>CM071948.1:10534882-10587382 GCA_036784905.1 Acrossocheilus fasciatus
CACTGAGTCAAGCTTGACTTGGCCATACAGCGGAGGTACAACGACTGTGGCGACGGGACGTACGTCTCCGTTCTGTCCTTCAGTGAACGAGGATTACATACGTAACCGAGATGTTCCCTTTCAGTCGGTCACGTTCGACATACGTTGGAACTGACCAACGAATTGGGGATATCTACCAACACACCACTGTCGTTGGCCCTTCCAGTGCTCTGCTTGAGACTCCTGGACCGCCCCCAACTTGTTGGAGCAGGAGTCAGGGCTCTAAGCAGAGAAGGTCAGTCACTGCTGTTCCGCAAGACCCACTCGGTGTGACTATTGGATAACGCTGGGAAAGCGTGCCCTAGAAGATAAGAGGACACTGTGGAGGCCACATCCTGCCCGTAGGAAGGTAAAATGTGGCGGTACACATATGGACTAGCCAACAGGGTACTACAGCATATGGAAGTCTCTGAGGTGGTTCCAGCCTATTTCTAGGGGTGAAAGAACACCAGCAGAGACGACAGTGTGGGCTCTGTCGAGGGAAAGACACGGGCTAGTCGGACTGGGTTGCCTTCCGTGGAAGAATACGCATATGGGATCACTGCAGGGGCTGCTACATATGGACACCCAGCCTAACACAGGTTCCACAAGCATAGACACTCCGCCATGTCTGACTGCCGGGGGGTGACGGAGGAACTCCCAGGGTTAGTCATTTCTGGGGAACCCTACTGGAGCAAAAGACGCACATATCCGGCCCAGCAGACGGGAGTGGCGTTGCAAGCAGACACTTAGAACAGGTCCTTCACGCTACTGGCCACTGGGGGCGAGTACACGGGAAGACGCCAGCTCTACATGCAGGCTATAGAATCTAGCGAACGTGTTAGGTGTCACCCAGCCTGTAGCTCTACAAATATCTGTTAGCCAGAGCAGAAGCTGCCTCATATGAAGCAACCGGAACGGCGTTACTGCGACTGCGGATGCCATATGCCCCAAGAGCCTCTGAAAAATTTTCAGTGGGGCCACTGTTCTGCCGCTGAACGAATTCAGGCAGTTCAACACTGACTGAACACACTCCTCTGTGAGTCGTGCTGTCAAGGTTCGCAGGTCCAAGATTAGCCGTAACCCACCACCTTTCTTGGGCACAATGAAGTAGGGGCTGTAAAACCCTGCCTTCATATCAGCTGGAGGGACCAGCTCAATCGTGTCCTTTGCCAGTAGGACTTCGATCTCTTTCCATAAGACAAGGGCATCGCTGCTCTGCACAGAGGTGAAGTGTATGCCCCTGAACTTGGGGGGACGCCGGGCGAACTGAATCGCACAGGCGAGTCTGATGGTGTGGATGAGCCAGCGAGACGGGCTGGGGAGCGCTAGCCAAGCTCCCAGACACCGTGCCAGCGGGACCAACGGAACCAACGGAACCACAGACGTACCCGGACTCAACTTGGGAGGCACTGAGGCGACCCAAATTGGAGTCTGCGTGAGCTGCGCAACACTTACCTGGTTCCAGGGTGGGGCAGAGGGTGTGAGAGAAGGCCTGGTGGCGTCCACGAACCACACACCGCTGTCTGCTGGCAAAGAGAGAGGGGAAGTGAGTAGCAAGGTGTTTGCAACACGTCACATGCTGCCACACACTGCCCTCTTGTGACCCAGAACCTAAGAAATTGCTCTTTTATTGAAAATGTGAGTACCAGCGGCGGAACAAAAACAGGAACAAAAGATTCTCCACCCGGCCCTCCTTCGGGGGAGGGAGTGATGCGGACACCATCTCCCAAAGAGCAGATATCTGCCAGGCTCCTTGACCACTATGGTGGAAATCGCTCGACCCAGGGAGCGCGCAGTGACTTTCGTCGTAACACTTTATTTTGATGGTCCCTTTTGAACATTGTTGCCACTAAGTAATGTTGCAACTACATGTCAACAAACTCTCATAAGACTATTAGTAGACTGTCTGCTTTATACCTACTAACTCCTTATTGTGTTGGTCTCCCAACAGATATTCTACCGACTATAAGTAACTTTGCAAGAACGTGTCAACTTGATCTAACCCTAACCCTACCAGTCAACTAATACACTACTAACACTCTAATGAGAGTTAGTAGAAATGTAGGTGCAACATTACTTATAGTCAATAGAATGTGTTAAAGGGACCATCAAAATAAAGTGAAACCAGAGATGAAACACGATGGAGGGTTCCACTCGAGCCCGACGCTCTCGGCGGCCTGGGAAAGCATAGCAGCCATCTCTCAATTCAATTCAAAATTGAATCCTAATAAAGAATATTCTTACATCAATACATTCCTATACAGTCCGTGAATATATTTTGTGTTTCTGCTCTCAGTTAAAACCAGAAATGCTTTTGAACACTGCTAAAATGCATTTTAAGTCAGTGATCCCAATCAGGAGTTTGCATATCCCAGGATTATGAAAGAGAGAGCAAAATTATTTCAGGTTCCAGCCTTAAGAGCGCTTCTCAGTGATTCCATGGCACTGAGAGCTTCTCATGTAGCTTCTCATGTAGCTGACTCGATGACTTAAGCAGTTGGTGCCAGTTTCGGGTGGTACTTTCTCCCATTCTCCCTAGTAATAAATAAGTGCACCGTCCTGGTATATCAAAAGTCTTTGGTGAGTCTTTTTCACCCACAATGTTGACTTATGTGTGCTTATAAAAATATAACAATGCTTAACAATATCCAAGGGACACTTGCATCTTAGTACAGTGGGGCAAAAAAGTATTTAGTCAGCCACCAATTGAGCAAGTTCTCACAAGTTCTCTCGGTAAAATAAGTATTTGGTCACCTACAAACAAGCAAGATTTCTGGCTCTCACATACCTGTAACTTCTTCTTTAAGAGGCTCCTCTGTCCTCCACTCGTTACCTGTATTAATGGAATCTGTTTGAACTCGTTATCAGTAGAAAAGACACCTGTCCACAACCTCAAACAGTCCAACTCCAAACTCCACCATGGCCAAGACCAAAGAGCTGTCAAAGGACACCAGAAACAAAATTGTAGACCTGCACGAGGATGGGAAGACTGCAATAGGTAAGCAGCTTGGTGTGAAGAAATCAACTGTGGGAGCAATTATTAGAAAATGGAAGACATACAAGACCACTGATAATCTCCCTCGATCTGGGGCTCCACGCAAGATCTCATCCCATGGGGTCAAAATGATAACAAGAATTGTGAGCAAAAATCCCAGAACCACATGGGGGGACCTAGTGAATGACCTGCAGAGTGCTGGGACCAAAGAAACATAGGCTACCATCAGTAACACACTGCGCTGCCAGGGACTCAGATCCTGCAGTGCCAGACATGTCCCCCTGCTTCAGCCAGTACATGTCCGGGCCTGTCTGAAGTTTGCTAGAGAGCATTTGGATGATCCAGAAGAGGATTGGGAGAATGTCATATGGTCAGATGAAACCAAAATAGAGCTTTTTGGTAAAAACTCAACTTGTCGTGTTTGGAGGAGAAAGAATGCTGAGTTGCATCCAAAGAACACCATACCTACTGTGAAGCATGGCGGTGGAAACATCATGCTTTGGGGCTGTTTTTCTGCAAAGGGACCAGGATGACTGATCCGTGTAAACGAAAGAATGAATGGGGCCATGTATCGTGAGATTTTTGTCACGGTTCATAAATCCTATGCTTCCTTCTCGTCTCGTGCTTGTTGTTTATGTGTGTGTGTTAGAGTGTGTGGGCGTGACGACTCATCAGCGCTGATCACTATCCAGCTGCAGCTCATCACACCACCTTTAAATACTCACCATGTTCTCATCTCCTTTGTCAGATCGTTGTTTGTGAGTCCCGGTTGTGTTTGATCCCATCTTCGTTCCAGTCTGTGCCTTCTCTGTTCCCGTTCGTGTTCCTGTGGATGTTACTCTGGATTCGTCACGTTTCATCAGTACTTCTCTTCACGGACTCATCTGACCATCGAAGTCCCTGCGCCACTATCCTGTTTCTATTTTGAACTGTACTTATCATCATTTCTATCGTGCAATAAACTGAGTTCTACTTGCAGATTGTTTCCGCGTATCTGTCATGACAATTTTGAGTGAAAACCTCCTTCCATCAGCAAGGGCATTGAAGATGAAACGTGGCTGGGTCTTTCAGCATGACAATGATCCCAAACACACCGCCTGGGCAACGAAGGAGTGGCTTCGTAAGAAGCATTTCAAGGTTCTGGAGTGGCCTAGCCAGTCTCCAGATCTCAACCCCATCGAAAAGGGAGTTGAAAGTCTGTGTTGCCCAGCGACAGCCCCAAAACATTACTGCACTAGATCTGCATGGAGGAATGGGCCAAAATACCAGCAACAGTGTGTGAAACCCTTGTGAAGACTTACAGAAAACGTTTGACCTCTCTCATTGCCAACAAATGGTATATAACAAAGTATTGAGATGAAATTTTGTTATTGACCAAATACTTATTTTCCACCATAATTTGCAAATAAATTCTTTAAAAATCCTACAATGTGATTTTCTGGATTTTTTTTTCTCAGTTTGTCTCTCATAGTTGAGGTATACCTATGATGAAAATTACAGGCCTCTCTCATCTTTTTAAGTGGGAGAACTTGCACAATTGGTGGCTGACTAAATACTTTTTTGCCCCACTGTGTGTGTATATATATATATATATATATATATATATATATATATATATATATATTCATTCACTAGCTTGACTAATAATAGTGTGCTAAGGCCAAACTGTTTACCTGTCTTTGTCTCCCTCTTCTGGTTCTGTTTGCAATGTACATCCCACTTATGGACTAATTAATTAGTCAAAATCTGTGATTCAGGTTAATGAGAGCCTTTAAAACCCTCAGTTTTCTCTTGACAGAGAAATTGTGTCTGAGAGTAAAATGTTATGTGAGAGAGTGTTGAAAGAATGATTGTGATTATTGAATGAGTGTGACTATTGCCATTGGCATGTTTTTTGGATGAGTTTTTGTGGGACATTCAGGATATGATGGCATTTAAAAACCACAGAATACATAAGATATTCAGTTGAATTTTTTTTTTTTTTTCACAGAAGGAATACATTCACTGAACTGATTTAGACTTTTAAAACTTCAGTCAACTTCACAGAAGGACACAAATGATCACATAATGAATTAAAAAGACAAATGACAAGATGACAAAGTTTTCATGAGAATATAAACCTTCACAGAATGAACAATGACAGCTGTATACAGTACAGGAAAGATTAAGAGAACATTGAGAACCAACAAACGTTCACAAACCCTTAAAACAGGGTAAATCTTAATCTGATCTATTATAGACCAAAGAGAAAAACATCAAATATGGATAATTGAGTATGAATGATTATCATCTCAGATCAAATCAGATATGAGCCCATTTTGAGCCATTTTATATAAACAGTACAGAACTAATAGTGGAGCAAGATTCTTGCCATCAAATTCATATCAAGAAATTCACTCTTTTTCGGCTTTTAGAACAAGGCATTAATATCTGAGTAGCTATCAGATAATAAATTGCCTTCAAAATAAAGTGTTTCTTTCACATGACATGCAGACATATCTTAAAGTTAGTGTCTAATATAGACGTCAGTAAATGTTCCCATCTGGAACTCTTGATATGAAGTCTTCATAGAAGATTGAGTCATCAGAGCACTTAGCAGTACAAATATCTTCCAAACTGGAACTCAGAAAACACCTTTTTCCCAAAAAGAGAAACTGAAAGCGTAACAGTGCACTGAGTCTAGTGCAGACGTTCAGTCTGAGTCTTTAAAGCTCTACCAAGGCCTCCAGATGGAGCTCTTGTTGACATTCATCTCTTTGCTGTGTTCTGGTCTGGCAGGACACTTTCCCTCCAGTTCTGCTTACATGAAGTACTTCTGCTTCTGGAAGTACTTCAGCAGTCTTCTCTGGCTCTCTGTCTTCAACCCATCTTTGGACACACCTGGAGAAGCCTTGATTGACAGCATATGAACTGGAACTGTGGTGTTGAGCGTCATCTCCATGATATCTGCTTTCTCCAGCTTGAACTCAGGCTGCTGCTTGAAGAACTCTGGAGCCAGAAGACACTTGAGCTGCTCGATGCTGCTGTTGATACGATCTCTGTGCATCTTCTCCATCCTTGGCTTTCTCAGCTGCAAATGAAGACAGAAAAGCATTAGGAAATTGGCTATCAAATAAGCCAATGATTTAGAAAAGCAGTGAAATCTGCTGCAGTAATGTTGCTGTAAGTAGGATGTGAATGTACCTTGTTGTTGAGAGGGAGATGCTCCTTTGAGATGATCGTAGGTGTCATGTCTGGATCTCTGTGCTGTAGATCTCTCTGTTCAGAGTGAGTCTGATTTGCACTGGCTGAAGCTCCATATGAACCTCTATATGAATGTGTGAGGCTTGAACTTGTTGGAGTTTCTCACAGTTTGGAGCCAATGGAAGAGCTCAAACAGACAATGAGGGATGTGGGCCGCCACATGCTCAATGATCCTCCATCAGGGACTCAAAGGAGCAGGTGGAGGGTGAATCTGGGAAAGTGCTGACCTGTAGAGAGCTCATGTTCATATCAAAGTCACTGAAGCAGCACACGCTCATCTTTACTAGAAACACGTGGAGTCAGTGAGCACGCGTACATGACTGTGCACTGAAGCATCACATGACATCAAAGTCATGGTATTCTTACACATTGTGATCTGAATTAATCTGTACTTTAAACAGAGCAGTGTTTTAGTTTGCATTCCATAGTTTAATATCAGACTAAAACAATAATTTATTTTATATAAAACCGTTTAGGCCACATCAAATCATGACAAAATGAATAACAAAATTAAGGTTAATCAATAAAAATCAAATTGTTGAAATGTTTTCTTATTTTGCGCAAACAAGTTCTTACAGTATTATTTGGATACATATGGATTTATTTATGACGATTTGCACGAAGATCAACATTTTAAGCCTTCTCACAGAAGTGCAAATTCTTAGTGTCATAATTTATGATATTCAGCATTATCATTACATCACTCACACACGATGGACTCCAAATGAAGCAGATAGATGTGTGTGTGTGTGTGTGTGTGTGTGTGTGTGTGTGTGTGTGTGTGTGTGTGTGTGTGTGTGTGTGTGTGTGTGTGTGTGTGTGTGTGTGTGTGTGTGTGTGTGTGTGTGTGTGTGTGTGTGTGTGTGTGTGTGTGTGTGTGTGTGCTGGTCAGTGTGAGTAGATCTCGTGTGAGGTTCCCACACTAACTCTCTGTTTTCACATCAATGGAGCACAAAAGCATCCAGAGTCCTGAATGGAGCATTAATGACGCTGAAGACTGTGTTCAACCTGACGTCACCAACCATCTGGAGGGAAGCGTCCTGATGCACAGCAACATGTCCTGACTTGATGCAGGAGTTAGTAAGTTATCACTTTCTGATCAGAATTATTACTATGCAGTGAGAATATGTAAAAATATGCATATTAATTTTATTATTGAATTTGTAAAACATCACTTCTTAATTGCTGCTTTTTTTTTTCTTTTTTTTTTTGCAGCAAATAGACTTTAGTTACATTTTAGTTAAATTTGTGACATGTTTGTTTAGATGACAAAAATATCTTAAGCGCCTTTTGCAAAAACTTTTTTGCAAAAGTTTATGATGTATTGATTAATTAGTTCACCCAAAAATGAAAATTAGCCTGTGTTTTACTCACCCTCAAGGCATCCTAGATGTATGTGACTTTCTTCTTTCAGACGAATCAAATCGGACTTATATTAAAAATTGTGCTGGCCCCTCCAAGCCTTACAATGGGGTTATGTGGGTGTTTTTTGTCAACAGTTCAGAAGACTTTAAATAAAGTTCGCATATCCATAATAAAACATGCCTCACACGGCACCTGGGGGGTGAATTAAGGCCTCCTGAAGCGAATCCATGCTTTTTGTAAAATAAATATCCATATTTTAAACGTAATAAACACTTTTTTCTCACTTCCGCTGACTGTCATGCGTGGAAGCCGTCCAGGGATTTACTGCAATTTCCATCCAGTATCTTATTTGTTGTGTATTATGAAGGTTTCCCGCACCATAACTGGTCAAATTTCTATATAAAATATGTTATGTGTTTGTTCTGTTTAGCATCCTCAAAGGAGGAGAAAGAATTCAATAATACAACCCAAATTCCGGAAACGTTGGGACATTTTTTAAATTTGAATAAATTAAAACTAAAAGACTTTCAACTTGAGCCACTTTTTTATTCACAAAAGAACATAGAAAACATAAGAAATGTTAAAATATAGAAATTTTACACTTTTATCCACTAAATGAGCTCATTCCAAATTTGATGCCTTCTACAGGTCTCAAAAAAATTGGCACAGGAGCAACAAAGGGCTGAAAAAGCAAAACATTTTGAAAAGTTTCAGCTGGGAGAAAATCTAGCAATTAATTAAGTTAATTGACATCAGGTCTGTAACATGATTAGCTATAAAAGGGATGTCTTAGAGAGGCAGAGTCTCTCAGAAGTAAAGATGGGCAGAGGATCTCCAGTCTGTAAAAGAGTGTGTAAAAAATATTGTGGAATACTTTAAAAACAATGTTCCTCAACGTCAAATTACAAAGGCTTTGCAAATCTCATCATCTACATTGTATAACATCATCAAAAGATTCAGATAAACTGGAGAAATCTCTGTGTGTAAGGGACAAGGCTGAAGACCTTTGTTGGATGCCCATGGTCTTCAGGCCCTCAGACGACACTGCATCACTCATCGGGATGATTCTGTCATTGACATTGCTAAATGGGCCCAGGAATACTTCCAGAAATCACTGTCTGTAAACACAATCCGCCGTGCCATCTGAAGATGCCAACTAAAGCTGTATCATGCAAAAAGAAAGCCATGTGTGAACATGGTCCAGAAGCCCCATTGTGTCCTGTGGCCCAAGACTCATTTAAAATGGACTGTTTCAAAGTGGAAAAGTATTCTATGGTCAGACGAGTCCAAATTTGACATTCTTGTTGGAAATAACGGATGCCGTGTCCTCCGAGCTAAAGAGGAGGGAGACCTTCCAGCGTGTTATCAGCGTTCAGTTGAAAAGCCAGCATCTCTGATGATATGGGGGTGCATAAGTGCATACGGTATGGGCAGCTTGCATGTTTCACACGGGCCAGATGTGGGCTGGATCTGGGCCAAAACTATGTTGGTGTCTGGGTTGTACCAAATGATTAATTCAGATGTAAGTACATAGTAGTTAAGGCCACCTAATATAAAGTGGGACCATTTGTCTTTATGTTCTCAGAGAATATAAATGTTTTTGATCATTTTGCTGTTGCATTAACTATCCTCAGTTTAATATTAGACAAAATGTTGTAGGTCTAGTCACAACATACATTATTGGTCATTTGTTTTCTTTTGTTTTCTTTGTAGCTAATAATCAAATATCTTTGTAGCTACAATCATAAATGATTATAACTACTGAATGAGTCTGTCCAGAATATTTTTGGATGGGCCTTTGTGGGAAAAACATGGAAAAACAAAGTGGGATGGGGATTTAAGATAAAATGACAATAATCACAGTCAGACGTTCAGCTGATTGTTTTATTTCGCAGTAAATACATTCACTGAAATGCTTTTGTCTTTTAAAACTTCAGTCGCCTTCACAGAAGGACAAAAATGATCACATGATCTATTAAAAAGACAAACAACAAGATGACGAAGTTTTCATGAGTATATAATCTTTCATAGAAGGAACAATGACAGCTGTATACAGTACAGGAAAAGATTCAGAGAACGTTGAGAACCAACAAATGTTTACAAACCCTTAAAATAGGATAAATCTGAATCTGATCTATTATAGACCAAAGAGAAAAACATCAAATATCAATCATAGAGTATGAATGATTATCATCTCAGATCAAATCAGATATGAGCCCATTTTGAGCCATTTTATATAAACAGTACAGAGCTGATAATAAAGCAAGATTCTTGCCATCACATTAATATCAAGACTTTCACTCTTTTTCAGCTCTTAGAATAAAGCATTAGTATCTGAGTAGTTATCAGATAATAAATGGCCTTTAAAATAATAAAGACGGTGTTTCTTTCACATCACACGCAGATGTATCTCAAAGTCAGTGTCTAATATAGACATCAGTAAATGTTTCCATCTGGAACTCTTGACATGAAGTCTTCATAGAAGATTGAATTATGAGAATACTTAGCAGTACAAATATCTCTTCCAAACTGGAGCTAGACTTTTTGACTTTTCTCAAAAAGAGAAACTGAAAGCATGATAGTCCACTAAATCTAGTGCAGACGTTGTCTGAGGCTTTAAGGCTCTACCAAGGCCTCCAGATGGAGCTCTTGTTGACATTCATCTCTTTGCTGTGTTCTGGTCTGGCAGGACACTTTCCCTCCTGTTCTGCTCACATGATGTCTGCAGCTTCTGGATGTGCTTCAGCAGTCTTCTCTGGCTCTCTGTCTTCAACCCATCTTTGGACAGAAAGTGCACAATCTCACGGACACATCTGGAGAAGGCTTGATTGACAGCATGTGAACTGGAACTGTGGTGTTGCAGGAAGTTGAGCGTCATCTCCAAGATATTTGCTTTCTCCAGCTTGGACTCAGGCTGCTGCTTGAAGAACTCTGGAGCCAGAAGACACTTGAGCTGCTCGATGTTGCTGCTGATACGATCTCTGTGCATCTTCTCCACCCTTGGCTTTCTCAGCTGCAAATGAAGACAGAAAAGCATTAGGAAACTGGCCTTCAAATAAGCCAATGATTTAGAGGAGCCGTGAAAGCTGCTGCAGTAATGCTGCTGTAAGTAGGATGTGAATGTACCTTGTTGTTGAGAGGGAGATGCTCCTTTGAGATGATTGTAGGTGTCATGTCTGGATCTCTGTGCTGTAGATCTCTCTGTTCAGAGTGAGTCTGATTTGCACCGGCTGCAGCTCCTCTATTTATACTCCCAAATCTCCATATGAATGTGTGAGGCTTGAGCTTGTTGGAGTTTCTCACAGTTTGGAGCCAATGGAAGAGCTCAAACAGACAATGAGGGATGTGGGCCGCCACATGCTCAATGATCCTCCATCAGGGACTCAAAGGAGCAGGTGGAGGGTGAATCTGGGAAAGTGCTGAGAGCTCATGTTCAGATCAGTGTTACTTTATCATTGTCATAAAGTGCCATAATGAGATTTAGTTTCGTCTAAAAGAACATTTCATCCCTATAAAAATAAACAAAACTTCAGTGATCATTTTAAAAATGTGCAAAGCAATGGAATTTGAATGAAAATTAATAAAATTATTTTTTTTATATAATTTAAATGCATATATTCTTTTAGGTGTGTATTTACATGATTCTTTTACAGTTTGATTTTTCAAGAATAAAATCAGCACATGCGACTGCAGTTTAAAATCAGTTGAAATGCTGTAATGAAACAGTATTTTAGGTCAATGTAACTGGACATTCTGGTGAAGCAGCTGTTCTATGAGATCTGTGGTTGTACCTGTTCTCAGGCTTGTGTTTCACACACACACACACACACACACACACACACACACACACACACACACACACACACACACACACACACACACACACAGACAGACAGACAGAGCTGGTTCATGTCATAATGTGGACCCCGATCACACACCCCAATGCTCCTGAAGCTGATGGAGCCACAGAGACACACGGCTTCCCACACTTCTGTATTCATCGCATTAAATCACTCGCACAATAGAAGTGTGTCGGTTCCCACAGGACTAACATAGCTCTCAAACACTGACATATTTGCTGTGTCAAAAAATACACCTTTGTTTAAAAAAACTGTTTGATTTAAAAAAAAAAAAAATCATAACTCCACAGACATGTTTCACGTGATTTCAATGAAATGCATCAGGGAAAGGATTCGTAAAGCAACATTTTGATGTTTTAAATAGTAGGCCTATTTGATCATCTAATTATCATGTGAATAGACACACTTCTATTGTTGTGTGTGTGAGAAACTCTAGAGAACAGAGTCACAGTTCTATTGTCATTAGCATCCTAAACCCCAACACAAGCTCAAGATTTGACAAACTCACACTTATGGATATTTACATACATGCGTGAGCTGATAATACACCATAATGATCCACAAGTGATACACACGACTCCATTCCTTTAATTAACATTTAATGAAGCAAAAAGTTGCATGTTTGTAAGAGGCAAATCCATCAAGATATTTTTAATTTCAAACTGTTGCTTCTGGCAACAATACAAGTCCACAATCCGTAATATTGCTTGCTCCAAAAAAAAAAAAAAACTGTCTCATCTGAATCAGGAAGGAAATACATGCGGATCAAGCACCATTTACAAAACAAATCTAAACAAATTTTTTTGGTGGAGTTTGCTGTGAGAGGACAACAGGGTATGGATTTATTTATTTATTTTTTTACTGGAGGAATTTTTATTGTGGATTACTTGTGGATTATTGTGTTGTTTTTATAGGCTGTTTGGACTAATTCTGAAGGCGCCCATTCACTGCAGAAGATCCATTGGTGAGCAAACAAAGTAATGCTACATTTCTCCAAATCCGATGAAGAAGCGAACTTATCTACATCTTGAATGGCTTGAGGGTGAATACATTTTCAGCAAATTTTTACGTGAATTATAGCTCTAAATCTAAACTTGAAATTTGTCATTTTGCCTTTGCAAATTATTTGTTTAAAATTCAGAATACAGTGAATACAGAATAAATTGAACCTGTGTGGAAATGTATAATTCTTTACATTTCTCATTGATTTAAGAAAGATTTTCGGAGCATATGCACTGTGTCCTGTGCATCTATTTCCAATGTACCTGTAACTGCAAAATTCTGGAGTTGAGCATCTTGTGGGAACTTGAAAAGTCCTGCATCCCCACATTCATAAAGATGAATCTAAGTGACCTTAGTGGCAGATGGCAGTGATGAGAACATCCCACCAATTCACTCCACAATTCGGAGGCCTCTGATTGGCTGAGAGGAGAGAGATGTGAGTATAAATGGAAGCTGAAGATGAAAGATCCATGAGACACCAACTCCTGTGAGGAACATTTCACACTGAAAACCCTTCAGTCAAAACTTCAACACTCAGATCAACAGAATCAGTGTCAGTCATGGCGACCTACATGGACATGTCTTTCCAGAGCAGCATCAAGACTCAACATGTGCAACATGCAAGGTAAGAAGAACTTCAGAAACTGTGAGATGCATAAAGAGCTTCAAACAAAAGCATCAGTATTTTATTTGATTTTAATATTTTAAGTGCACATCAGCTGACGTGATTGTGTTGTTGTTTTCAGGTGTGTTCTTACGTGTTTGGAGAGAAAGTGTGGCAACAGTTTGGAGAAGCTCAAGTGTGCTCTTGGAGAGTATCTTCAGAACGGCATCCACACCTCAGATCTTCTGGACAGGGCCGTGTCTTTCATCACCCTCAAAAGAGTTTTACTTTCCTATGACGGCTACTCCAAATATTCCCGTGACATCCTGCGTCTTTTTCCTGATCACACAGAGGATGTAGCAGCGTTATGCTCTGAAGAATGAACATCACATGAGGATCAAGAACAAAAACTCACATAAATGACTCTTATGAGAAAGACTGAACATAAAGAAGACTTCATCTTTTTTTGAAAATCTCTTACTATAATGTCTTCAACTTTGTATTTATAACTTTGTGCCTTAATGATTTTTACATTTACTTTTATTTCTTACTCAAAAGAATGTTTTTATATTTGTATTTTCACAAATGCTCAATTTTATGCATTATATGCAATATTTTTTTAAATAATATTTGTAAGTGAATGATACTTTATGCTGCTTTTTGTTTAAAAATTCATGAAGAGATTTAAACCTAAACTCATTTAATTGGGGTAAATGTTGTTCTGTTGTGATGCAACAATAATCTCAAACTGTATACTGGATAATGGCTCCAAAAGATAGAAAATAAAAGTATATTTTTTACTGCAATTCCCATTCAGTGTCTTATTTGATGTGCATAAAGAAGGTTTCCTGCTCCATAACCAGTCAGATTAGCACATTTAGCTTTTTTTTTTAAAGGAGGGGACAAAATTTAATCGTAATAAAGAATGTTCTCACGTCAATATAGTCCTATACAGTCCATGAATATATTTTGTGCTTCTGCTCTCAGTTAAAACATAGAAATGCTTTTGATCATTTTGTTGATGCATTTTAAGTCAGTGATTCCTGATCAGGAGTTTGCATACCATGGCTCTCTTAGAATGGTCTCCCATTCTCCCCGGTAATAAGTGCACCGTCTTGGTACAAATAAAGTATTTGGTGAGTCTTTTTCACCCACAATATTGATTTATGTGTGTATTTATAAAAAAATATATATCAATGCTTAACAATGTCCAAAGGAACACTTGCACCTTGCTAATGAGGTTGTGAGGATATTAGACATTTAGTTACAAAGTTACATTCTCAGTCATTTTTTTCCTTTGTTTTCTCTGTAGCTAGTAATCAGATATTCACTGATAATGGTGCACTAAGAACAAACTGTTTACCTGTCTCTGATAAACTTCTGGTGCTGTTTGCAATGTACGTTCCACCAATGGACTAAATAGTCGAGATCTGTGATACAGGTTAATGAGAGCCTTTAAAAACCTGAAAGGGAAAAGTTGTGTGAGAGTGCTGAAGGACATGATTGTAACTGTCCGGTGTATTTTTGGGAAAAACACAGAAAAACTTAGTGGGAAGGGGATTCAAGGAGAAAATGACATTAATAATCACAGAAGTCAGACATTCAGTTGATTGTTTTATTTTACAGCAGAAAGATATTCACTGAACTGCTTTAGTGTTTTAAAATTTCAGTCACCTTCACAGAAGGACACAAATGATCACATGATCTATTAAGAAGACAAAGGACAACATGACAAAGTTTGTCATGAGAATATAAACCTTCACAGAAGGAACAATCACAGCTGTATACAGTACAGGAAAAGTTTACAACAAATGTTTACAAACCCTAAAAATAGGGTAAATCTGAATATGATCTATTATAGACCAAAGAGAAAAACATCAAATATGAATCATAGAGTATGAATGATTATCATTTCAGATTAAATAAAATTTTAGCCCATTTTATACAAACAGTACAGAACTAATAATGAAGCAAGATTCTTGCCATTAAATTCAAGAAGCTCACTCTTTTTCAGCTTTTAGAACAAAGCTTTAGTATCTGAGTATCTATCAGATAATAAATGGCCTTTAAAATAATAAAGACGATATAATAAGGCAATAAAGTGTTTTTTTTCATATCACATGCAGATGTATCTTAAAGTCAGTGTCTAATATAGACGTCAGTAAATCTTCCCATCTGGAACTCTTGACATGAAGTCTTCATAGAAGATTGAGTCATCAGAGCACTTAGCAGTACAAATATCTTCCAAACTGGAACTCATGAAACACCTTTTCTCAAAAAGAGAAACTGAAAGCGTAACAGTGCACTGAGTCTAGTGCAGACGTTCAGTCCGAGTCTTTAAAGTTCTACCAAGGCCTCCAGATGGAGCTCTTGTTGATATTCATCTCTTTGCTGTGTTCTGGTCTGGCAGGACACTTTCCCTCCAGTTCTGCTTACATGAAGTCTGCAGCTTCTGGAAGTACTTCTGGATGGCTCTCTGTCTTTAACCCATCTTTGGACACACCTGGAGAAGCCTTGATTGACAGCATGTGAACTGGAACTGTGGGGTTGCAGGAAGTTGAGTGTCATCTCCAGGATATCTGCTTTCTCCAGCTTGGACTCAGGCTGCTGCTTGAAGAACTCTGGAGTCAGAAGACACTTGAGCTGCTCGATGCTGCTGTTGATACGATCTCTGAGCATCTTCTCCACCCTTGGCTTTCTGAGCTGCAAATGAAGACAGAAAAGCATTAGGAAAGTGTCCTTCAAATAAGCCAATGATTGAGAAAAGCAGTGAAAGCTGCTGCAGTAATGCTGCTGTAAGTAGGATGTGAATGTACCTTGTTGTTGAGAGGAAGATGCTCCTTTGAGATGATTGTAGGTGTCATGTCTGGATCTCTGTGCTGTAGATCTCTCTGTTCAGAGTGAGTCTGATTTGCACTGGCTCCAGCTCCTCTATTTATACTCCCAAATCTCCATATGAATGTGTGAGGCTTGAGCTTGTTGGAGTTTCTCACAGTTTGGAGCCAATGGAAGAGCTCAAACAGACAATGAGGGATGTGGGCCGCCACATGCTCAATGATCCTCCATCAGGGACTCAAAGGAGCAGGTGGAGGGTGAATCTGGGAAAGTGCTGACCTGTAGAGAGCTCATGTTCACATCAAAGTCACTGAAGCAGCACACGCTCATCTTTACTAGAAACACGTGGAGTCAGTGAGCACGCGTACATGACTGTGCACTGAAGCATCACATGACATCAAAGTCATGGCATTCTTACACATTGTGATCTGAATTACTCTGTACTTTAAACAGAGCAGTGTTTTAGTTTGCATTCCATAATATTAAACCAAAATATTACAATATTTATTTTATGTAAAACTGAATAAAATAACCATTTAGGTCACGTCAAATAAAGACGTCACAATAAAGAGTTAGCAGATATTAAGCAGACAGTCTACTAATATTCTAATGAGAGTTAGTTGAGTTAGTTCAAAAGGGACTATCAAAACAAAGGATTAGCAAAAGAATTATGTAATCATAAAACAAAATACTGAATAACAAAATTAAGGTTAATTGATAAAAATCAAACTGTTCAAATGTTTTCTTATTTTGGGCAAACGAATTGCTACAGTATTATTTGGAGACATGGATTTATTTATGAGGATTTGCATGAAGATCAACATTTCTACAAGTCTTATAGAAGTGCAGATATTCAGTGTCATAATTTCTGATAATAAGCATTATCTTTGCTGCAGTGAATTCTCTCTCACTCTCTCTCACACACACACACATACACACACACACACACACACACACACACACACACACACACACACACACACACACACACACACACACACACACACACACACACACACACACACACACACACACACACGCAGGCACGCACGCACACGCACGCACGATGGACTCCAGATGAAGCAGATGTGTGTGTGTGTGTGCTGGTCAGTGTGAGTAGATCTCATGTGAGGTTCCCACACTGACTCTCTGTTTTCACATCAATGGAGCACAAAAGCATCCAGAGTCCTGAATGGAGCATTAGTGACGCTGAAGACTGACATCACCAACCATCTGGAGGGAAACGTCCTGATGTACAGCAACATGTCCTGACTTGATGTCAGTAAGTTATCACCTTCTGATCAGAATTATTACTATGCAATGAGAATATGCAAAAATATGCATATTAAATTGAATATGTATAACATCACTTTCTGATTGCTCTTTCAGCAGCAAATAGATTTTAGTTTTAGTTAAATTTGTGACATGTTTGTTTAGATGACAAAATATCTTAAACACCTGATGCAAAAGCTTAGTCATTTTAAAAGTTCATGATGCATTAATGAAAATAAACCTTGATAGTGCTGTAATTCTGTTCATCATCAGTGACATCATCAAACTAGCTCGTCAAGCTCATGCATGTAAATATAAGTGCGTCAAGTCCCTCGTGTGTCTGTCAAATCTTGAGCTTGTGTTGGGCTTTAAGATGCTAACGACACTAGAACTGTGACTCTGTTCTCCAGAGTTTCCCACACACACAACAATAGAAGTGTGTCTGTTCACATGATAATTAGATGAACAAATTAAAACCTCAGGGATTTAAAGTAGTTTTAATGTACATGTGTTTCCCATGGCATTCAAAATTACTTAGTGCTTCTGTGCAAAAAAAAAAAGAAAAAAAAAAAGTTTACTGATGTTTTTAATCCTTGTCAATAATCAATAATAAATAAATAGCTGAAAGTTTTATGCTGAAAGTTTTTATTCTGGATCTTAATACAATAACTTTGAGGTTTGACCACATACAGTATATAAACAAAATATTATTTTCTTTAATATATTCTTAAATTCTCATTTTCATCTTTGGTATAGACTTTCTTTGAATGAACCTGTGATTTATTTAATAATTTATTATAATCTTATTAATTTATTAATCTTGATTTGTTTTGATTAACATTTTTATTCTGAATTTGCTTTTATAAAAAAATTGTTACTATTTTTATTTTGCCTCAGAAATATTTTTCATTCTTTAAAAAATTGTGATTTTAAAGTTCTGTCATGTTCGATACTTGGATATATCTTAAATCTTGGACTTATATTTTGAACTCTCTTCATTTATTATTATTATTATTGTTGTTGTTGTTGTTGTTGTTGTTTTTAATTTAATGTTTTTTGTTTGTTTTTAATAACAGTCCATCTAAACATATATCAATGGTCCTGTGCAAAATACAGCAAAAACGAGTCAGTCTTTGGGAACTGTTTAGTCCTGTGGGAACCGACACACTTCTGTTGTGTGAGTGATTTAATGTGATGAATACAGAAGTGTGGGAAGCCGTGTGTCTCTGTGACTCCACCAGCTTCAGGAGAGTGTGACTGCAGTCAGTTTAAAGATCTCAGCAGCTGTGTGCTTCATTGAGCATGTGGCGGCCCACATCCCTCATTGTCTGTTTGAGCTCTTCCATTGGCTCCAAACTGTGAGAAACTCCAACAAGCTCAAGCCTCACACATTCATATGGAGATTTGGGAGTATAAATAGAGGAGCTGCAGCCAGTGCAAATCAGACTCACTCTGAACAGAGAGATCTACAGCACAGAGATCCAGACATGACACCTACAATCATCTCAAAGGAGCGTCTCCCTCTCAACAACAAGGTACATTCACATCATACTTACAGCAGCATTACTGCAGCAGCTTTCAAGGCTCTTATTAAATATCAGCTTATCTGAACGCCACTTTACTGATGCTTTTCTGTCTTCATTTGCAGCTGAGAAAGCCAAAGGTGGAGAACATGCTCAGAGATTGTGTCAACTCAAGCTCAAGTGTCTTCTGGCTCTGAGCCTGAGTCCAAGCTGGAGAAAGCAGATATCCTGGAGATGACGCTCAACTTCCTGCAACGCCAC
Organism: Acrossocheilus fasciatus; assembly: GCA_036784905.1. NCBI lineage: Eukaryota > Metazoa > Chordata > Actinopteri > Cypriniformes > Cyprinidae > Acrossocheilus > Acrossocheilus fasciatus. The sequence goes on from CM071948.1 coordinate 10,553,864, forward strand.
AATCACAGTTCACATGCAGTCAGTCAAGGCTTCTCCAGGTGTGTCCATGAGATTCTGCACTTCCTGTCTAAAGATGAGATGAACACAGAGAGCCAGAGAAAGTGTCCTGCCAGACCAGAACACCTTCAGCAAAGGGATGAATGTTAACAAGTGCGCCATCTGGAGGCCTTGGTAGAGCCTTAAAGACTAGACTTGGTGGACTATTTCTATTTCAGTTTCTCTTTTTGAGAAAAAGTGTTTCATGAGTTCCAGCTTGGAAGAGATATTTGTACTGCTAAGTGCTCTGATGATTCAGTCTTCTATGAAGACTTCATGTCAACCCAGAGAGCAACATAATGTCGGCCCAGATTCGGCCCACATCTGGGTCGACCCTATGTTGCCGTCTGGGAAGAGATCCAGATTTACTGACGTCTATATTAGACAACATTGACTTTAAGACATGTCTGCATAGATATGTCTACATAGGATGTGAAGGAAACACTGTCTTTATTATTTTAAAGGCTATTTATAATCTGATAACATCCTCAACTTCTAGGAAAGAGCTGATGGAGTCAGCACATGTTATGTTATATATGTTATCATTTCTTGACAATAATGCAATGGCAAGAAATCTTGGTCCAGTATTAATTCTGTGTTGTTTATATGAAGTGGCTCAAATTGGGCTCATATTTGATCTCTTCTGAGATGATTATCATAATGATGCTTTATAACTCATATTTGATCTTTTTCTCTGATGGGAACATACACTGACGTCTATATTAGACAACGCTGACTTTTACATTCTTCATGTGATGTGAAGGAAACACTTATCTTATAGCTGAAAGTCTTTTATTCTGGATATTTATAACTTTGAGATTTGACCACATAGAGTATATAAACAAAATATTATTTTCTTTAATGTATTGTTAAATACTCATTTTCATCTTCAATGGAGACTTGTGATTGATTTATTAAACTTGATTTGTTTTTATTAACATTTTTAATCCTAATTTGCTTTTAGAAACGAAAATGTTACTGTTTGCCTCTCAGAAATATTTTTTCATTTCCTTGAAAAATTCTGTGGTTGTTAAACCTCTGTTATGTTTGATATTGTACTTTTGAGGTTTTACAGTCACCGTGTGACTCTTCTGAAGAGCAGTGATCATTATTCTCATATTGGGAAATGTTTGTTTAATCATATAAAGCTGCTTTATTTCTGTTTTAAATATGTTTGTCTTTTGAAAAGACTGTTATGATGTTTAAACTCTGCTCTGTTGAGAGCACAAATGTATTTTGGAGATTTTCCAAGCACATGTTGTGATATATTATCACTTAATGTTTGAATGATGTAATTTCCTTAATGACAAAACAAATATTCATGAAAATAAAATAAGTTGACATATATCTGTCTCTGCATTTTGCCATTTTTTCTTCATGTATATGCAGACAAAAATAGACATAAACTACCTTAAAGTATTATGTAACTTTTGCATAAAATACAAGTTACTTGTGGAGGAACATTACTTGGTTATTACACTCTTACTATAATAAATGGTTCATTTTTGTAAGGGGTTAACTGTGCAGATGAATCTGATATTACTGAGCTCATGTTTATAGATGATGGCTTTTTCAGTGCGAATCTCATTAATGACTTCAAAATACTAAAATAATGAAAAAGACAGATATCTGAAAAAATAAGTTGGATCAGGCGAGCAGCTTATATACCACTGTTGTTTTGACTGGAAAACAAAAATTTGGCAGGGCTGACATTAGTCATAACGATTGCTGTTCATATCAGATAATGGTGAAAACTATTACTTGGTAAGGTTATTTATAGGCAAACAGACCAAAGTAATCGTTTCCAACATAAACATTGTTTTGTGAACCTAGTCAATGCACAGCAAATGTGATGCGATGCAAACTATGTTGATTCATGTTTTATTACAGGTTCTGTCACTTTCGCTTTTTGCTTGCAAACTCATTTATTTGTGGTTCATTTGTTGTGGCTTCAAACTACTTCAAGGGCATATAGGCTGCGTTCCAATTTGCTTTTACATAGATGTGTATAGGTAGATGCCACATTCAACTGCTCTAGATACATCAATGCGTCTGCCATCTTGAAACAGTCAATGTGTCATCACAATAAAAATCAATGAGTTTCAAGATGCCAAAACATTGCAAAGCCTCTGGTTGTAAAAAGAGACAAAATTAACATTTTTAATTATCTAAGTTCATTTCACTTGACAAAATATGTTTATTCAGGACAAAATACTACACAGCAGACGAAACTGGATGAGTTTGAAGTGTGATTGAATACTCGTCTAAATAAAAATTACACAATGCAACAGAATACTACGGTGGCCGAGAGAGCTCAACGCGCTGCAAATAGAAAAAACACCTGCAAATTAAGAAAACAACTTCGTCAATTTTACAACACACGCGCTGCAAATGCTCACAACACAAACAAATAAAGAATCGTACTGCAAATAGTCACAACACAACCATACAAAGAAACGTTCTGCAAATAAAAATATTTATTTGGTTGTGTTGTGAGCATTTGCAGTGCGTTTCTTTATTTTTTTGAGTTGTGAGCATTTACACCACCTGCTGTCAAACTGATGAAGATGTTTTCTTGATTTGCTGGTGCTTTTTCTATTTGCATATGTTTTCTGAAGTTGCAGTGCATTGAGCTCTCTCGGCCACCATACAATACAGACGAAACTGAATGAGTTTGGAGTGTGATTGCATACTCGTCTAAATAAAAATACCCCCCCCCCCACCCCTACTGTTTCCCCCCAAATAACTAAGTGATTAAATGACTAAAATAACTAAATGACTAAGCTTTTGCATCAGGCGCTTAAGATATTTTTGTCATGTAAATAAACATGTCACAAATTTAACTAAAATGTAACTAAAATCTATTTCAAAAAGTGATGTTATACATATTCAATTTAATATCCATATTTTTGCATATTCTCATTGCATAGTAATAATTCTGATCAGAAAGTGATACCTTACTGACTCCTGCATCAAGTCAGGACATGTTGCTGTGCATCAGGACGTTTCCCTCCAGATGGTTGGTGACGTCAGGTTGAACACAGAGTCTTCAGCGTCACTAATGCTCCATTCAGGACTCTGGATGCTTTTGTGCTCCATTGATGTGAAAACAGAGAGTCAGTGTGGGAACCTCACATGAGATCTACTCACACTGACCAGCACACACACACACACACACACACACACACACACACATCTGCTTCATCTGGAGTCCATCGTGTGTGAGTGACGTCACGGCAGCAATGATAATGCTGAATATCATAAATTATGACACTAAATATCTGCACTTCTGTGAGACGACTTAAAATGTTGATCTTCGTGCAAATCCTCATAAATAAATCCACATCTATCCAAATAAAACTGCAAGAATTTGTTTGCCCAAAACAAGAAAACATTTGAAAAGTTTAATTTTTATTGATTGTATTGTATTGATTGTATTATTTTTTCCCTCCCTCTCTGTTTTAAAAAGTTTAAAATTAGTTTGCTCCTTAAGTTAAAGTTTAAACTTTTTGCGCTTAAATTGTACCACAATTTGGTTCAACTTCTGTTGTTTTTAAATGCACCCCATGAATAAAGTATGCTTTGACACAACATAAATGTTTTTTTATACAGTTTTATTTATATATGGAATGCAATATGTATAATATATGGAATGCAAACTAAAACACTGCTCTGTTTAAAGTACAGAGTAATTCAGATCACAATGTGTAAGAATGCCATGACTTTGATGTCATGTGATGCTTCAGTGCACAGTCATGTACGCGTGCTCACTGACTCCACGTGTTTCTAGTAAAGATGAGCGTGTGCTGCTTCAGTGACTTTGATGTGAACATGAGCTCTCTACAGGTCAGCACTTTCCCAGATTCACCCTCCACCTGCTCCTTTGAGTCCCTGATGGAGGATCATTGAGCATGTGGCGGCCCACATCCCTCATTGTCTGTTTGAGCTCTTCCATTGGCTCCAAACTGTGAGAAACTCCAACAAGCTCAAGCCTCACACATTCATATGGAGATTTGGGAGTATAAATAGAGGAGCTTCAGCCAGTGCAAATCAGACTCACTCTGAACAGAGAGATCTACAGCACAGAGATCCAGACATGACAACTACAATCATCTCAAAGGAGCATCTCCCTCTCAACAACAAGGTACATTCACATCATACTTACAGCAGCATTACTGCAGCAGCTTTCACGGCTCCTCTAAATCATTGGCTTATTTGAATGACATTTTCCTAATGCTTTTCTTTCTTCATTTGCAGCTCAGAAAGCCAAGGGTGGAGAAGATGCACAGAGATCGTATCAACAGCAGCATCGAGCAGCTCAAGTGTCTTCTGGCTCCAGAGTTCTTCAAGCAGCAGCCGGAGTCCAAGCTGGAGAAAGCAGATATCCTGGAGATGACACTCAACTTCCTGCAACCCCACAGTTCCAGTTCACATGCTGTCAATCAAGCCTTCTCTTTTCCTGTCCAAAGATGAGATGAAGACGGAGAAGATTGCTGAATCACTTCCAGAAGCTGCAGACATCATGTGAGCAAAACAGGAAGGAAAGAGTCCTGCCAGACCAGAGCACCTTCAGCAAAGAGACGAATGTCAACAAGAGCTCCATCTGGAGGCCTTGGTAGAGCCTTACAGCAACCAGCAGCACATGCTGAATTTCTACATTGGACTATTACGCGTTCAGTTTCTCTTTTTGAGAAAAAAAAGTGTTTAATGAGTTCCAGTACGGAAGAGATATTTGTACTGCTAAGTGCTCTGCTGATTCAATCTTCTAAGACTTCAAGATGGGAACATTTACTGATGTCTATATTAGACAACATTGACTTTAAGATACACCTGCATGGGCTGTGAAAGAAATACTCTGATTCACTGTTCTATGAAGACTTATGTTTTCTTTTTTTTGAGAAAACGTCCTTTAACTATATTTAGTTTGAAATATAACCTGCATTGCAAATGCCATAATGGCATTTTTTTCTGCAGGTCCTTAGACTTATTAGTCTGCAAGTGCATTAAACCGCATTTTTCATATCATTTGGGTATAATTTTCACCTTTGAGGTGATGCAATATGTGACTGTAAAGTCAAAGCAGCTCTATTGTTTGTTTCATGTTGAAACACTGTTCTTTGTTTTGCAAATGACAAAAAGAATTTATTTATCATATTTGTTGTTTTGAGAAATTATACTTGTATCAGTATGCTACTGTCCTCTAAGAGGATTTTTTTTTACAATTGAAATTTTATTTTTCTAATTCTGAAAATAATGTGAAATCCCTCTGTGGAGGTTAATGTAAAACTCTCTAATGCGTTGTTTAATTATAGAGATCTTAATATGCACGCTCTATATACTGCTGTATATGCTAACTGTATTTACAATATTGTAAATCTTCTGAAATAATGTGTTATGCACATGCACATTTGTGAAATGATCAGTCAGTGTCCTCTAGAGGGCGTTTCTCTCTCTGCTCAGAGCTTCAGTTTAATGAAGCAGCTTGTATTAAAAACAAATGCTTTCAACAGTGAAAGTAATGTGTATGAGAAATATTTTCTATACAGAAAGAAAAAAATAAACTGAGCTCAACTTGAATATGTGGTTTTTTTTATTTTCTATGATGCCTCAATGTGCTTAATCACTGAAGTCACAATTAATGTCTGAATGATATTGCATTAGACAGCAAAATATTACAGGAAGTGTCTATATGATATTTAATTGTTCAAAAACTGTTAGTAGCTACTGAATGCTTGATAGATACCGAAACAAATTTCCCTTATTTACATATTTAAGCTTTACTTAACGTACATAATGAATGTGACGTTCAGTAAACAGACATCTATTGTTGTGTAATGGAATTGAGTAAATGAATAGAGTGTGAGAAACAAACCCTCAGAGACAATAGAACTCAACTAGACAGCAGGGGTCAAAGGTCAGTGACCTTATATGAAACCTTTAGAGTTCCAACATGGTGCTCTATTGCTCTCATGGTGCACTAATAAATACTAATAAAAAATCTAAAACTACAGAAACTTATAGACGGTTTCTTTTCCAGTCTTCTATACTAATATATTATTTGATTAACATTTTTGTAAAAGCGAAGCAAAACATTCAAATATAATGGCGCCATTTGAAAATGTAAGGGTATTTAATTTTTTTTTAAAATAGGGTAATTTGAAAGCTTTGTTGATAAACTGTATGTATGTATATATATATATATATATATATGGATAGATATTCAAGACTCAGAGTGCATTAAAAATCCTTTTAAACATTTCATGTTTCTCATTTAATGTTGCTTGATATTTTTATTTAAATTAAAGCACAACAATTTGGATCAAATTAAATAAATCAGAGTTTCTCATAATGAATATACAGTATATTGTAATATGATGAAAAAAGTATTTAGATTTGTAAATATATTTCTAAGTTATTTAGCATCACACACTAAACAGAGTTAAATTGGTCACAACATGTGACAAAGCTCAGTATTTTTTTTTAATTATATCATTGTAAAATCATGCAAACACACAAAGATTAAAAACAACTTTTAACTTCAGTTCCATTAGTGTCACATCAAGATCCACAACCGTGTTTAAATGTCTCTGTATATGCACATACATATACATCACATACATCAACCTGTGGTCAATGGGGGTTTATTTGGTATTAGATGACAAGCATTCAACAGCCTCCTGAGGGAATTTTTATTATAGGATCAAGCAGTCATTAGCATCTGAATAGGCACATGTCTATTGTTCAGTGTGGGAAAGCTCTGGAACCCAGAATCACAGCCCAGTGTCATTAGCATCCCAAAACCCTCAATAAAACTCAATAATTTTGAGACTCTGAAACAAGAGAAAACGGACTCGTTCTCATCCATATCAAAGGTTTTAAAACTCAATCCATTTTTATTTTATTTTTTTTCTTTCTAAACTGACCAGTCAGTCTGCAACTATAAACACATTGAAATGTTACCCAAAGTCCCAAAAGAAAAATCCCACAGAAGTGTATTTAAAATTTAAAAATCAGTTTTGGGGGAAAAATACCACAAATTCCACATTCAAATCACTCAGTGCCATTTATGTCAGATTCACTCTCAAAACTGAACATGCGAAGGACTTTTAAGCTTTAGTTCACCCCAAAAAATTTAGTTCATCACCCAAAATTTGTTGAAAACGTGCTCACCCTCAGGCCACACAATATGTAGATGAGTTTGTTTCTTCATTAGAACAGATTTGGAGAAATGTAGCATTGCATTACTTTCTCACCAATGGATCCTCTGCAGTGAATGGGTGCCGTCAGACTGAGAAACAGCTAATAAAAACATCACAAGTAATTCACATTATTCCAGTCCATCAGTTAAAATCTTGTGAAGTGAAAAGCAGCATGTTTGTAAGACAGAAAAAAAAATGCATGTTTTAACTTCAAACTGTCACTTCTGGCCAAAATACAAGTCCATATCCATAATAATGTTACAGTCAAAAAGTCCATACCCTGTTGTCCTTTCACATCAAAATCCACCAACATATTTGTTTAGAATTGTTTTGGTCTGTTTTTACTTGATCTGTGCACATTTCTCTCCTGATTCAGGCAAGACAACTTTTTCCTGAAGATAGCAATATTATGGATCGAGCGCTCATATTTAAGCTGGAAGCAACAGTTTAAAGTGAAAAATTTCCTAATGATGCATTTTTTATTTTTTATTTTTTTGCTTTTCACAGCTTTTCTCTTCACAAGATGTTAATTGATGGACTGGAGTCGTGTGAATTACTTGTGGATTATTGTGATCATCTGTTTGGACTCTAATTCTGACGGCACCCATTCACTGCAGAGGATCCATTGGTGAGCAAGTGATGTAATGCTACATTTCTTCAAATCTGTTTCCGTGAAGAAACAAACTCACCTACATCTTGGATAACCTGAGTGAAGGGGTGTACATTCTTCTCCAAAAACAATTATATTTTTAGAAATATTACAAAAGGGGATGTTTTAACTCTTTACTCATTAAAACAACTCAAGAATAATGTCATGAGCAGCCTGATAAACAAACCCCAGGAATAATTAATGCTTGTGATGAACAAGTCATGAATGCATAATGAAAACAGACAAAAACACTTTTTTTGATTGTTTTATTTCGCCACAGACTGATTGAAATACATTCAATGGCCTTTTTGTTTCATATTTTAAAATGAATTCCTTCACAGAAGGAAACAACATTTCACTTACACAGTGAAAATTTTTTCACAATGGTTTAAGAATTAAATACCCTTACAAAAGGCAGTTCAAAAGCACAGTACATGGTACTGACAGAAAGATGAGGTATAACCTCTTGAAAAAGAAATCTATGATCTTTTCAGATCTTTTCAGATACAAAATGCATATTATTTCCTCAGAAACACAAATACAAGCCCAGTCGGGTTTCATGTAAATCTCAGTACGATTGAAAACAATCATCAATATTAATTACAAATACTAAGCAACTCTTGGCCACACTTACAAAACATGAGTAACATGTTGTTCAGATTAAATCTTTCTGATAATCTTTCAAATTTGAAAGAAATGTTAAGACTATGAGGCCAAATTAAGACATGCTCAAAAAAGCATAATTTTCAAAACAATGTATATGATCAAAAAGATCAATAAATGCTTTTCGCCAGTTGCAAAAAATGAAACTTATTTCAACATGAAACAAAAATAAAGTTGATTTGACTTTACGGTCACATAATGCATCACCTCAAAGGTGAAAAATTACACCCAAAAAATGCAATTTAATGCACTTTTAGACTAATACACACCACTAAAACACAGTGTGCCATCATGGTAATTTAACTAAAAAATAGTTAAAGGACATTTTCTCTAAAAGAGAAAAATCTTCATAGAAGACTGAATCATCAAGATTCACTTAGCTGTACAGATATCTCTTCCGAACTGAATCTCATTAAACACTTTCTTATCAATATGACAAAATGAAAGTGTAATAGTCCACTAAATCTAGTGCAGATGTTCAGTCTGAGTCTTTAAGGCTCTGCCAAGGCCTCCAGATGGAGCTCTTGTTGACATTCATCTCTTTACTGAACGTGTTCTGGTCTGGCAGGACACTTTCCCTTCTGTTCTGCTCACATGATGTCTGCAGCTTCTGGATGTGCTTCAGTAGTCTTCTCTGGCTCTCTGTCTTCAACCCATCTTTGGACAGGAAGTGCATCTCACGGACACATCTGGAGAAGGCTTGATTGACAGCATATGAACTGGAACTGTGGTGTTGCAGGAAGTTGAGTGTCATCTCCAGGATATCTGCTTTCTCCAGCTTGGACTCAGGCTGCTGCTTGAAGAACTCTGGAGTCAGAAGACACTTGAGCTGCTCGATGCTGCTGTTGATACGATCTCTGTGAATCTTCTCCACCCTTGGCTTTCTGAGCTGCAAATGAAGAAAGAAAAGCATTAGGAAAGTGTCCATCAAATAAGCCAATGATTTAGAGGAGCCTTGAAAGCTGCTGCAGTAATGCTGCTGTAAGTATGATGTGAATGTACCTTGTTGTTGAGAGGGAGATGCTCCTTTGAGATGATTGTAGGTGTCATGTCTGGATCTCTGTGCTGTAGATCTCTCTGTTCAGAGTGAGTCTGATTTGCACCGGCTGCAGCTCCTCTATTTATACTCCCAAATCTCCATATGAATGTGTGAGGCTTGAGCTTGTTGGAGTTTCTCACAGTTTGGAGCCAATGGAAGAGCTCAAACAGACAATGAGGGATGTGGGCCGCCACATGCTCAATGATCCTCCATCAGGGACTCAAAGGAGCAGGTGGAGGGTGAATCTGGGAAAGTGCTGACCTGTAGAGGGCTCATGTTCACATCAAAGTCACTGAAGCAGCACACGCTCATCAACATTAAACACTCGTGAGAAAGACAGCATCAAATAGCTATTTTTATCCATCTTATTAAACAAAGAAAAAATATATACATATATTTAATTGTATTAAAATATTCAATATTATTTATTTATTCATTCACAGTGTTAAACAGGAAAATATTGTTTCAGTGGTGCAAACAATATTAAATTCTGCTTTAGCTCTAAAAAGAGGACAATTGTAAACATTTTTCAGTTAAAGTCGGTTCAACAGTGATGTTCAGCTCAGCTCAGTTTATAGTGTCAGTACATTCAACTCAATAATGTTGCCTGATATTTAGTGTCAACTATAAGCAAGCCAAAAGGGGATTTATTTATTTGTTTGTGAATGACTGAATGAACAAATATGGTCACTTTAGTTGGCCATATGTGTGTTGCACTTACACTGACAATAAACAGTGTTCTAAACATTTCAATACACAGTGCATTGCCATAAAATTATTTTTCAACATTTATGTATATGAATGCATTTGTATCTAAAGGTTTAGGGTTGTGCACTGGAATTCAGATGTCATTGTTTCCATTGTCTGAGACTCCAGGACTCCAGATGTGTGTGTGTGTGTGTGTGTGCTGGTCAGTGTGAGTAGATCTCAAGTGAGGTTCCCACACTAACTCTCTGTTTTCACATCAATGGAGCACAAAAGCATCCAGAGTCCTGAATGGAGCATTAGTGACGCTGAAGACTCTGTGTTCAACCTGACGTCACCAACCATCTGGAGGGAAACGTCCTGATGTACAGCAACATGTCCTGACTTGATGCAGGAGTCAGTAAGTTATCAAAAACTTTCTGATCACAATTATTCTCATGCAATGAGAATATGCAAAAAAAATAAATTAAAAAAAGCACATTAAATTTGTTATAACAAATTTAACATTTTGCATAATAATGAATATATGAAATAATGAATATATGCAAAACATCACTTTTGTTTGCTGTTTTAGCAGCAAATGCAATTTTTGCCACATTTGTGAAACATGTTTGTTTAGATGACAAAGTATCTTAAGCGCCTGATGCAAAAGCTTAGTCATTTTAAAAGTTCATGATGCATTAATGAAAATAAACCTTGATAGTGCTGTAATTCTGTTCATCATCAGTGACATCATCAAACCAGCTCGTCAAGCTCATGTAAATATAAGTGTGTCAAGTCCCTCGTGTGTTTGTCAAATCTTGAGCTTGTGTTGGGCTTTAAGATGCTAACGACACAAGAACTGTGACTCTGTTCTCCAGAGTTTCCCACACACACAACAATAGAAGTGTGTCTATTCACATGATAATGAACCTTAATGCAGGCCAGATTCCCTACAAGCTTTCTCACGCCTCTAATGCTGAAGATTTGCTCAAATAAACACATTTTTACAGGAATCTGAAGATGAATTTCTTAAAATGAAATATTTGATTCAGTTATTTTCATTTTGGATTTATCATCAGTGTTTGAAGCTGAAATAGTATAAAGTTATAGCCCAATCCATTGATGTTGACCTCTGACCTTTGGTCTCTTAGTTGAGTTCTATTGTCTCGGAGGGACTCTGAGTGAGTTTTGTTTCTCACGCTCTGTTCATTCACTCAATTCAATTACGCAACAATAGACGTGTGTCCTACTGAAACCCAAAGCAGACACACGTCTCCAAATGTTTAAATGACTTAAACTGATCAAACTGGCAGTTATTTTGTTCTCTAACATAAGCAATATGAATCAATCAGGCATCTGATACACATGCAACATGATTTAAATAGTTGACAATCCTTTCTGTCTCTTTACATTTACATAAGATAAAATAATCCATATTTTCCAAGAATGAATATGTGAAATTAAAACATCTGGTTGTTTACAGTTTCCTGTCATAAAACGATTTGGATGATTAATATTTGAACAGCGAGGAAAATATATTATTGTCACTTCAAGTCACTCACTACAGTAGAATTAAATTATTAAATGCCAAGGACTTAATTAGCATAATTTACCAGTGGGATCTAATTCAAAATTCAAATGATTATATCTATCTAAATTTTAGAAACTATTTTGATGAGAATGTCCACAAAAAAGCAATGCAAGAGGGCATAATCACAAAATTTTAGATTTTCTATCCTCATTTTTAATTATTGCTGTACATAGAGTTTTTCCATTAAGAGCTTTTTTGTGTCAATCAAGTTTTGTTTTAGACAAATTGGTACATTTTGCTTGTGGAAGAATTATTGATTAAGAAATTTTAATATAAATAATACATTGAATACAAGTGCTTTATATAAATTATACATATATGTATTATTGTATATATTTAAGTTTAAGTTTAAGTTTATTTTGCACAAGGTAGGTACAATAAAAACATGACAAACAAACAAACAAACAAAAAATAAATAAATAAATAATGAATAATACAATCCATATACTGTGCAGGGAGAGGCAGAAAACCCAAAGGGCTTATTTAGAGAATGAAAAAAAAATAAAATAAACTCATAAAACTACACAAAAACTATTACAAAAACAAATATATAAATACAAATTAATTACAACATACAAAAAGGAAAAATTGAGAAAAAAACATATAATATACTCAAAACAAACCATCTATAATACATAAAATACAAGATAAATTTTTACAAAACAGCATTTAAATGATCCTTTATTCTTCTTTTATAACATATTAAAGAGGAACATTTTTTTGCTAGATGAGATAAATCATTCCATAATTTAATACCCCTAAATCTTCTACAAATGAGAACTTTAGGAAAATGAAAATTTGAAGATTGACGAGTTAAATAACTATGAACCTGTGAATTTACCTTAAAATACATTCTAAATTGCTCTGGAATGTTACCCTCACTTGAATATACCTTATACATAAAAACACATATTTGAAAAGTATTAATATCATAAATGGTAAGAACCTGAAGTTTATGAAATAAAGAAACAGATGAAGTATATTTGTTTGATCTGGTTGCAATCCTAACTAAATGCTTCTGAAGAACAAAAAAATTTCGAAGAATAGTAGGAAAAGTACTCCCCCAAACAATATTACAATATTAAAGATACGGATAAATTAAACTATAATAAAGCATAAGAAGACACTCTGTAGTAACAAGATATAATTTATATATTATATTATATATAATTTATTCTGGTAAATATGCATATGTTCTTTTTAAAATATTATATTTCATGGCAAAACAGAATACAACAGCAGAAAGTATATTTGACTTTTTTGTTATCATTTTCTATGTCTTGTGATGGCATGATGTCACCATGAATGCAAATACAACCCGAATTCTGGAAATGTTGGGACGTTTTTTAAATTTGAATAAAATGAAAACAAAAAGAATTTCAAATCACATGAGCCAATATTTTATTCACAATAGAACATAGCTAGCATAAGAAATGTTTAAACTGAGAAATTTTACAATTTTATGCACAACATGAGCTCATTTCAAATTTGATGCCTGCTACAGGTCTCAAAATAGTTGGGACGGGGCCATGTTTACCATGGTGTTGCATCTCCTCTTCTTTTCAAAACAGTTTGAAGACGTCTGCTCATCAAGGCTATGAGTTTCTGGAGTTTTGGTGTTGGAATTTGGTCCCATTCTTGCCTGATATAGGTTTTCAGCTGCTGAAGAGTTCGTGGTCGTCTTTGACGTATTTTTTGTTTAATGATACGCCAAATGTTCTCTATAGGTGAAATATCTGGACTGTAGGCAGGCCAATTCATCACCCAGACTCTTCTACTACGAAGCCATGCTGTTGTAATAGCTGCAGTATGTGGTTTTGCATTGTCCTTCTGAAATACACAAGGCCTTCCCTGAAATAGACGTCATCTGGAGGGGAGCATATGGTGCTCTAAAACCTTTATATACCTTTCAGCATTCATAGTACCTTCCAAAACATGCAAGCTGCCCATACCGTATGCACTTATGCACCCCCATACCATCAGAGATGCTGGCTTTTGAACTGAACACTGATAACACGCTGGAAGGTCTCCCTCTTCTTTAGCCCGGAGGACACTGTGTCCGTTATTTTCAACAAGAAATGTCAACTTTGGACTCGTCTGACCATAGAACACTTTTCCACTTTGAAACAGTCCATTTTAAATGAGCCTTGGCCCACAGGACACAACGGTGCTTCTGGACCATGTTCACATATGGCTTCCTTTTTACATGATAGCACTTTAGTTGGCATCTACAGATGGCACGGCGGATTGTGTTTGCAGACAGTGGTTTCTGGAAGTATTCCTGGGACTATTTAGTAATGTCAATGACAGAATCATCCCGATGAGTGATGCAGTGTCATCTGAGGGCCTGAAGACCACGGGCATCCAGCAAAGGTCTTCAGTCTTGTCTCTTACGCACAGAGATTTCTTCAGTTTCTCTGAATCTTTTGATGATGTTATGCACTGTAGATGATGAGATTTGCAAAGCCTTTGCAATTTGACGTTGAGGAACGTTGTTTTTGGATTTAATTAACCTCCGAATCTGTGGTGGCATCACGGAATCGCCGAAAATTCCATGATGGGCTCACAGAAAAAATTCCGTGATGGGCTCACAGAAGTGATACCAATGTAAGTCAGTGACAGGCATCAGCCGTGCTCCACGCATGGAAACCCTTAGCATCAATATGCCGACGCGATACTGGGAAATTTATCGTCATCATTATTGTTCAGAACTGGGTAGGTTTAGGGTAGGGGCTGTCAGGTACTCCAGTGAAAGTAGGCTATAACTGCATCGGAGTCACTCTTTTTACGTTGAACCGTGCATGGACCACGGCTGATGCCTCCTGTGAGCCCAGCACGGATTTTTCGGCGATTCCGTGATGCCACCACAGATTCGGAGGTTAATTAAGTCCGTGAACATTACACGGAATTCTGTGAGATCACGTTGTTTTAAAGTATTCCACAATCTTTTTATGCACTCTTTCACAGATTGGAGATCCTCTGCCCAACTTTACTTCTGAGAGACTCTGCCTCTCTAAGACATCCCTTTTATAGCTAATCATGTTACAGACCTGATGTCAATTAACTTAATTAGTTGCTAGATGTTCTCCCAGCTGAATCTTTTCAAAATGTCTTGCTTTTTCAACCCTTTGTTACCCCCGTGCCAACTTTTTTGAGACCTGTAGCAGGCATCAAATTTGGAATGAGCTCATTTAGTGGATAAAAGTGTCAAATTTATCCGTTTCAACATTTGTATGTTCTCTATGTTCTACTGTGAATAACAATGGCTCATGTGATTTGAAAGTCTTTTAGTTTTCATTTTATTCAAATTTAAATATGTCCCAACATTTCCGGAATTTGGGTTGTAAACAGGTGATAACATATCACAACATTTGCATGAAGAGATCTCCAAAATACATAAAACACATATTGGAACTCACATCAAATATTATTGAACTTTACAAAAGTCATGTGACATTTACCAAAAATCATTATTAACATTCATCCACATGAGGGGTAAAAGCAAAGCATAACAGAAACATTTAGTGCTTAATGTCAAGGTACTTGACAGTTAAAATATTCCATTAAAGGAAAATATATCAGTCCATGTACATCCCCAGGCATCACACTCAACGGAAGTGAGTTAATTACATTGTATGGCAGAAGAAGAAAAAAAACACTGAACCATATTTTCTTTTTGATATTAGAACCAACTTTATATTTGATTCTAATGAGATTAAATGTCCTATGAGGACAACAGAGTGTTTATCATACTGATAATATATTCAAAACCAGTTCCCAATATGTGATATTTGTACTTCACATAAAGCAAAGATTTGCAGTTGTATAATAAAATGTTAAATGCCTTCATTGAAGGTATATTCAAAAGTATTAAAAAACAAAAAAAACAATACATTTCCGGTGATGGAAACATAAAATCAAATCCAATAACGTTCTTTACATCTAATACAGATGTTTTCCTTGTTTGCTTTCCTCCAGATGGCGCTGCAGGCTAAATGGTTTTGTTCAGATTGACGTGCAGCTGATGGAGGAACAGAAGCTCATTCATCGGATGATTTCAGCAACAGCTGGAAGTGTTTGCTGTTTGTTTCTCAGCAGAACAGACCATCATCTCCAGGATATCTGCTGCTTGAAGAACTCTGGAGCCAGAAGACACTTGAGCTTGAGTTGACACAATATCTGAGCATCTTCTCCACCTTTGGCTTTCTTAGCTGCAAATGAAGACAGAAAAGCATTAGGAAAGTGTCCATCAAATAAGCCAATGATTTAGAAAAGCAGTGAAAGCTGCTGCAGTAATGCTGCTGTAAGTAGGATGTGAATGTACCTTGTTGTTGAGAGGGAGATGCTCCTTTGAGATGATTGTAGGTGTCATGTCTGGATCTCTGTGCTGTAGATCTCTCTGTTCAGAGTGAGTCTGATTTGCACCGGCTGCAGCTCCTCTATTTATACTCCCAAATCTCCATATGAATGTGTGAGGCTTGAGCTTGTTGGAGTTTCTCACAGTTTGGAGCCAATGGAAGAGCTCAAACAGACAATGAGGGATGTGGGCCGCCACATGCTCAATGATCCTCCATCAGGGACTCAAAGGAGCAGGTGGAGGGTGAATCTGGGAAAGTGCTGATCTTTACTAGAAACACGTGGAGTCAGTGAGCATGTATACATCATTGTGAAATATATTATACACACACACACACACACACACACACACACACACACACACACACACACACACACACACACACACACACACATTATAAAGCAACAATAATCCCATGCCTTATTGACTGGATTTACTGATGCAATTGTGTGTAAAATGAAGTACTTTAACAATTTGGAATTTATAAATCATATCATAATTTATGATATTTAGCATTATCATTGCTTTTGTGATGTCACTCACACACGATGGACTCCAGATGAAGCAGATGTGTGTGTGTTTGTGCTGGTCAGTGTGAGTAGATCTCATGTGAGGTTCCCACACTAACTCTCTGTTTTCACATCAATGGAGCACAAAAGCATCCAGAGTCCTGAATGGAGCATTAATGATGCTGAAGACTTCAAGCTGACGTCACCAACCATCTGGAGGGAAACGTCCTGTCAGTTCATTTCACATTTTAAATACCATTGCATAAACTGGTAAAATAATGGAAATAC
Organism: Acrossocheilus fasciatus; assembly: GCA_036784905.1. NCBI lineage: Eukaryota > Metazoa > Chordata > Actinopteri > Cypriniformes > Cyprinidae > Acrossocheilus > Acrossocheilus fasciatus. The sequence goes on from CM071948.1 coordinate 10,570,882, forward strand.
GGGATTACTTAAAAAATTCCTTTAATTTTTCAGAAATGTTTTGATGCAGTCTTGCAAAAATGTATACGTCTGCATTACATTTGAATATGATTTAGTGTATGCCTTGACAAGATGTGCACAAATAAAAAAAAGTGTTATTTAAAGTATTTATTTATTTATTTATTTATTTGCATGGCAAATAAAACCTAAAAGGCTTCTGTGTACATCAAATCATTCAGCAGCTTATTACATGCATAAAAGTGCACGGAGAACCACAGCTCCTGGGGTTTTCAACGCTTGGCTCTGAATGGATGCTGACTGAACAATAGAAGTGCGTCTCTTTATCTGTTGCTCACCTGTCTGTCACACACCTGTCTGTCATGTCCTCACGGCGTTTCGCTTTACTGGTCATTAGTTAGAAACTGTTGACCATTTCAACCATGAAACAGTTTTGACTTGCCACAAACTCACCTGAAGAAATGATGTCAGCTGAGTTTTTTGAGTAGTGTTGGATGGATGAATGAATATGGGAATGAATATTCTAATTTCCAGGTACATTTAAATAAAACTCGAAGCAATTCACAGTTCGTTTTATAGACAATTTAGATGAATTGTATGGCTTAGTAGTTTACAGTTTGTGCATGTCAAACTGTAAACAATCAGCGATTTTGAATGAGCCTGCTTTCTGATGTAAGAAACAGAAATAGAATGCACTCAAAATATAGGTGACTTTATTCTTTATTAACTCTTAACTATTGGAGACCAAAAGGAAATGACAAAGTGGTCACAAATAACTTAAAGCAACAACTTTTACTAGCCATTTTAGTGACACTAAAAATAACCCCAAAATTTACGCATTTTAAAAGAAACCTTAAAGTTGTATGTTGGTAATTTTCTGGTATTTCAAACTACTTTCCATCATTTTGCCCCCCAAAAAACATCCCCCCCCCCCCACACACACACACACAAAAACCCATGGTAAATGCTACCGATTAGAAAAATAGGCTACGTTTTAAAGCGCCTCTGTGAAAACAGACCGAGAGTGGAGGTAAGAGAACTTTACAAGACTGGAAATGGCGCCATATTTTAAAATGCAGGACATTTGGATTCTGCTAAAATCCTTTAGACATTTAATTTGGTTTTCTAAGCTTGTTAAGCAGATATGGGAGTATTTTATTTATTTATTTATTTTTTTTAAACCGCCCACATTCAAATGGTACAAAATCAGAGGAAGATATAAATGCAATAAAAATCATTTATTCTATAGAAACAAACAAGAGCGTATGATTAAAAATCATCACAAAAATATGCAAATGATACACTGTATCTTTAAAAATTAAATAAAGGTCTTTTTTGCATGTCCTCAAAAAGAGAGCATGGTCAGACAGTTTTTAAAAACATTCAGTAAATTTCTCTTCAAGAGAAAAATACAGTAGAATTTTATATCTAAATGCACAAAATGCATCCTCAGCTTGGTGGTTACCACAATAATGTACATTACAATCAATGCACAACTTCTTTTATAAGCCCTATGAGCCTTTCCAAAATCTGTAGTGACATTATCAGAGTCTTTTAGAGAAAAAAGTCCAGAGAGAACAAGCAAAGTGCTATCTTCCTCTGAGGTAGATGTGCGGACACATAAAATCACATCAAGTGCTTGACTTGTTAACCCTTTTCATTTGCAGGTCAGTCTGGGATGGACGTTCATTTTAAAACAATGGCGTCACGTCCTGATCTGGAGCGGGAGAAAGACGAAGAATTTCACGAGAACACCTGGAGTAGCCACTGGGGAAGATTAAGGCCTTTTTCGAGCTGAAGAAGGACACAGTCTTCTCCAAAATGTCAGATGCGGGAATTCCATGATGGAGGTGGTCTTCAAAAGAAGATTTCAGTTTCTCCACTTTGCTGAAACATTTTCTCTCCAAGCTGTAGAGTTTGCACCTGCAGTCCAGAAGAGAACATCTTTAGTGTCATTGCGAGTACGTATAAATGAGATCAAATTTATGAAGCATGTAAAATTACACTATTGCAAATACTTAGATGCCTTTCTTACCTGGCATAGTGAACGTTGTCCTGAGGGGTGATGTCCATGTAGGCTGGCATGTTTGATGTTGATATTGAGTTTCAGGAGTTTAAGTATCTGAAGCTGACAGATCTCTTTGGCTCTTCTTCAGTGGTGAAACCAAATCCCACACAAGACCCTCAATCTAGCCCACTTTTATTCTAAAATGTATCTGCAGCCAGCCAATCAGAGAGCAGAGAAAAATGGAACAATACGCTTGTTATAATTTTCATTGGTCCTTGGGCTTTTAATTGAACTCTTTAGTGGAGAGGTGGGATTTTTTTTTCTCTAGTGCCATCTGGAGGGTCAGCCATGGGAGAATAATTGAGGGCATGAGGACTCGGGATTTCGCTGTTCTCACACTCGGATTAGCAAATGGGGATTTGTGGAAATATTTACTTTATGCATATAATTTAGTTAACTAAATTTATAGTTGGGTGCAAAATGTTTTAACACAAATATAAGTATTTTAATTTTTAATCCATGCTGACTTAATATCGTCATTGTTAAATAATAATCATTATAATAATCAGATTTTATTTTTAAAGTTTAATGGTATAGATTCTGAAGGCATTTCATAGGGAAAAGGGAATATATATATATATATTTCTGGAGACATATAATCTAAATAAAAATAATAATAATAATAATAAAAAAAATATATATATATTATATATATATATAATAAACAATAATTAAATAGGTTTCAATTAAAGTAATTCTTAAGTACATTCCTAAACAAATATATAGAAAGATATTTATGGAAAATATTTACTGTGTGCTTATAATTTAGTCACAGACATGCAATAGATTTAATGGCTATGTGTACTTTTTTTTTTTAAATCTCTTTTTAAAATCAATATTCACTTGAAGGAAGAAAAAAATACAATAGGAATAATTTGTAATTTTTTACTATAATTTTAACAATTTAGAGTTAAAATGTTACTTTGCCAGACATTTTACAGAATACAATCTAAACACACACGCGCACACACACACACACACACACACACACACACACACACACACACACACACACACACACACACACACACACACACACACAAACAAAAAAAACTTCAATTTATAAAATGTATCACTGAAATGTCGATAAACAAAAACTGAATAGCATCCTTCAGGCTTCCCTCCAGAAACCCAGTTAGTCCTGCCCTGTGGGAACCGACACACTTCTACACTCTAAAAAGGCTGGGTTAAAAAATAACCCAACCTTAACCCAGCCGCTGGGTAACTATGGGACAGAACACGCGCTGGGTTGTTTTGACCCAAGTGTTGGGTTGAGCCATTTGACCCAGAATGCTGGGTTGTTTATTTAACCCAACCAGTGGGTCAGGTTAACTGTGTTGCTGGGTTAAACATTACCCAAACATTGGGTTATTTGTTGTCTCATTGCCTTGCTACGTTTATATTTACCAATATTACTACTAATAATAATGAATAACAATCACAAAAATCCTAAAAGTATTATTTTTCTGTAATACAATTACACAACACAAAAAAATGCAACTGTAAATATCAATTTAATGAGTTTTCACTTTTCTTTTTAAAAACATTTTTTTGAATGGGTGCTATACTGTTACACATTACACCCAACCCCTACAGACACAAATAAAATGTTTTTTGTAGATCAGTTTCTTTAAAAAAACAAAACTTTGTAAACTAGGTACTGTAGACTCCTATTCTTTGTCAACATTGCAGCATCATAACATTATAAAATTGATTATTGCCACATGAGAATCAGTCCAAACATTGTGCCATTAAAACTAAGCCAAACAAAGAGACCTACAACAGACAATACATGTGACATAAAATTAAAACGTTACAAGTGGCCAGAAAAAACTGTTGCCCTCAAATACTTCACACATGAAGACTCATGTCCATCGATATGATATACTGCATGCTGGAGAAATTCCCAGGAAGGAAGATGTTAGTGTAGCTCACATCAAGCCCAAAAAAAGGACTTGAAAAAGATAAACAGCCTCAAGCAACAAGTCCGTTTCAACGGCATGGCCCGAAACAATGGTGAAGGTGTGGGATGTCGTCTCGTCACCAAGGCTCAAAATGTGCAGGAATGCATCACCATGTTGGTCCCCGTCACCTGTTAATTACACGACACTTAGTCTTGCAACATAACTTACATTTTTACAAGTTGTAACATTTAAGTTGACTTAACGTTTAAGTGTATTTTATGGAAATCAGCCAAACCATCTGAGTTTTCCTGTGAACTGGGTCTGGTAAAGGTTGCTCAAACTAAATATTTATTGTGTTACTGATTTAGGTTTCTTTCTGCTTACTGGCACTTCTTGGTTATCTACCTAAATTTCATCCAACCAACATGGCATAAATTATGGGGTATTTAAAGCCCCCAGTATATTATATAGTACTGTGCAAAAGTTTTAGGCCACTAGTATTTTAGCCAGCTAAATAAAAAAGTGGTTTTAAGTCAGTTATTTCTATCTTTTGCTGTAATGTGTCTGTAGGAAATATCAGTTTACATTTCCAAACATTCATTTTGCAATTAATTGTAATAATCCAGTGAGATTTTTGTTTGATCTGATCTGGTCATCATCAGTCTGTCTGGATTGGAATGACATGAAGAAACAGAATAAACTGAGACAGACTAAATCCAGAACAACTGTGGCAACATCTCCAAAATGCTTCAAGAAACCTCCTGCAAAGCTCCTGAGAAACTCTGCTCAAGTGCACCGAGGGCAAAAGCTGCTTTAGATTTAAAGGATGATCACACCAAATATTGATTTAATTTAGTTAATAGAAGATAATTGATAAAGAAAATCTATTTATGACATTATTTTTGACAGCATCCTCATTTTACAGCATTTTTTCACAAGTGTCTAAAACTTTTAACAGTACTGTAGGTTTGCAGGTAGGTTCTTGAAGCGTCTTGGAGATGTTGCCACAGTTCTTCTGGATTTAGTTTGTCTCAGTTTCTTCATGTCATTCCAGACAGACTGGATGATGATCAGATCCGATCTGTGTGGAGCACTGGCTGTTGTCAGACATTCACTGGATTACTACAATTAATGACAAAATGAATGTTTGGAAATGTAAACTGATATTTCCTACTGACACACTACAGAAAAAGATAGAAATAACTGACTTAAAACCACTTTTAACTGTTGAAAATACTAGTGGCCTAAAACTTTTGCACAATAGGGTACAACGGGGCTAAAGGCGCCCCGGGGTAAAAGGCACCTTTGATATTATTTTCATCTAAACCACTAGATGGCACAAAAACAAGGCGTAGCACTTTGCAAAACATTCGCTTTTCAACATGCACGTGTTTATTTGTCTGATCTTTGACGTGATCGCGAGCAGCAGTGCAAAGTTGATTCTGTGCTTACTTGACCTTATATTTTATGTTTTTTAAAATGTAGATTTAAGTAGCAAATGAGAATCGCTAAAAATAATGCATATATTTTGAGACAAAGGCCTTCTTTATGATTTTCAGTTTTGTTTAAGATAATTAAAGCAACAGTTTTTAAATAAAGAAAGAATATGTAAAGGTATGGTATTTAGGGTAAAAAGCGCCTCTGCTGTTGGGGCTAAAGACACAGTAATTAACATGATAATTAATAGATCGCTGACTTTTCCATTTGTTCACACGTAACATGGCCGCGGCAGGCGCAGTGATATTACGCAGCGCCTGAAAGTAGTCCCCAGCTATATTATAACTAGTTACCTAGCTGGGGACTACTTTCAGGCGCTGCGTAATATCACTGCGCCTGCTGCGGCCATGTTACGGCAGCAAAGTTCCTTGATTATTACGCCGGAATGAGAGTAGTTCCTAATCATATCAGCCTAGAAAATCGCAACTTTTCATTTTCCGCCGGTCTTAGTACACGATATAACTACAGAAAAGTCAAGTTTTAAATAGGAAAACTATCGAAACTTTGATCGTTTTTGAACGCGATGCTACTGGTCTTAATCGGATTCAATGATCTATGCTAAGCTATGCTAAAAGTGCTATCGCCAGATCCGGAGATCGGCTGAATGGATTCAAAAACGGTAAAACTCAACTTATTAACTCTGGGGGAGTTGGAGAATGAGCCTATTTCCAAAAAAAGTGGAGTGTTCCTTTAAGGTGGGCCTTTAGCCCCGTTGTACCCTACTGTGTATAGAGTAGAAAAAGTAAAAGAAACTTACAGGTTGTACGTCAGATGAATGACTTCCAGGATTCTGTTTGTTGGTCTGAAGACCTTTCCTCCGTTCTTGTATATTGATTTGGAGAAGCAGAGTGGGCAGGACTTTGAAAGCACTCTCCCTTTCAGCATCTAAACCATAAGAATAATACAGTGCAAGCTGTGAAACTGATCTCACAATCAAAGATGTTAGTGATGTTCTGGCAGAGGTGATGCTGCTGTGTACACTCACAGAAAACATTGTGCTCAAATTTTAAAGATGTGGGACAGCTCCTGTAATATCGCCTTGACTATCGACATCAGCTCTCAGCGATATCTCTGACTATCCTCAATACACTATACTATCGTCTATCTGCACAACCCCACTAACAATTTAACCATTTCAAATTTCTGTAAACGAAACCATAAAATCTAAATTATTTCTTACCATGCCAAGTTTTTCTAGAAGCCTGGGGAACTTCCAAGATTTCTGGGATGCTTGTAGACCCCATTGCTGCGAATCCACCATTTCTCAAATTTTTGGAAGGCAAAACAAATTCTGTAAAATAAGGATGAAAAACTGGGTTAAAAGCTAGCAAAACCATACAGTATGCAAGCCTGGAAATCCAGTGATCTGCCTATTATTCATCAATCTCAAATACAAATTGTTATTTCTAACAGTAATATAAAGAACACATTACATGCCCTGCTTCCCAATGTGCATCCTATCCACCCTATCTGCCCTAAATAGTATTGAAAATTACTACTATCACATAGAGTTTAGGATGGATAGTATGCACATTGGGACGCAGGCATAGCCTCTCTAACTTACTGTTAACCTGGATACACTTGTGTTCTGATTAAAGCAATAAAAGCATTCACTAAAACAGAGGAGAGAACACCATGAGAGATTAAGTCTAACTTTAGACAACATTTTAAGTAAAATATTTAAGAATATTACATACCATTTAAGAATAATATTACATACCTGCAATATTGTGGTTTAACGTTAAGGGTAGCTAATGCAGCTAACGTTACCTGAGGAAAAAAAGAGCGCGAAAATAAGTTATTGTCGCAGACATTTACTCGAGAAAAAAAAAGACCTTAAAAGATACATTTTAGTACGAAATGATCTAATTATGACAAAACATTACAAAGCCACACAGAAACGTTACACAGACAGTAAGTTAACTGAACTTACCCCTGTATTTCTGACCTAACGATAGTTCATATCTTTTCCATGAGGCGTTAAAATATAAAACTTTGCACACGCACGCACGCACACGCACACACACACACACACACACACATATAACTTATAGCCTATATTTATAACTTTTATATAACGATAAAGAGATTGCTGAGGCCTTTTTTGTCAACAAAAAATGTAGGCGGCTACTTCATTCACAGAATAACGCTAACTTTAACCCGCACAGCGACAAATCAAATACCACATTAACAGTGAAATCAGTGTGCTCTCACCACAGCTTATACAAATAGAGGTAAATAATCATATTATCATATTAATTTACCTTATAATCCTGCTTGCTGCGAGTTGCTTGGCCGTCTGACGACGAGACGAGTGAAGAACCCAGAAAATTCGATGAGGAGGAAAAATAAACAAACCGGTTGGGTCAAAATAACCCAACCCAGGTGTTCAGTGGTGAAAGAACCCCTTGCAGTCATTTGACCCAGCACTAATAACCCAACTATGTGTTTACAGTACCTCAAACAACCCAGAATTATGACCCAGCACAATTAACCCAACAATGTGTTTACAGAAATAACCCAGCACTTTTAAGAGTGTATTGTGTGAGTGATTTAATGTGATGAATACAGAAGTGTGGGAAGCCGTGTGTCTCTGTGGCTCCACCAGCTTCAGGAGCATTGGGGCGTGTGATCGGGGTCCACATTATGCCGTGAACCAGCTGTGCGTGTGTGTCTGTGTGTGTGTGAGAAACACAAGCCTGAGAACAGGTACAACCACAGATCTCATAGAACAGCTGCTTCACCAGAATATCCAGTTACATTGACCTAAAATACTGTTTCATTACAGCATTTCAGCTGATTCAAATCTGCAGCTGCATGTGCTGATTTTATTCTTGAACAATTCAACTGTAAAAGAATCATATGTAAACACACAGCTAAAAGACTGTATGCATTTAAATTATTTTTAAAATGTCATCACTTTGCACATTTTTATAGTTGATAACACTGATGTGTTGTTGCTGCTGTTTTTCTAAATGCATGCAGTGTTCTTTCAGAGAGAAAAAAAAAAGAAATCTGAGAAGGCTATGGCACGTGTATGTTTATGACACTGATGTGAGCTCTCTACAGCTCAGCACTTTCCCAGATTCACCCTCCACCTGCTCCTTTGAGTCCCTGATGGAGGATCATTGAGCATGTGGCGGCCCACATCCCTCATTGTCTGTTTGAGCTCTTCCATTGGCTCCAAACTGTGAGAAACTCCAACAAGCTCAAGCCTCACACATTCATATGGAGATTTGGGAGTATAAATAGAGGAGCTGCAGCCGGTGCAAATCAGACTCACTCTGAACAGAGAGATCTACAGCACAGAGATCCAGACATGACACCTACAATCATCTCAAAGGAGCATCTCCCTCTCAACAACAAGGTACATTCACATCATACTTACAGCAACATTACTGCAGCAGCTTTCACTGCTTTTCTAAATCATTGGCTTATTTGATGGACACTTTCCTAATGATTTTCTGTGTTCATTTACAGCTAAAAAAGCCAGTGGTGGAGAAGACGCACAGAGATTGTATCAACAGCAGCATCGAGCAGCTCAAGTGTCTTCTGGCTCCAGAGTTCTTCAAGCAGCAGCCGGAGTCCAAGCTGGAGAAAGCAGATATCCTGGAGATGACGCTCAACTTCCTGCAACACCACAGTTCCAGTTCACATGCAGTCAATTAAGGCTTCTCCAGGTGTGTCCATGAGATTGTGCACTTCTTATCTAAAGATAAGATGAAGAGAGAGAGCCAGAGAAAGTGTCCTGCCAGACAAGAACACCTGCAGCAAAGAGATGAATGTCAACGAGAGCTCCATCTGGAGGCCTTGGTAGAGCCTTAAAGACTGCACTAGACTCAGTGGACTATAATTTTTAAGTTTTCCTTTTTGAGGAAAAGTGTTTATTGAATTCATGTTATTATACAGTGAAGACTTGGCTTCACTTTTATTTTACATCAGATGTAATGTGCATGAATATATAATGTGCAAGGCATGTATTCAGCTCTTTGAGTACATCCAACTTCATGTGATTCAGCGTGTTTAAAAAGCATTTCTGTTTATAGAAAGAATGTAACTTCCCATCTATTTTGATGGGTTACCTACTTATTTTAAGTGATCTCAATTTGTGCTTCACATTGAAGCTAGATATTTTAATCTCATAATGAGCCTTTGAGTAAATTGTTATTTCTCATTGTTTAGACAAATCTTGTCAGATTATAGTTTAAATCGTTCCTTTTTGGAACAAGTTTGTTACCCATTCCTTTCATAAAGGCATGCATTTTGATGAAAACAATTAGGTTTTCAATGACTCACTTGTAGCTATTGTATCAATATAGCCTACATGTATTTAACATTGCATGTGTAATGTGCAAAACATATGTTTTCTCATTAGAGACCTAATAAATTAAATTGCTCTTCAATCACCTTTTGCTTTTCACTGGTATTGAAACTTATGAGCAGAACATGTTTAACACAATAAATGTTTAATAAGTGATACCGGTTACAACATGTTAAAACAAGTTGGATTAAATAACAAAAACACCTTTACAAAAGGCATGGTTAGATTTGAGGCTAAAACTCAAATGACAATGATTTTCGTCAAGTTATGCTTGCCATACACTGTAGACAATTCTCTAACTAGATTAAATCGAAAACAACATGCAAATGTTACATCAAAAAGCAACAAAGTGAATACGCCTAAACAAACATTATGTCAAGCAGATAGTCTCTAAATTAATTGTTCTTCCACGGTCTCCACAATGGCACTCTTGACGATGATTGTTTTGGTGATCTGTGCACCAATCCACGCGCCGTGGAGGCCATTAAGTGCATCTGATTGGTCCTTTGCAGCACGTAGAATCGTTTGATCGCCTCTCTGTCGTCTGGCTTCAGGTGCGCGTGCAGAGACACGTGACGCAGCGTCTCCTGTAAGCACTGCGAGAATCCGCGCGCGTAGCTGGAATTGGCGCGTTGTTTTAAAAACTCAACGGTCATCTCCAGAATATCGGCTTTGTCAAGTCTAACAAACTGCCGCTCGGACATTGGTGTAGTTTTGTGAAATAACTCTCTCAGATGTTCGATACTGCGGTTGATTCTGTCTCTCCGCGTTTTTTCCACAATAATCTTTCGAAACTGCGTAGAAAGAAGAGAAAAACGGTAAGTTTGACAGTGAGTTGAGGTAAAATACAGATCATAAAGGTCATAATACACTTACTTTGTGGTTCTCAGGACAAGATATGTTCTCACGGCCCTGGTATTGACTGACCGGTGCCATTTTGTGATGATTTAATGAAAAAGTGTGTAAAATCCTCCCCTCATCATATATGGATGGAGTCGAGCGGTTTGCTGTATTTATAGCTGAGGTAAGTGTTATTTCACACTGCCAGCCAATCAGAGACGAGCGCGAGCCGCGGGCTTTAAAGTCGAGACGGCGGTTTTACGGCACACGAGCTTCCTTCCTCTCCCGCTGTGGGAAAACACTGTCACGGGCCACTAAAAGTGTGCCTGACACCCGCTTAGAAGTCCAGTAGTGCTGACAAAACCAACAAGTCGATGTGAGGCAATAAAACAACTCAGACACGCTTCAGACAGAGAGTCTTTGATCCTGAGGTGTTATTGCTCCACGTGAAAACGGACTTTCCCAGCCTCAGGTTCCAGTTTATTGCGCTGATCTGTGTTATAGACGAAGAAGAATGCTGATTTTTCAAAGTGAATTTTGGATTTGATTTTAACAATGTAATCTGCTCATGCTTTAGTTCATTTAATGTTTACATTTCTTTTTATCGGATTATCTGAAAAAGTTTAAGTTGAAACATTTAATTCAGATGCCGCATTTCAATTTGACTTAAAGAGAATGTGGTTTTCCTGATAGAAATCATTGAAATAATCTGATTAACTGCCACATCAAAAAACTTATTAGTAACAGACATGATTTATTTATTCATTTGTTGTTGTTGTTTGTTTGTTTATTAATATATATATTTTTAATTATCTACAGTGACTTGGGGAATATAATAACTCCTGAAATAATATGAATATTTCTTTTTTTTTTTTATTAGTTTCACTAAAAATGAAATATTATGAATATTTACACAAATATTAAACTTATTGAAGCTTTTAAAAAGGGTTTAAACAAAGTATAAATTCATATTTAGTCTTAAGGTTTTTAGAAAAAATGAAACTTAAACATCTTATTTTTACTTTTGAATGACCTGGCTTTTTGAAAAACCATAGCACGACTAGAAGCTGACATGGTGGAAGGAGAATATTTAATTCCCAGTACTGGATTGTGTTAGTCAAGATAATGTTTGCATCACATTTAGATTAAAAAAAAAAAAAAAAAAAGAACACGCAAATCTGTAGTTTAATTACATATTTACAACATTAAACACTTAGTTTGGTTATTGAAAGACTGATTGACCTATTGATTAATTGGAACTAGATAAGGTAAATGCAAGTCCTGTGGGATTTGTACTGACAGTGTTTGATTTGATTTGTGGAGGACGCCTCACCCACTGGCCTCTGAGTGTGGGAAAGCTAATCCCGACTGGGACTCATGGCTTTGTAATGCTAATGAGCTCCTATAAATAGAGGAGCGCGACCCTCATTCCCAACACAACTGACTCGCTCTCCTCAGAGAAACTTCTCTCCATCTGAACGAATGGCTCCAACCTACATGACTGACTACTCTAAACTTTCCAACAAGGAAAAGCATAAAGTAAGTATTTTTGACATTTGAAATCCAATTGTTCCTAAACATCTCTCTTTTGTTCTGCTATGAATTTTCAAGCAAACATCTTGAAAGTCCAATTTTTGACACTTGAAATCCAATTGTTTCTAAATATCTCTCTTTTGTTCTGCTATGAATTTTCAAGCAAACATCTAACCGAATGTCTCCTTCCTCAACAGTTGAGAAAACCAGTGGTGGAAAAGATGCGCAGAGATCGCATCAACAACTGCATCGAGCAGCTCAAATCCATGCTGGAGAAGGAATTCCACCAGCAGGATCCAAACACCAAACTGGAGAAAGCCGACATCCTGGAGATGACGGTGGTTTTTCTGAAACAGCAGCTGCAGCCCAAGACCTCGGCTCCACAGAAAGCCCACTTTGACGGCTATTCTCAGTGTTGGAGGGAGACCATGAGCTTCTTATCTGGAAACACCAAGGTGGACGCTGTACGTCAGCATCTGAACCGCTGCCAAGAAACCCAGAGATCATCTAAAGACCTCACTCACGTGTCTCCAGCTTCCCATCAGGCCACCAAGTTGAAGCAGGAGCCTTGTGCTCACAGACCTCTCTGGAGACCCTGGTAGACGATGAAAGACTTTCATTCCCTAAAAAAAAAAACTAGATGGTGGTTTTACCATCTATTATGTTGTAGGAGATGCTTCCTTTTCTATGTTAATTCCTTTTTAAAGAATGTCTTTTTATGGCACTTCTACTTAGTTTATGGTTGGAAATGGGTTTCACAATGTGAAAGTCCAATTTTCTGCTGGTGATTATATTATAATCAGAGGTTTATTGTAACACCTCTATAGTTTTCCTCATGGATGGACAGAAACTTCTCAATGAAGAGTCAATGAATATATATGTTTAACTCCTGTGGAGTCAAAGACAAAGTAATTACTTGCAATGTTTGATATGCAAATGTTATAGTTTCTTCTTATGAAGGATGTGAATTTTTCTATTTTTTTTCTTCTAATATATAGTGACATACTGGATGTTAATTGTGCAAACATAGTCACATACAAATAAACCCTTTTTGAATATAATCAGTCCTGCTTCCTCATTATTAATCAAAACAAATGCTTTGTACTGCATGTGATTAATGGACCTTTGAAATTTAAACAATATTTTCAAAAAACCACCACCACACTTGTCAAATTGTTAAGTGGTCTCAATTGCAGCTAATGGGAGTCCATTTACACTTAATGGTCAAAGAATATCTCAAAATAACTACAAAAAGTCCTTGTGTGAATATTTACAATTATGCATTTAGCAGATGTTTTTTTTATCTGAATGGGGCACTGTCACCTTTCAAAAGGTATTAATATGTACCTTTTAGGTACTAATATTTCCTTCTTTTTGCATTAATAGAAGGAAGGTATCAATCTTGCATCAATCTTCAAGGTACTAGTATGCACCCTTTAGGGGTAAAAAGGTACAGAAGTGAACCTTTTGAAAACGTTCTGCCAGTGACAACTTTTGTACCCTTTTTTTTTCTGAGAGTGTATACATTTTATCAGTGTGCAAAAAGCCTTTTTGCATATTTTAATTTATATCCAGTCAACCATCACAAATTAAAGTTTTCAGAGCTGGGGTGTGGATTCAATCTTTTATTTATTTATTTTTTTTGGTTGTTTTGTTTTTTGGAAATAATAAAAAATGTATTATCCATACATGTTGGCCTATTAAATGAGCATGCCAGCTACTATAACTTTAGAAATTTCTATATTTGTCCCATGTGTCCTCAGTTTTAATATCTGCATGCCTCTTAAACATTTTTTTAAGTCATGTGATAAATGGCATGTATTAAACTAGACTTGAGTTTGAGCATGAATGTAGAGTTGAGTGTGTGAGAAAGCACAGGGGCTTAATGTTCGTGTTTGTACTTTGAAACCCTTGATAATAGGCGCTGTGTGCTGTCAGCTCTGGTTTCATCAGACAGCTGGTGTGGCTGACGGGGTGGGGGCGCGTCGCCCATCATGTGTGGGGCCGGCTTCTCCCAGGATTTCCCACACCCCGTGACTCTGGCTCCCATTTCAGATCCGACATGACGGAAGTGTGCCGTGCTAAATCATCCATTACGTATGGTGGTGTGAATCCTGACCCGTCCCTTCTATTGCCCCAATTCAAATCTGAGCCCCCTGGGAAACAGCTATCCACTTGTTGTTTGAGTCTACTTGTTGCAAACCTGAAGTGGCGTATTATTACGGGTCATGTGAATTGTTAAAGTTCTTTATACTTTAGAAACTGTTTTCCACAATGTGGAAATGTGGCTTCAGAACAACTAACATATACTAAAAACAAGACAAAAATTAAAAACAGGAAGATACAGTATAATCAAAACCATGAAAAAGATTTTTTAAAAATACCACCAAAAAAAGTGATATTCATTAATTAATATTCCATTTAAAATACTTAATTTAAATAAAATCTTTTATGTGTAAAATTAAAAGCAGTTGGTATAGAAACAATTTTCACTCAGAAACTGCTAGTAGATTTCACAATTAATTTACAAATAAAAATAATTAAACATGAATTTTTGAAGCAGAAAGACTGAAATAGTATTTTCTTACAAAAGGTAGTCCAATAATCTTTTCATTTACAACTTTGAAATTTTATTTTTTTACAATAATTATATATATATATATATATATATATATATATATATATATATATATATATATATATATATATATATATATACTGTAATTTCCTTTTATGTCATTTGATCATTTTTACAGTTATACTTCTATCTGACAAAAAAATATATATATTTCACCTAATTCATAACAATTATTTACTGAGATTTGAGGTTGGGTAAAAGTATTTCAAGTGCTGACACACTTTTCACGCCGCATGCACTGAAGGTGACACATTTTATGGGACTTTAGGGCAAATACAGTAGATGTCAGGATGGCCATGTGCCTCTGCTGTATTTACAGGAGTGGGAAGCCTTTGGTTTCTGGGTGTGAGGCAGTGGAGACGGCACACCTCTAGTGAACACACACACATCCATGTATAGACACAAGTGGCTGTTAGATCCCCTTTCAGGATCCCCCTCCTCCTCCTCCTCCTCCTCCTCTCGTCCTTTCCAGGTCCAAGCTGCTGATGTTATCAAGTGTTACAGACAGCACTGTGATTGGCCCGTGAGTGTGGGAAAGCATCAGACGCTTCAGACCCATGCAGACAAAGCATTGTAAATGGAATGTGCTTGTGTGTCATCAGTCTCAACTCTAGCATTACGTTTCATTACGAGTGATTCAATAGTGTTAGCAGAAAAAAAAAAAAAAACCTGGTGTGCTAACCTAGAATTTTTTATATATTTTTTTAAGTTACACAAAAATGTTATCAATGTAGATTCATGTCTTTCTATATTATAATATAACAGAAATGTTATATTGTAATCTAAAACAATATGTTGAATAAAAATGTGCCATTATTGCGTAGATAAAAGTTTTACTCTTTTAAACTGAAAACACTTTAAATAGTTAAAACTTAAAATAAATTGTATTTCTAAGTTTGGAGGTCAGCAACTCCAAAAACTGTTACCAAATTAGACTTTTGACATGAAACTGAACAGTCATTTAATATTTAATCTAAGTTAAAGTTAAACTCAGAATAACTCAGAGTAGTGTTATTTTAATATCATTGAGATGCTTAGTATTTTGAATTATATAATTAAAATAATTATTATTTTTGTATTTTGCATTTTGATTTTAGTTACATTGATTTTGTGTTTTTATTTTTTATGTCTATATTGTTTTTATTAATTATATTTTAGTTTTAGGTTTAGTTTTTTTAGTACATCAAGTTCATTTCAATGTTGCTTTGGAAACTAGCTAAAATTAAATTTCAAAAACATTTTTATAATCTTAGTTAATATTTATTTCAAGCAACAACTTTTTTTTAATAATAACCAATGATATGCAATGATTTGCATATTAAATATTTTATACGTCACTAAAACATGTTCAGGAATTTGCAAACTTACCTGAACATATAAGTGATACTAACTATTCATCATTATGTAAGCTCGATTATGTGCATAATTTATTCAGCTGTGTGCAACTATACCCTAAAAAAAAATCTAACGCATCCAAATATTTACATTCCAACCTTTTGCTTTGTACTGATCAGAACTGTATGCTATGTTTTTAGCGTTCAGTCAGTGTTTATGTGGTGACTCCATTGCTATTTATTAAGTACAATATATACAGTATACATCAATGAAAGAATGATTTCAAACGATTTTTTAATAATTAATTGCTTTTATTAAATGCAGTGACAGACACACAGTGTCCACAATGTTTCAGCACACCAGAATGC
>CM071948.1:10597382-10627382 GCA_036784905.1 Acrossocheilus fasciatus
GTGTTTTTCAGATTCCGGAAACAGCATGCTTTTTTGTCTACTGCAACATAATTATTCACACTTGGGTTTTCTCATGATTGAGGACAGACCCTATAAAGAAAGAGGAACTGGCTGCATGAGAGAGGACAGAAGATGGGTTCTCAGGCCCTCACATAGTCCTCTTGAATTTATTGTGTGTTAAGAAGTGTGCCTTCACGGCCGTATTGCCATAAAGCGTCTGTCTGAAGTGTGGCACGCTCCTGCGCCGCAGCCGCTTTGATGTCAGTCATATAAGAGCCCACACAATGTGTTACTGAGAGACTCGGAATCCAAAGGCGGCTCAACACAAATAAAACGGTTTGCTTGATTCAAACACAAATAATGAACAGCAAAGGCACAAACAACTTTTATATAAGATAACAAGGAATCAATGTTTTCAGCACTTAAAGGGATAGTTCACCCAAAAATCTATCTTCATTTACTCACCCTCAACACACACACACAAAGATGGTAGCCATTGATTTCCATAGTATGAAAAATAGCAATAGCAATAGCAATATTTTTGTGTTCAAGAGAAGAAAGGAAATCGTGGGAGAGTAAATGATGACACAAATGTCTTTGGGTGAACTATCAAATTAAGGGTTTAGGAGTTCTTTTGATTCTTGTGCATAGGACACTTGAAATAAATACAAATACTGATTAAAAACCTAAATCAAAATGAGAATAAGTTGAAGTAATTAAAATCACTGAAATAAAAATAAATGAAAGCTAAATAGAAACTCATAAAAATGACTAAAATTAAAATGCAAAATAAATACATAAAATACACTAACTATAAATAAAATAACAAAAATTGCAAAAGCGCAAACTTAAACTAAATGAAAAACAAAAAATTAGAAAGTTCATCCAAAACATTCATGAATAATATGTGTATAGTAGTATATATATATATATATTGGTATCATAGTCTGTTAGGAATTCTATACATAATTGTTTAAATTCTTTATGATTTGTTAGAGGTAAATCTGTTCACTCAAGTGTGAATGTGTCATAGATATTTGTGCAGAGCAGATCTGCAAAACAAGGTGTCGGCAGCAAGTCTGAATAGTATTCAAATAAAAGTAAATAAAGCAAAATGTATCTGTAACGTGGCCCTGAAAGATTTATTTTTAAGTTGTTAATAAACAAAGTCACAAATAAATCCATCATCCACACCAAGTGTTTATTGAGGCACAGTAAGTTGTTAGATTGCACTGCCAGTGAACTGAAAACACTCCATCATGTTTGCCTTCACACTTTTCACACAAATTCTATTAGAATGCTACGGATTTAAATTAGAATGTCACATGTAATTCTAATCATTTAAATAAGCTCATCACATCAGTATAAATGTA
Organism: Acrossocheilus fasciatus; assembly: GCA_036784905.1. Lineage (NCBI taxonomy): Eukaryota > Metazoa > Chordata > Actinopteri > Cypriniformes > Cyprinidae > Acrossocheilus > Acrossocheilus fasciatus. The sequence continues at coordinate 10,598,756 of CM071948.1, forward strand.
ACAGAAGAACTGACAAGGAAACTGTTTCCTTCCACTTATTTGTCAATTATAAAAAGATAGAAATCTATTTACTGTCTTGATATGCTGAAAGAAAGAAAAATCACACAGCTCATGATAACAGATTAAATTGGAAACTTTTCAGTGCATTTGTTTGAACTCTTGATTCCTTGTATTAATGACCCACTGATATCTGAAGGCTGGACGGACACCAGAGGCAACAGAAATCTGCAAAGACGTGCAGTTCCTTGAGTACATTCACACTAGCTCGAGCCGTCGCTGCTGGTTTGCGGCCGTTTGCATGTTGAAAGCATTACCGGCAGAGGGCAGGTTTCTGTTTAACAGTCTAACGGCCTCTCGACTGTGTTTTCAGGACAATTAAGAAGGGGACTGATTGCTTTATGAGTCTTGATGGAGGGATTTAGGGAAGGAAAGCATTTGGTTCATGATCTCTTAGCCCATGTAGGGATATTTCCATTCTGTAAGGGGTACGTGGGTTTGCTTGACGACCTGCGGAGACGTCCAGCGGAGCACATAGTGTGGGCCGCCGGGCTTGTCGTTGGTGCCTGAAAAGATAATGTCAAAATTAATTCTGCAGGCATGAAATATATTTGCTGTTTTATATTCACTGATTTTGACTTGCAAATATATTTCACCTTTTTAAATAATTTATTTAAAAATATTTTTGCAGTTAAAAATTTAAAAAATACTTTTAAAAATATCAAGAATTTTCTAACAAATAAAAGAAGTTTTAACTCGTTTTCATTTAAAACAAGCAATGCACGCATGTTTGCACACATTTTTACATTTATTTTTAAACATTTTGTTCAACAAAAAAAAATAAAAAAAATGTTTATAAAGTTTCTTTATAATGTTAAGTAGTCATTTAAGGCATTTCTGCAGGCAACAGATGCGAAGTGTTTTTAAGCAAAGAATATATATTTAGAAGAATATTTAAGATATTTTATATTCACTGATTTTGACTTACACTGATATTTCTCTTTAAAAATCTATTTTTCATTTTCCATTAAGCAAACTCTATATACACTTATATTTCACTTTTTTTTGTTTTGTTTAAAAAAAAACTTTAAAAAAATATTTTAACAAACATTAATTTTCCATTAAGCAAATTAAATGTTTTTCCTCATATCTGAGAAATGCACGTGCTCTTATGTTTGAACATTTTTAAATTAATTTTTAAACAAATTAATGGACAAGTCAACATTATTTTCCTTTAAAACCTTAATTTGTCTTATAATATTTAATCTTTAATAATAATTTGTTTTAAAAAATCTGCAAGCATGAAATTTTCAATGAGATTTTTTTTTTTTTTTTTTGGTAAGCGAAGTATATATTTGAATACATATTTATATTTAATATCCACTGATGTTGACTTACACTTATATTTCAATTGTATATTTTTATTAAACAACTTGTATTATTCAGCAAAAACCTGTTTATTAAGCTGCAACTACTTTTCTAGCTGGATAATTTTTGGTTTCTTTTGGCTATACATTTAAAAGAGTGTGCATTTCGATGTTTATTTTTGACCAAGAAATCAATTATTTTGACTTTACATTATGCCACAGACTCTGTGTACAGAGTCTGATTGATTCTGGATCATTCCTTTGGTTGGTGATGGTTTTAAGTTTACCTGATGCTCTGGCGCCACCAAATGGCTGCTGGGCCACAATGGATCCTGTCGATTTGTCATTGACATAATAATTTCCAGCAGCGTTTCTCAGAGCCTTTCCTGCTTCGTGAATAACAGCCCTGAAACAAGCAACCACATTATACATGTATGTTAAAGATGTATAAGTCTAGTACAGAGATATGAGTGTCTGGACATCCTCCAAAATATCTTTCATTTAAAAGCTGAGAATGTGCTGCTCTGAGTTGTTTAATGGATTGCATTTACATACTAACTTAATCTAACCCAGCAGCTGATAGTGAATATGATGAAATGGTTCTGCACTCACTTATCTTGGGAAAAGATGGCTCCTGTCAGGGCATAGGGAGAAGTGTTGTCTATTAAGTGCAGGACCTTCTTGTAGTCGTTTTCAGGGTAAACATAAACTGTCAGGATTGGCCCAAATATCTCCTGAAAAAGCAAAGAATATATATGAGATATTTAACAATCACTGATTCCAACTTGCACTTATAGTTCTCTGGAAGCTTATGGAAAAAGAAACTGTGACTTTTATCACACAATTTAGACTTTTTTCAGAAGTATCACAACTCCAACTTTGTGAGGAAAAAAGAGTCAAATTTAACCTTTTTATTCCATGGCAGAAACAACAACAACAAAAAACCAGAAAGTAAGATATAAGCAAGATGAGATGTAAACTCAGAAAAAAAGTCAGAATTGCAAAATGTAAATTTAGAATTCAGAGTCAGAATTGTGATTATGTAAACTGAGAATTACGAGGGAAAAAGTCTGAATTGCGAGAAGTACACTCCAGTCAGAACTGAGATAAAAGGTTGCAATGAACTTTTTATATTTTTATTCTTTCCCAAAAATAAGCTTCCATATATTTTGCTTATCTTTTAGTTTAAAAAATAAAATTGAACAAAGTAAATTCTATAAATCTTCATCTGTTAAACAATGCAAGTGCACTTCTGTTCATATTTCATATGTTTTTTTATAAATCAAACAAATTAAGTCAACCTTTTGTGTAAAAGCTTTCATTTAACCTGTAATTTTCCAAAATAATTATTTATTTATAACGTCAAGTATTCAATTAGGGCAAATGGTTGATATAATCAGATCCTGTTATGTTCTCAATATCTAGATCACTCATTCGGGTGACTGTGGGTGGTAACCAGTTCAGCTGAGACCATCCATTTGTGAAGATAAAGAGTTAAATGGAAGAGATTAGTTTAACTAAACAAACCAAAGTCCAGCCATTCACCGCCCTGAGCCTGTCTGTGTGTGTGGGTTGGTATTTGTGGTTTACGGGGACACAAATTTGTTTAATGACATGGGTATGACAGAGGTATTACAATTTGAAGGTGGTTTATGAGCACACTGCCAATTTCCCCGTAATTCAAAAGGCTTAAAAAAAACATACTAAATGGTGTTTTTTTGAAAATCTAAAAATGCAGAAAGTTTCCTGTAAGGGGTAGGTTTAGTTGTAGGGTTGTAGGGCAATAACACATACAGTTTGCATAGCATAAAAACCATTACGCCTATGGAGAGTCCCCGTAAACCACAAATACCAACGTATGTGTGTGTGGTGTGTTGTGTTGTGTTGTGTGTGTGTGTACCTGTGTCTGTGTGTGTAACTAATCCTGAACTAAGATGTCAGCCATTGTGCAATTTTGCATGCAACAATTTTTATACCTCATTCATGATTTTCTCTTGTGGGTCGGTGGTTTCAATAATGGTGGGTTCTACGAAATATCCTTTTTTATTATCACAGTTTCCTCCAGCGATGATCTTCAGATGTGGAGAAGTTTTGGCGTGGTCCAGCCATCCCTTGATTCTGGAGAAGGACTTGAGAAAGACAGTAAGAGTGATTATTACCTGAGCAAGAAGTAAATAAAAAATGTGATACATTTGATTTCTTTGTTATTGAATTAATAGGTTGTTGGTTTGTACCTTATCATCAATAACTGCTGAGAAGAAAGTGCTGAAATCTTCAACTGGCTGTGAAGTGAAACAGAAAAAAGTCCAAAGGTCAGTAAATTCAGATTGTAAGAAAAATACTGTAATTGTCCACTTTTGCCACTTTTGTAAACTCATCCACTTACGTCTCCCACTTTGATCTGTTTGTGCACATCCAGGAGTTCCTGTTTAATCTGAGGCCACAGTGAGTCTGGTACGTACATCCTGGAACAGGCCGAACACTTCTGTCCTCCGTACTCAAACACCGAGCGGATGGTGCCGTTCACCACACTATGAACGTCTGCGGACTTGTGCACAAAGTGGAAGTTCTTGCCACCGCATTCTAAAACAAGCATAAGAAACAAGAAATCAAACATACACTTTTTTTTTTTTTTTTTTTAAGAATTTTAAGTCAAACATTATTAGAATTTAATTCTTAATGGCATCAAAACACAAACCTCCAGCAACACGAGGGAAATTCCTGTAGATGTCCAGATTCTGGGCGACCTGCTTCCACAATCGTTTGAAAGTTCTGAAAAGGTTTCAAAAAAAAATAAAAAATAAGCACAAAAACATTGATAATAATAACAAATGTTTGTTGAACACCAAATCAGCATATTAGAATGATTTCTGAAGGATCATGTGACACTAAAGACTAAAATAATAATGCTGAAAATTCAGCTTTGATCACAGGATTAAATTACATTTTAAAATATATTAAAATAGAAAACAGTTATTTTAAATTGTTAAAACACTTCACAGTATTTCTGTCTTTACTGTATTTTTATCAAATAAACACAGCCTTGGTGAGCAGACAAAAACATAAAAAAAAATTAACTGTAGTGTAGGTTAAAATGCTACAAAATTTAGGCTTCAACCAAGCAAAACATCCAAGAGGTTGAAATTTTCACTTTGCACTGTGAGACCACAGAGTCTGACAAACTTTAACTCAGGCAGAAGGTTATACTAAAGATAAGAGGGTCACACTTTATTTTAAGGTCCAATTCTCATTATTTACAACCCATTAACTATGACTTTTGGTTCAATAAACTACTAATTTGCTGCTTATTAATAGTTAGTAAGGTAGGATTTAAAGTAGTTAGTAGGGTAGGATTAGGGATGTAGAATAAGATCATCCAGAATATGTGCTTTATAAGTACTAATAAACAGCCAATATGTAGGCATGCTAATAAGCAACTAGTTATAGTGAGAATAAGCGAGAATTGGTCCCTATACTAAAGTGTTACCGATAAGAGTAATGCAATCACATTACATACTGTATGACTGAGTCAACAAGCATAGAAAGAGACGTACGGCACACTGCCGGTGAAGTTAATGCCAGCCAGGTGCTTGGAGGACGTGATGGTGTCTCCAAACACTGGACCATCGGCTGGGACAAACTGGATGATATTTGGTGGCAATCCAGACTCTCTCAAGATCTTATAGACGGCGTAGCTGGCAGACATGGCCGTGTCACTGGGTTTCCACAACACCACGTTACCCTGAATGCAAATATGTGACAAAGCCAGTCGTAGAAATGAAGCAAAATACTCAAGTGGCACTGCTAATCGATTTTAAAGGAATAGGTCACCCAAAAATGAAAATTTGCTGCACCCAAGAGTAATTCACACAAGTCCAGACCAACAATTAAAGTGAAACTGTGCGTTTGTAAGAAATAAATGTAACATTGAGACATTTTAACTTTAAACTGGCCAAAATATGAGCCCGTAATTCATAATAACACTTCCTCCAGTGAAAAAGTCCATCACCTGCTGTCCTCTAACATCAAAATCCAATGACATGTCCCGATCAGGTTTTTTTGTGCCCCCGATCCAAGTCATTGAATATTGAGCCAATTCCAAGTCCTGATCCGATACTTGTATATTCCTTGTATTTGATGCACAATTCAAGTACATTAAAGTTATTAAAATCAACCCAATGTATACAGAGTTGCGCAGAGAGTAAAACTAATATACTGTATGTATGTATGTGCGTGTATACATGGCCTATATAAGATACATTCTATGTATATATCTGCACCTGCTGTATAAAGACAATGGTAGAATAATGGACTACTGATGTACACTACTTATGAAATAAGAAGCATGAATAATTGCAGCATAAAGGGAAAAAGTGGAGATATGGTTAGAAAGCATGAAGCTTGCGGCGTCAGAATGCCAGTCTGTCAGTCAAATCTGACAACGATGTCTCGGATAGTCTGATGGCAGATAAAAGTAAACGATAAATGAATGAGTGATCGTTTCAAAAGAGAAGCTCAAACGTGAGACGCTAGAACAAACCTCACTGGTTCTTGCGTGTCACGCACGCACATCTCTTCTTGTTTTGGTTTTAATGGCGGCTGAACACAAACATTTGAGTGTCGTCTTTTCCTTTTAATGGAGGTTGGCAAATCTACTGCACGTCACTGGCATGAGAGCTGACATAATCATGAGAGCTGATCAATTAAAAAATAATGCTTCATCGGCCTCAATCCAGATCCTTGAAATTGGCTCGGTACATCCCTATTTAGAACCATCTTGGACTGTTTTTGCTTGTAAATGCTGCTTGACCTGGGCATATTTCTGTCCTGATACAGGAAATATTATGGATTATGGACTCATATTAAGGAGGAAGCAATGATTTGAAGTTAAAAATGTCTGAATGATGGATTTGTTTCTTACAAACTTGGCAGACTGGATTACTTGTGGATTACTGTGATGTTTTTATCAGCTGTTTGGACTCTCATTCTGACGGCACCCATTCACTGCAGAGGATCCATTAGTGAGCAAGTGATGCGATGCAACATTTCTCCAAATCTCTTCCCATGAAGAAACAAACTCAACTACATCTGATGGCCTAGTACATTTTGAGCACATTTTCATTTTTGGGTGAACTATTCTTTTAAATGCAGACAATTTTAAATTGTCTTTTAAAGGAGAAGATTAAAATATTGAGTAATATTATCAGTTAGACCACACTGCTTACAGCTGAATTGAACTTGTTTTACAATGAATGAATTTAAAATATAAATAAATGTGTCTTGACATCTCACCATGATCGCAGGGGTGCCGGCCAGGTTTCCACCAATCGCTGTGAAGTTAAATGGAGCGATAGCAGCTACAAAACCCTAAAACAAGTACAAGTCAACGTCATGCCAGATAAGGGCTTGCGCAGCCAAAACTGTTATGCAGTCATCTGATTATTTAGAGAACGCACCTCCAGCCCACGGTACAGCATGGTGTTAGTACTTCCATCGCTGTCTAACGGCTGCTGCTGTTCCAGCTCAATCGCATGTTTGGCATTGAACCTGAAGAAGTCAATGAGTTCTGCAGCAGCGTCAATCTCAGCCTGGACCACAGTCTTACCCTGAGACACGGAGCAAAGGTCATTCGTTTAATGGAAAGCTAGCATAAATAATCCCACGTGCAAAGGTGAAACGAACTGGTTAACATAAGCAGTAACCAGCTCCAAATGTGCAAAGGCACACCTGTCCGATCATGGTCTTGGCCAGAATCTCTGCTCTCTTGGGTCCACTGATGCTGTCAGCAGCTTTGAAGAAGATCTGGGCTCGATCTGTAACGGGTTTAAGATCCCACTCCTTCCGAGCAGCGACCGAGGCCTCGATGGCTTTATTTAGTAGCTCCTTAAGACACAGCCAGACAAAGTATGATCAAAACCAACCTCATTCCATGCAAAATTAATTATTTAGAAAATGGATTTTACAAGTTCAAGTAAACAGTCAAGTACTGCTCAAACACATTTGCAGGATTTCCTCATGTGAATGTTATAATTCACAGTATTAACATACTGTACCTTATCAGCATAGCAGAACTTGGACACTTTGTGAGAGTGGTTGAATGGCTAAAAGGAGAAAAAAAAAAAATTAAAACTAAATTCACGCAAAACAATAACTTCAATATAACATGATAATATGTAAACATTAAAATAAAATAAATCCTCACTGTCCTGTTATTGTTTGGAGAGAGGTTTCAAGTACAACAGAAAACAAACAAACAAAAAAAAACAAATAAATAAACAGACCTTAAATATTGTCTTTAAAAAAAATTAAAGTACAATGCAGAAAAATATAGTAATAATAAGAATTAAAAGTAACTAAAATCATCCTAAATTGACCTTTATTGATTTGAAATGGATCTTAAACATTTACTTTAAATATACTAATAAATAAATAAAAAATTGATCCTAAATATTGATTTAAGTTGGTTTTATTTTATTCAAAGGACAATTAATAAAAAAAATATATCCACCTTTTTCTTCAATGTGGAAGTAAGCCTATGGGTGAGACTTCCGGTTCATTAGCCGCAATCCAGTGTGTTCATAATTAAGATAATACATTAAAATAATATGATAAGACACACCAATTTTCAATATTTGTACAGCTAAAAATAGCTGGACGCGGGTGGGACCGGAAGCCAGACCCATAGAATTTACAAATTAATAGAATTTACCCCATTTTTATCGCAAGAAAAAGGTGGATAGTAAAAATGTTTATTATTTTAATATAATGATAATGAAAATGTGTAATAATAATAATAATAATAATAATGTTAAATATTCATTTCATTTGAAATTATTTTATTATTAAAAAAAAAAAGACTCCAGTGTGGCTACAATAATAGTATTATTTAGCATTATATTTCACGCCATGGTGAACAATCAAGTATTCCAGAGGTACCGAGGACCATTTTGCTGTAAAAGAGCTACAGAGCACATGCTTGTCCAGAAAAAAATAAATAAATAGATAAATGATTAACTCACAGACAGCTGGTATCTGATATCTTTGGTCCACACTTCTTCATTTCCAATCACACATGGAATTTCTTCCGTCTTTCCCTTCAGGTTTTGTAAAGCCTGTAAACAAAGTAAACCAGAGAGGTTCAATAAATCAGATACGCAAATATGTAGTGTATTATTGGGACATCAGAGACAGTGTCTAATATGTTTTTCACCTTCTCCAGTTCTGATCTCTCTTTACTGCCCTCTTTGAACCCCAGAATGGGCTCATTCTTCACCTCCACAGCTGCACACGGAAAGGTCTTGAACCTGCAGACAAGCAAAACCAACAAACTTGCTGTTGCTCTTCAATAGTTCTGTTTAGTCACACAAATCACACGCCTCTCAATCAGTAACTTTTATAAAGTCATCTAGAAGAATAACCTGCTGTAAATCCATAACAGGAGACAATTGGGTCTTTTTAGTCTTTAATGCATTCATTTGTTAGACAGCTGAGGTAGTTCACATGACATGTCAAGCAGTGACAGCAGTTTATTACACAGCGTATTAAACATCGATCCATAAAGTTCAGCGCCCTATTCTTGTGGAAACCGTGATACACTACCATTCAAAAGAAAACGAAAAAAAACTTTTATTCAGCAAGGATGCATTAAACTGATCAAAAGTGACAGTAAAGACATTTATAATCAAATTCAAAGAATCTACAAAAAAAAAAAAGTATAATTGTTACTACTAAAATATTGTTTTCAACATTAATAATAAATGTTTCTCGAGCAGCAAATCAGCCTATTAAAATGATTTCTGAAGGATTATGTGACACTGAAGATATTTTACAATATACTCACATAGAAAGCAGTTATTAAATGGTAATAATATTCACAATTTTACTGTTTTTACTGTAATTTTGATCAAATAAATACAGCTTTAGTGAGTATGAGAGACTTGCAATAACATGAATACTCAGTTAAACTGGAGTGTTTGTTTTGTAGTGTCTCAGTATGTGGATTATGCTTATGAAATTGAATAGACAGAGCTACAGTAATACAATAAAAACAATGAGAGGCACTTGTGCAAACAGATCTCGCCTACTTAACAGCGGGAGGACAAGTTTCTTCAGCATTACATAACACAGTCTGCCCGCTTACTTGCATGTAAAATGGAAACTTCCAGCACTCGCTCACATCTCATAATAATGCACAAGCATACGATTAGTATTATTATTCATAGCATATCGTGACACATGTCAGAAACTCTCCAGAAGACTCTCTCAAAGTGAAAGTCATGTGCGAGTCCATGTGCAGTTGCATACATACCCCTTCCAAGACTGCCAGATGACAGATCTCACTCGTAGCATGATTAATCTGGACGTACAGGACAGAGATTTATTTATATGTGTATAAATAAAAATTAATATCCTCCCGTTGAGGATCTGTATCGTTAAAACGCGACCCTGACAGCTGAATTCTCCAAGATCACAGGCAGCGACATCACATGAATGGAGACCTACCACTTCCGGTATGGGGGGGGGATTTATGAGAGTGTTAATGTTGTTACAGTCCATACAGCTTTCAGACATCACGTCTCTCATAAACAATCGATAACAGTAATTAAACACGATTAAGTCATTAAACACATTCTATCTGTTCCTTTACAGGTTCTTCATGTAGACAGAAAATAATTTGAAGTTAAGCTGCTCCCCTGTTGTTCATGAATGGAAGAGACGAGAGGCGAGTCTCTTATTGGCCAATCAGCTTTCGAGACGTTCTGCTCTCTGTCAATCATTAAGACTGGTTTCTCCTACAGTGTTTCTATTTATAAAAGAATTAACTACTTTATGCTCATTTGCCAGTGTTTTTTTTTTTCCGGAGTAAAAATTAAGATTTTAATCAGCACAACACTAAATTTGTTTTTTGGGTGTTAAAATATATTTATCAACTCCCCACATACATATTTGGCGGGACTTTTACTTTATTGGAGAGCATGTGCTGCATTTGGCATTAGCAACAACAATAACAAATACTGTTTGTAGATCATCAAGGTGCTAGCTACCTTCAGGCTGACAACAAAAACCCTCATGTATAGGATATATAAGACTTTAACATTCAACAGGCGTGTAAAAATTCCGTCAAAATCTATTATTAACCGTCATTTTTATTTCATATTTTAATCACATATTTTATTGCTTGTATTACACTTTCATTTTTAATAATGAGCCTATAGGACTAGCACATGCATTTATTTATTTATGAAGAGAACAGATGAAGAGACTGAGCATAACTTTTCATGTTCAACACAATACCACACAGTGACAGCGGAGGACACTACAAACAACAAAATATTTCTCGATTTTAATAGATTCTCATTTTTATGAACCAGTATCGATTCTTATATTTCAATCGTGTGCCTCTCATCCAGTAAATCGCAATGGACTAAGCTTTGTAGGTTACTTTTGATATGAAACAGTCTCAGATTTCAAATTCTGTCCATTTTATTAGGAAATTCAAGCAATAAATACCGTTTTGGTGTTCTTTAATGTGGCGTGATAGATCGCTGTAGACACCTCAGATCAAGCAAAACGGCAGATGAACTGAACTGAACTGATCTTCTCTTTCAAGACTGGTGACAGTTTTATTTTTGTTCTGGAGCTGATGATCCCGCGCTCTGCTGCCACACTCGAGCGCAGTCGCCACCAACTGGACAGGGGTGGGAATTACAGCTACAAATCACTTTAGATCACCCTCAGTGTAATCTGTCAAAGTGACGGATTTTTCCTTCTCAGCTAAAAAAAAAAATCCATCAACGACGGAAAATTTTCACCAATATATATATAATATGTCACAACATTGCTGCTTTTGCTGTATTTTGGATCAAATAAATGCAGGCTCGGTGAGCAGAGCATTCTTTAAAAAACATTAAAAATCTTAATGTTCAAAAACGTTTGACTGGTAGTGTACATATAAAACAAGTCAGTAGCCTATATATTTATATTTACTTGTTTTAATGCCAGTACAGTGCTGAAAGACATGCTTCTTGTTCGCCATTAAATGGAGCATGTTTCCAGTTAATCAATTCTGTTTTAACGTTAATCAAGTCTAATCTGCCCTCTAGTGACCGGTAACAGATATTCACACTGTGTTTTTATATTTGTTACAGTTAACTCCGTTTTTAAAACTTTTCAAAAATCATGTTGTTGTTTTTTTTATTATGTTATCATGTTTTTATTGTGTTAGTTAGCTGTATTTTAGTTTTTTTTTTATATATATACCTATAATATGCTGAGTATTCGTGTCAGGACTTGTTAATGGACTAGTGTTGGCTACATAATGTAGGCCTACATTAGCACATAATATATTTTTTATAATACATATAAATTTATAATAAATTGGCTTTTATATCGAAAATTCAATGTTTAATTTATTCTTTGAGTAGCTAAGTAAAACCTTCCGCGCACAGCAAGAAAAAAAGAGGCGAATGATTACGAAGTAGCCTATAATCACAGCCATTCATGTATTAGGCTACCCATGTTAATTTAGTCCCGAAGTATGGTGGAATACACAACAATGTAATGTAAATAAAATAAAAATAACATTAGCCATCAGGTATTGAAGCTCGTTCACGCCACGGGATAAACAATAATAACAACAACAACAACAACAATAATAATAAAGGGAATTACGATTTTTAAAATCTCACAGGTCTTACTTTTTTCTCTCTCTCTTTGTGTAAGATAAAGACTCGGAATTGCGATCTGGATATCTCGCATTCTGTTTATTGGTTTTATTAAAAAATAAAAATGCAAGGAAGAAATTCAGACTTGTGGGGTAAAAAGTCACAAAACAGGCTTCAAAGTGTTTTAATAGGCTATATAAAATAATAAAAAGAGAGTTGCCGGTATCCACCTTTTCTTCAACGCGGAAGTAATCCTATGGGTGAGACTTCCGGTTCATTAGCCGCTATAGGTAAATAACGAGAAGAATAACAACGTACAGTAAACGGTAAAACTGTTTGCACTACTAACCAGTGTGTTCATAATTAAGATAATACATTAAAATAATATGATAAGACACACTAATTTTCAAGATAAAGCAGCAAAACGAACGGTTCTGTACAGCTAAAAATAGCTGTACGCGGATGAGACCGGAAGCTATACCCATAAAATTTACAAATGGCTGCGCCCATTTTTACGTCAAGAAAAAGGTGGATGAAATATTTTGCAGATAATATTATTCACAATACATTCGTCTTTAGAACCATCATGTACCACCATGTGTTTCTGAGATCTCGTTCATTACACTGCTGACCAAGAAGCATCTGATTCAAATGTAAACATTCCGCTGGTCTTCGTTAGAGGAGCGCGAGCATAGAACAGTAGCCCCTCACTGCATCTTATTATGACGTAAGCTAATAGAACACAGTCAGCAGCAGCTGCGCGAGAGCGACTGCACACAGTTGTTGGGTGATCAGGAGTCAGGTGAGCCACATACTGTATCAAGCAGAATTATTAAAGTACTTCTGGCTATTGGTAAAACAACCGTGACTAGTTGTCACAGTCACACTTTACTCAAACACATATTTCAACTAGCCTGTTATTTCTCTGCAAATTAAAATATAAAATGAACCTCCCTAAATCAACAGGCTGAGAAGTACACGTAACTGTTAGCAATGTTCAGTGTGGTTTTTCATTATTCAGAATTCTGTTTATTTTCTCTGCAGAATATGGTTAGCGACATTTGTGGTGACAAAATGGACCAAAAAACCAAAAAGGAGCAGAAGAAAAAGAAGTGGGGCAAGTTTGTGTTGTCTTCTCCAGATGTGGTGGTCTCAGCCGCTGCACCTGCTGAAGGTGTCCAAGCTCCCTCTTCATCTTCCAAGAAACGCAAGTTTCCATCTCTGCGCCGCTTTTTCCGCAGAATGCTGTGTTTTTCATCATGTGTGTCCTCATGTGAGGTGGTTGAGTCCATAGAGGCTCGGTCAACCAGAATTGACATACAAGAAGATGCTTCTTCCTCACCTGCAGTCAGCGGATCCTCTGATCCAGAGGTTGAGCTGCAGGCCGAGACCCAGGAAGAAGCAATTAGAGGTCAGGAAACTTTTTAAAGCTTTTACATGCTTATTCACACTTGTAAGTGAATCTCAAAATGAATCAGTTCACAAAATCAAAAGTTTCAAAAAAACACTTAATATATAACTATTTGACGTTATAAATGACAAAGGCTTGACCATAATGTCCAGTGATGCGAACTACTCGACTCTTTTTCTCAAATTTCACCTTTTTGAATTGATAATATGCTATCATTTACATGATTTGTATAATTCATAACTAAATGTGACGAGACAAGAATAAGAGTGAATGTAAAGTGCATATTTTAGAATAAAACATTGTAGGCGAATAGTTCAAATTGTTTACTTTACAACTAGAATTAGACCTAGAATTTCCTTTGCACAAAAAATTGCCCCCCCTCGTTATTAAAGACATGGTTGTGGTCTTGGGTTAACATTAAAATTCTACTATGCATTATAAAAACTAAATATTATTATCTTCTCAGATGTAGCTGGAGACCAGAGCTCCACTTCCAGCGCTGAAGATGCTTCCACATCCGTAGACAGCAGAGCTTCAGATCTGCTGAATGAAACCATAGAAATGGAAGTTATCGGAGGTTAGTCACTTTTACGGTCTTTGTGTCAGCTTTAAAGTAAATAACTTTCTGTCTTTTATACTGTATGTTCAGATAGATAGATAGTTCAGATTCCTCCTCATCTGCAGACAGAAGACCATCAGATCTGGAGACCAGTGGAGGTTTCACCTCTACCAGTGCTGATGATACCTTCTCATCTCCAGAAAACAGAGCATCAGATCTGGAGACCAGTGGAGGTTTCACCTCTACCAGTGCTGATGATACCTTCTCATCTCCAGAAAACAGAGCATCAGATCTGGAGACCAGCGGAGGTTTCACCTCTACCAGCGCTGCGTGGGATTCCACATCTGAAGAGAGCGAGAAGATCGATCTGCTGGCTGAACTTCAGGCCGCAGCAGTTCTTGAAGGTTAGAGAAGTTTATTGAAACACTTAATGTTTTAATCAAGTAATATAATTCATTACACTAATATGTGATCCATAATGATATGGTCCATTAAAACTGCTTTTATTAATCTCTCCACAGATGCAGCTGGTGATGATGCAGATCTTGACTGGTTGGTGATGGGAATGAATGTTGTGTGTTGATTATATGTGTGTGTGTGTGTGTGTGTGTGTGTGTGTGTGTGTGTGTGTGTGTGTGTGTGTGTGTAAAAGCAAACCTCACATGGAAAAGAACAATGTTAACATATCCCTGATGTTTTCCCAGCATCCTTGGTGTGCTGGCTAGTATGACGATGCAGTCCAACGGTCTGTCCCAGGCCAAAATACAGGGCAGTCCAAAGCAGGAGCAGATTGAGATTGAGCAACAGAGCAGCAGCAGTGATACGGAGGACGAAGTTGAGTTGGCGGATGTTGTGACGACAGCATCCCCAACCAAAATCAAGCACTTGGGGTAAATGTTGGATTGATTGTACATACTCACCCACATATGTGCCTTTCACAGACGCCCTCTAACTGAAGACATCCCGTCACAGTTTTCCCAATTTAGGCAAAGCGTGCTACATGAACTCTGTGTTGCAGTGCCTCCTCACCATTTCCCCGTTCCGGGACGATCTACTTTCCCAGCGGGAGGGGTGGAATGAGGGAAGCACAATGCTCAGGTACCAACATTGAATTTATGCAACATTATATTTCAATCTAAATGGAAAATGACCATTTCTAAGCAGCAAAACATTTTTAATTTCCAGGGCGCTCACCGACCTGCACATGGCCAGGCTGGCAGGCAACAGCAAGGATCTGAAAGCCAAGCTCTTGTCTACAGTGAAGGCCTGCGTTGAATCTCGCCATCCTGATTTCTTGGGAGGCCATCAGCAAGTGAGGGAGACGATTACTGGATATTCATGCTCAGATGTATTACTTTCACACCTGCATTTACCATCATCATCCCTCGTTCTTTCTTCTCTCAGGACGCCCATGAGTTCCTGATGGTTTGCCTGTCCCATCTGAAGGAGGAGGGCGTGCTTTTGCAGAGCTGCTGGCCTCAATACACCTGTCCTGTAGCCAATATGGAGTTCCAGCTCCGCCGCCTGCGCACTTGCGACAGGTAGCTTCATACATCCACACCTGCATTCATTTCAGACTCATTTATTATGTGTTGCTGATGGTCTTCTGTCGTTTCAGATGTGGGTTCCAGAGAAGCTTCATAGAGGA
Source organism: Acrossocheilus fasciatus (assembly GCA_036784905.1). Classification (NCBI taxonomy): domain Eukaryota; kingdom Metazoa; phylum Chordata; class Actinopteri; order Cypriniformes; family Cyprinidae; genus Acrossocheilus; species Acrossocheilus fasciatus. The sequence goes on from CM071948.1 coordinate 10,614,402, forward strand.
TTTCAACTACCTCTCACTGGTCATTAGTCCTCAAGGAAGCCTCGTTGAAAGCCTTCAGCAGTACTTCAATGTGAGTGATGTTACTGATTAAATCATATCAGCAGGAGGATGTAGTTTCTTGATTGGCTGACATCTGTGTTTGTTTTCTCCAGGCATCTTCGTTTGAATGCTCCTGCAGTGAGTGCGCCGGCACCACGGCTTCAGATGCGCTGGAATTGCTCACCCTTCCACGGTACGACAACCTGTTAATCAGTTCACGTTACCCAAATTGGCATTTTCATCACTCGTTTCTGATGCGATACTTCAAAATGTGCATAAAAAGAGGGTGATGGAAACAACTTATAACTTCTAATGATCTGAATCTCTCTACAGGGTGATGGTCCTTCTGGTGATGCGCTTTGACATTACGTCATCAATGTGCAAGCTGAAGAATCGACTGGAAGTTCCAGAAGAGTGTACACTGTCCTGCGGTACAGGTGCGGGTCAGTCCGTCAAACATCTGCCCTCTGCTGGACACTCACATGAATTACTCTAAAAGACATCGCCTGGAAGACATTTGCTCTGAAAAAACAACATTTGAATGTTTAAGCAGTGAATATTGACTTGTTGTCTTATTTTATGTGTGATCATCAACAGAGAGCAGAGAGATGACAGAAAAGACAGACAGAAAAAGCCCAAAGCAACAGCCAAAGAGAAGAAACAATAATAGGGTTGAATCTGCAGGACCACAGGAAGGACATAGATAGATAGATAGATAGATAGATAGACCAATATGTAGAACAATACAATAATAAAGAGAGTGATAGATAGACAGATGAAATAGAGAAGGACAATTGGAGACATTTGAAATGCAGTAGCATCATCTTATAATCAGTGTTTGTGTTGAACAGGTGGAAGCATCAGACGGCAGCAGCAGCACACAGTACAGACTAGCTGCAGTCGTGTCTCATCTGGGCCGCAGTTTGTATTGTGGTAAGAGTTTCTTCCCATCATTTCATTGACTCTGTCACTCATTCAGCATCACACTAAAGTTCGTCTGTCCTGTAGGGCACTACATTAGTCACATCCGTGACTTCACTGGATCTGGATGGCTGGAATGCAGTGACACCAGCATCAGAAGATCCAGCTGGTCAAAGGCATCAAGTAACATCGCAAAGAATGGTTACATGCTCTTCTATGTGAAGAGGTAAATGTTACCACAGTACTAGTGCTCAAATAATGTTCAGAGCTCTGTTTGTGTGGATTAAGTCACTGTTGTCTTGTACCTGTAGCTCAGCTGCAGTTGGTTGATGCTGTTTTAAAGAGGAAGGGAACCACATCTAAAGCCAAAAATCAGCCTAGTGAAGATCCTTCTGTGGTTCCTCCGGCTACCAGCCTCCAAGTGCCGATTCATCTGCCTTCTTTGATTCCTGCTGGTCATCATGGAATCACATCTTTATAGATAGATAGATAAGTAAATAGAATGTGTGAAGGGGTGGAAGAATCACGCAACAAGGAGATTTATTTCTGTGGATTTATTCACAGACTGTGAAAGTGTGAAGTGAGAGGTGGAAGGCTGGCGTGTAGTGGTGCTCTTAGTGCAAAAGTCCTGGAGCGCGAGGAACCACCGCGTCACCCTGGCGTTGGTGTCTTTGGCCCTGGCCATCCATTGAAGCAGCGCGTGGTCGGTCAGCAGGGTGAACCTCCAGCCTAGCAGGTAGTACCTCAGCTCCAGGACTGCCCACTTGATGGCCAGAGCCTCCTTCTCGACGGTTGCGTAATTCTTCTCGGCCATCGTCAGCTTCCTGCTGATGTAGAAGACAGGGTGTTCCTCACCTTCCTGTACTTGGGACAGGACGGCTCCCAACCCTGCCTCGGACGCGTCCGTCTGCAGCAGAAAGGGGCAGCCGAAGTCGGGGGCTCGTAGCACCGGTTCCTCCGTGAGTGCACGCTTGATGTGGTTGAACGCCTCTTCGGTCGCGGAAGTCCACTCAACGCGTTCAGGCTGCCCCTTTCTGGTCAGGTCTGTCAAGGGGGTGGCTATGGAGGAAAAGTTGGGGATGAAGCAACGGTAGTATCCGGCCAACCCCAGGAACGCTCGCACCTGGGTCTTCGTCCGGGGCCGCGGGCCATCCCGTACCACTTCCACCTTCTTTTCTTGGGGTTTGATGAGGCCCCGACCGACCCGGAAGCCCAGATACTTGGCCTCGGCGAGCGCTAGGTGACACTTCCCGGGGTTGGCGGTGAGTCCAGCCTTACGCAGCTCCGTGAGCACCCTCCGCAGATGGTCTAGGTGGTCCTCCCAACGCTCCGAGTGGACTACCACATCATCCAAGTACGCGCCGGCATATTGCTGGTGGGGTCGTAGGATGATGTCCATCAGCCGCTGAAACGTGGCTGGGGCCCCGTGAAGGCTGAAGGGAAGGGTCCGGTATTGCCAATGGCCGGAGGGGGTCGAAAAGGCCGTCTTCGGTTTGGCATTATTGGAGAGGGGCACCTGCCAATACCCTTTAGTCAGGTCCAGTCGATCCAATAATTCATCCACCCGGGGCATTGGGTAGCCGTCGAATTCTGACACTTCGTTGAGGCGCCGAAAATCGTTGCAGAAGCGGAGGGTGCCATCCGGTTTTGGGACCGGGACGATCGGGCTGGACCACGGGCTGCGAGATGGTTCTATCACCCCCAACTTCAGCATTTCTTGAATTTCCTGCTCAATAGCCTGCCGACGAGCCTCTGGGATCCGGTAGGGACGTTGCTTTACGACTACTCCTGGTGGTGTCCGCATGTCGTGTTGGACCACTTGAGTCTTCCCGGGGACAGAGGAGAACACATCCGAGAACTGACCGATCAGGTGTTGTAGCTCAGCCTTCTGGGTCGCCGACAGATCCGGGTTAATGTCCACTGTGACGGGCTTCATGGCTGCTAGGGCGGCTGTCTGTACCCTGCAAGCGGAGGTGGGGACCAGCACCATGACCTGGTCGCCCGTCTGGAACTCCCGGGGCTGAGCTGCTCGGTTGTAATGGTGAGCTTGGGCCTGCTGGGCTTTGGCCAGGTGTTCCCAGACTAATGGCATGACGCGGTCAATTCGGTGCCTCATCTCGTTGACGTGCTCGACGAGGGACCGGTGCGGGGTGGGCTGTTGGTGTTCCCATGCCTCCTTTGCGACGTCGAGCAGTCCGCGATGTTGTCGTCCGAAGAGGAGCTCAAACGGTGTAAAACCGGTGGACTCCTGGGGGACCTCCCGTATACCAAAGAGGACGTAGGACAGCATCTGGTCCCAACCCCTCCTGTCCTCGGCGGCTACCCGTCTTAGCATCTGCTTGAGGGTTTGATTGAACCGTTCGACGAGTCCGTCCATCTGGGGGTGGTATACGGTGGTCCTCAACTGCTTTACCCGGAGCAGTTGGCACAGGTCAGCCATTAGCCGGGATATGAACGGTGTTCCCTGATCGGTCAGAATCTCTTTCGGGATACCAACCCGGCTGAACAGCAGGAAGAGCTCGTGAGCGATGGCCTTAGCTGTGCCTTTCCGGAGTGGGATGACTTCAGGGTACCGGGTGGCATAGTCCACCACGACGAGGATGTGTTCGTGCCCCCGGGCTGACTTTGGCAACGGGCCTACCAGATCCATCCCGATCCGCTCGAAGGGCACCTCAATGATGGGCAGCGGAATGAGCGGAGAGGGGGGAGGGTGGTGCAGCGAAGTCTTCTGGCACTCGGGGCAGGCCTGACAGAACCGACGAACCTCGGCCTCCAAGCCGGGCCAGTGGAAGCAGTCCCGGATGCGATTGATGGTGTTTTCTGCCCCTTGGTGTCCGGCCGACGGGTAGGCGTGTGCCAGGTTCAAGACCGTCTTGGAGCGTGGGACCACTAGAAGTTTCTTTTCCTGCCCCCTTCGCTGAGCGACACAGTAGAGCAGGCCGTTCTCTACGATAAAGTGGGCTTTGGCCGGACTTCCTTTCCCTTGAAGACGCAGACCTGGTTCCAGCAGTTCTTTAGGCGTTTGTCCTCTCGCTGGGCTTTCTGATGACGCGCTGTCCACGGCGGGCCCCTTAGGGCAGGCAGGCTGTGTAGCGATGCGGAGAAGGGCCTCAAATGCCGGCCAGTCTCGTCCTAGTAACACCGCGACAGGTAGATCCTTCACAAGGCCGACCTCCACCGGCCAGGCGCCAGGTGCCGCGGAAATGGTGACGCGTCGCACGGGCACCTCCCGTGTATCTCCGTGGACACATGTAAGGGGGAGGACGGTCTTCGTTCCGTGGGGCAGAGCCAAGATCTTGGTCTGGACGAGGCTGAGAATGGCCTGATATGGCCGACCGTCGATCTTAACCGCGGCCGACGGGGCTCCTTTCGGCAGTTCCCGGTGGAGTACACAGCCTGCCCACCAAGTCCGGGCTTTGGGTGACGAGGGAGCGGTGGGCATAGACTCATCCTGGATGTCGGGGGTGCCGCGCCCTCTACTGGTCACGAGGTGCCCTCCGGTGGGCGTTGCTCCAGAGCCACCCTCTGGGGAAAAGGCGGTACTCTCTCCCCTGCCTCGCGTCGATGGGCCGCCTCAGCCAGCTCGAACGCCTCCACCAGTTCAGACGTCGTGGTGGGATTTCTCATGCCAACGGCTTGCCGGAGCGGACGTGGTAGGGCTCTGAGGAGGCGATCGATCACAACGTGTTCCGTTACCTGGGCAGCGGTGGGTGTTCCAACTAGCAGCCAATGCTGGGCCAGCCGGGTGAGCTCGGCGACTTGGGCCCTCGCAGGACGTCGCAGCTGATACGACCAATCGTGGAGTGCCTGGGCCGCGCACACTGGGAAGAGGCCCACCCGGGCCAGGATTTCTCTCTTCACCGCCTCGTAACTTCCCGCGACGTCGGTCGGGAGGCTGAAGAACGTCCGCTGGGACTCGCCCGTTAGAAGTGGTGCTAGTGCGCGGGCCCATTCCTCCGGATCCCATCCCTCCATGGTAGCCGTAGTCTCGAACATCTGGAGGTAGGCCTCCACGTCGTCATGGGCCATCATCTTGGGCAGTAGTTGGGCGGCTTGAATTCGCGGGTCCGGTAACGGAACGCGCTGGCGGGCGGCCGTGCGGAGAGCAGCAATCTCTTGGTCAGCCTGGCCCTGACGGGCAGCGAGATGTTCCACTATTTGCTGTTGGCGCAGGCTGACTTCGGTTAACTGCTGGAGTAGTTCTTCAATCCTTGGGGGAGGAGTACTCGCCGTCCTGGAAGTGCACAGAACAGAAAAAAAGGAGGGGTTGAAATGTGTAGATCACTTGTCGGTGAAACTTCCGATCATGCCCGCATTCTCCACCACTGTGACGGGGTGGAAGAATCACGCGACAAGGAGAGCTCAAGTAAATACCCCGGAGGATGGATTTATTCACAGACTGTGAAAGTGTGAAGTGAGAGGTGGAAGGCTGGCGTGTAGTGGTGCTCTTAGTGCGCTCTCTCCCGGCGCGATGTGTGCGTCGTGTGGCTCTCGTCAGAGCGGGATCGGTCACTCGCTGGTTTCTGGGAGAAAGAAAGAGACAGCACAGTAGTCCTCAGCCTGAGCGAACTCTGCCTATCCCGCAGCCTCACACGGCTTATCTGGCCGCAGGCTGACGAGCTTCAGGTGTGGCCGATCCCGGCATGATGAGCAGGTGCAGGTGATCTGTGTTCGTCTCCAGGGCAACGCTGATGATACATCGGGACGCTCGTCACAAATGATATAGAACTATAGAACAATAGATAGACAGACAGATAGATAAATAAATAAATATTATTTATCATTTTAATTATTCTTTTCTTTAATACTCATTTGGCATTAAATATTTTATTAAATAATGTTTTTATCTTTTTATTGCATAAAATGCATTTGCTACACATTGTGTATGAAATGTGTATGAATTAAACTGTCTTTGCCTTACCTAAAAATAAAATAAAAAAGTAAATAGTAATATAAAAATAAATAGTAATTTAAAAATTACTTAGTAAATAGAAAACTAAATTATGAAATTAATGAATCATTATTAAATTAATAATAAAAAATGACAAGGATTAAAAAAATGACTTTCTTTGAGTTGATGCAAGCACACGCTGTACATTTATGACCTTAACATCAACACTAATTAAATATGGCTCTCTTTATGAACAAAATAAAAAGGTCTTCAACAAAGCAAATTATTCAATTATGTTTGTTTTATTTATTTTGACCCCAGCACCAATTACATTCATTATTTTGAAACATACACCAGTAGCTCACACACCAGGAAAATTCATTTGCACCAAAAACAAAGAACAAACACAACATATAATGTTCTAATGTAGCCTACGTATACTGATCATTTCAGATGTCAAAGTAAATATCATAAAAATAAAGATAATAAACAGTGCTATGAGAAGGATTCAGGCCACAGATGTTGCTAAAGTCAGAAACTGAACATCTTTAGGCTTTCAGAAAAACTCGCTGATTCCAATCGTTGACAGGGGCGGATCTACCGGGGTGGCAACTGCCACCCTAAGAAAAAGCTGTGCCACCCCACCTGCCACCCCAGAATGATCACAGAATAAAATATAAATGTAAGCAGTTTTTCATCTGCTACTTTTTAGCCGCGGCGATGACAGCGCGCGACGGTTGCACGATGGTTGCACGCACACGCAGTGCGCCTGGTGTAGTCAGATTCATTAACAAATTACTCTTATGAACCGGTTCTTTTTGAGTCAAAAACACAAAGCACAGCCCATTCACTAACTAATTGTTTTTACATTTGTTCGTGAATCAGACACTGCTTCTCGGTTTATTCAGAAGACCTCTGAGAAATCTAGTCCCGTCCAGATATGTCTGATATTCATCACGTAACTGTTTGGTGATCCGATTCTCCGACCGCTCGCTCCACTTTCATCATGGATTTAGGCCTTTCTGCCATATCGGACGAAACAATTACATAAAATCAGTAAGAAGATGCCTATCACGAAAAAGCAGAGTTAGGTATGAATCTTGTATTGCAGTTTTCTCGATTGTTAACATAATATAACTGATTTTAGATGGCCCATTTTCCCAAATCATTAATTCAGTTCTCAAAACAAAGACACATTTCTCAAAAAGTTTAACAATGAGTAAGTTAAACATTAGGTAGCAAAACTGATGACACCAATCAATGGAGAGAGGAGAGAGCTGAACGAATAATATACATGGGTTTTATACTTATACATTCAGTATAATAACAGTACAGTACCAGTACATTAGATGATGGAAATTTCACTATTCTATATGTACAGTCAACTGTAGCACGTTGTACACCTTCAAACATGTGACTGCCAAATTTTATTTGTATGCATTTTTTTTTTATGTGTAGGCCTACTTTATGTTTGCAGAACTGAGAAATGACTGCCTAGAGATTTAGCTAGACTTGTGTCAGGAGACCAGGAAACTGCTATAGTACTGTACACTGTAATGAAATTTGACCAAATGTGCAGAGGATGCTGCATTTACTTTTTTAAATTTTATTTTATTTTGTACTGTACTGTATTGTGGTGCATACCAAGTTCATATACAATTCTTTGGTATTTGAACTTTTCTAGTGTTTTTCATCTACTGCAAGATTACTTTACAGTAGTAAAGTGAAAATGATCTGTTCCCAAAAGTTAATTGCTGAATTATTATTATTATCTGTAATTTAGTTTATGTTGTATACTGTAATAGACATTGAGCTGCAAAAATAATTCCTGAATCCTAATAAGAGTTTTTTGTTAAGTGTTATTGATCTCATGAGTGTTCACCGGGCAGGAAAAGCATCTGTGTATTTGAATTGTAAGCATTTAAGAATACCTGTAATAACTAGATTGAAAAGTTTGAAAGACAAATTTATGCTGGCTTGTCTTAAAGTCTTGTTTAAGAAACATAAATAGTTTGGTCAGTTAGATGTTCTAGATTTGCTAAATTGTTGCTAGGATATTCTGGGTGGTTGCTAGGCTCTTGCTATGCAGTTGCTGGGGTGTTGCTGGACTATTGATAGTGTTCTGGATGATTACAGACATTCCCATCTCTGGTAATAACATAATGTCTTCTTTAATGATACAAGCTCAGAAACATTTATAACCTGTTTAAGTTTTTTTTATATATATATTGTGTATTGACTGGGTGCAATGATGGATACTGAAATGTCGTTATTTATTTTTCTTTTTAAACAGTATAGATGATTAGGTCCCACTTTATATTAGGTGGCCTTAACTACTATGTACTTATATTTTAATTAATCATTTGATACAATGCACGTATTGTGTACATACATGTTTTTACATTGTACTTATATTTTTTAAAAATACCTATATGTAATTACATCTGTAACTAATTTCTGTAATTACATTTATAATTAAACTGTCAACCCATCCCTTACACCTTAACCCACTCTTAAACCGACCCATACCACCAAACCTATCCCTAACCTTACTCGTATCCCACCTCAATAGCAGCAAAAGTGTTTTGCAAATACAGTATGAACACAAGTACATTGTACTTATTTTTTGATGTAAGTACATAGTAGTTAAGGCCACCTAATATAAAGTGTGACCGATGATTATTTAACGGCAGCGCAATATTTGTGCATATCCCCAAAAACTATGCATGGGGGCTTGCTTTGATGTTGCCACCCCTCTTAGACCCCATGCCACCCCTTTGCCACCCTAAAAATTATTTTCTAGATCCGCCCCTGATCGTTGATGAATGAACAACAGGTGCGCCTCTCATCCAGTAAATCGCAATGGACTAAGCTTTGTAGGTTACTTTTGATATGAAACAGTCTCAGATTTCAAATTCTGTCCATTTTATTAGGAAATACGAGCAATAAATACCGTTTTGGTGTTCTTTAATGTGGCATGATAGATCGCTGTAGACACCTCAGATCAAGCAAAACGGCAGATGAACTGAACTGAACTGATCTTCTCTTTCAAGACTGGTGACAGTTTTATTTTTGTTCTGGAGCTGATGATCCCGCGCTCTGCTGCCACACTCGAGCGCAGTCGCCACCAACTGGACAGGGGTGGGAATTACAGCTACAAATCACTTTAGATCACCCTCAGTGTAATCTGTCAAAGTGACGGATTTTTCCGTCTCAGCTACAAAAAAATAAAAAATTCCATCAACGACGGAAAATTTTTGGTTAACGCGACCTCTGATATATATATATATATATATTAGTGGTGGGCCGTTATCGGCGTTAACGTGAGACTCTTATCGGGCGATTAAAAAAAATATCGCCGTTAATCTATTCTCAAAGTTGGGTTGGGAGCTGGGTCTATACTACACAAGCTATGATGACTTTCACCTTGATATTTTAGCGCGGATGTATACCTAGCCGAATTGCACTGTAGGGGGCGAGAACGAGTCTTCGAACCTGTGTGTATGCCTACTGTGAAATTACCACATCAAGCCTTACATTATTTATCTTATTTACATGACGGCAAATCATTTCTGTCTCTACGTTACATGGTTGCGCTCTCTGTATCGCGCGCACAGCGGAGTTCCGCCCCGGTTCGCACACACACACACACACACACACACACACACACACACAAACAAACATAAGCGCACACACAAGTGAGCACACTCCCACTCCTATTTGTAAATATTAAGCCGCAAAACGTCTATTTAAATATGACTTCTGTGTGTCTCTGTGTTAATGTATGGCGCAGACGCACGGGTTTGTTCACTACTCATACAGAAGCCCGCGTGATGCTTGCAGCGATATTAACGTCTGTCCTCTCACTAAATGAGGACATAAATACATGAACAACATCTCCAGAACTGCTCTGAGAGTCACTTCATGAGCATTCGAGCGTTTCATTTGAGAAAAACTATCCTCACGGCAACCCGTCAAAATAAAAGTTCGGTTTCACTTGAAGACATTGGGCAGAACATAATAGACTACTACTACTAAAACTATTAAAACCTTATCTTTAAGGAATAATCATACAATGTCTTCAATGTTATTATCAATATTAAATCCCCTTTATTTTTATGTCCCCCCCAAAAGCGGTAATTAGTCCTTTAATCTTCATAGGATGATTCCACACCGCAAATAATACAATTTATGTATTAAATTACATAATTTAATTTAATTAATTAGCCTATTAATTACCACTACACCACGAATTACTACCATACTATGTTTGCTTCTTGATGACTGCTAGTTGTTTACTACTAGTAGCGAACTTATTCTGATACTTGGCAGAATTCAAATGAGCCATTTTAATCTAGATTAATTCCAAGATTACAGTGAGATTAATCTAGATTAAAAAAATTAATCTATGCCCACCACTTATATATATATATATATATATATATATATATATATATACACACAGGTGCTGGTCATATAATTAGAATATCATCAAAAAGTTGATTTATTTCACTAATTCCATTCAAAAAGTGAAACTTGTATATTATATTCATTCATTACACACAGACTGATATATTTCAAATGTTTATTTATTTTAATTTTGATGATTATAACTGACAACTAAGGAAAATCCCAAATTCAGTATCTCAGAAAATTAGAATATCACTTAAGACCAATACAAAGAAAGGATTTTTAGAAATCTTGGCCAACTGAAAAGTATGAACATGAAAAGTATGAGCATGTACAGCACTCAATACTTAGTTGGGGCTCCTTTTGCCTGAATTACTGCAGCAATGCGGCGTGGCATGGAGTCGATCAGTCTGTGGCACTGCTCAGGTGTTATGAGAGCCCAGGTTGCTCTGATAGTGGCCTTCAGCTCTTCTGTATTGTTGGGTCTGGTGTCTCTCATCTTCCTCTTGACAATACCCCATAGATTTTCTATGGGGTTCAGCTCAGGTGAGTTTGCTGGCCAATCAAGCACAGTAACACTATGGTCATCGAACCAGCTTTTGGTACCTTTGGCAGTGTGGGCAGGTGCCATGTCCTGCTGGAAAATGAAATCAGCATCTCCATAAAGCTTGTCAACAGAAGGAAGCATGAAGTGCTCTAAAATTTCCTGGTAGATGGCTGCGTTGACTGTGGACTTCAGAAAACACAGTGGACCAACACCAGCAGATGACATGGCAGCCCAAATCATCACTGACTGTGGAAACTTCACACTGGACTTCAAGCAACATGGATTCTGTGCCTCTCCTCTCTTCCTTCAGACTCTGGGACCTTGATTTCCAAATGAAATGTAAAATTTAATTTAATCTGAAAAGAGGACTTTGGACCACTGAGCAACAGTCCAGTTCTTTTTCTCCACAGCCCAGGTAAGACGCTTCTGACGTTGTCTCTGGTTCAGAAGTGGCTTGGTAGCCCTTTTCCTGAAGACATCTGAGCGTGGTGACTCTTGATGCACTGACTCCAGCTTCAGTCCACTCCTTGTGAAGCTCTCACAAGTGTTTGAATCAGCTTTGCTTGACTGTATTCTCAAGCTTGCAGTCATCTCTGTTGCTTGTGCACCTTTTCCTACCAAAATTCTTCCTTCCAGTCAACTTTGCATTTAATATGCTTTGATACAGCACTCTGTAAACAGCCACACCTTTCAGTAATGACCTTCTGTGACTTACCCTCTTTGTGGAGGGCGTCAATGTTCGTCTTCTGGATCATTGCCAAGTCAGCAGTCTTCAGCATTATTGTGGTTTCAAAGAACAAGAGATACCCAGAATTTATACTGTAGGGATGGTCATTTATTCAAACTCAAATGTAAATATTCTAATATTTTGAGATACTGATTTTTGACTTTCATGAGCTGTAAGCTCTACTCATCAAAATTAAAAGAAATAAACATTTGAAATATATCAGTCTGTGTGTAATGGATGAATATAATATACAAGTTTCACTTTTTGAATGGAATTAGTGAAATAAATCAACTTTTTGATGATATTTTAATTATATGACCAGCACCTGTATAATATATATATATATATATAAATATATATATATATATATATATATATATATATATATACACAGGTGCATTTCAATAAATTAGAATGTCGTGGAAAAGTTAATTTATTTCAGTAATTCAACTCAAATTGTGAAACTCATGTATTAAATAAATTAATGCACACAGCCTAAAGTAGTTTAAGTCTTTGGTTCTTTGAATTCTTTTAATCTCAACAAATTAGAATACTTCATAAAACCAATTTAAAAAACATTTTTAGTGAATTGTTGGCCTCCTGGAAAGTATGTTTATTTACTGTAATATATGTACTGTACTCAATACTTGGTAGGGGCTCCTTTTGCTTTACTTCCTTAATTCGGTGTGGCATGGAGGTGATCAGTTTGTGGCACTGCTGAGGTGGTATGGAAGCCCAGGTTTCTTTGACAGTGGCCTTCAGCTCATCTGCATTTTTTGGTCTCTTGTTTCTCATTTTCCTCTTGACAAGTTGAGATTCTCTATGGGGTTCAGGTCTGATGAGTTTGCTGGCCAGTCCAGCACACCAACACCATGGTCATTTAACCAACTTTTGGTGCTTTTGGCAGTGTGGGCAGGTGCTAAATCCTGCTGGAAAATGAAATCAGCATCTATAAAAAGCTGGTCAGCAGAAGCACACTGTTAAAAAAAAGTTGAGCCAACTTAAAATTTTAAAGGCAACCAGCTTCAGCAGATTTTTTAGATTTCTCAACTTGTCGTTTTAAGTTTATACAACAATTTGAGAATCTCCCACAAAAATAAGTTAAGCAAACTCAAAAATCTGCTGAAGCTGGTAAAAAAATAAATAAATAAAAAGTTGAGAGAACTTAATTTTTATTTATTTAATTTTTTTTTTACCAGCAAGTTCTCTCAACTTTTTTTTTTTTTTTTTTTTGCATGAAGTGCTCCAAAATTTCTTGGTAAACGGGTGCAGTGACTTTGGTTTTCAAAAAACACAATGGACCAACACCAGCACCAACACCTGGACATTGCACCCCAAATCATCAGAGACGGTGGAAACTTAACACTGGACTTCAAGCAACTTGGGCTATGAGCTTCTCCACCCTTCCTCCAGACTCTAGGACCTTGGTTTGCAAATGAAATACAA
>CM071948.1:11232382-11539882 GCA_036784905.1 Acrossocheilus fasciatus
GTATAACAGTAGTATAGTAGAACATAGTATAGATTTTTTTTTCCTTATAAGAAACCCATTGCAGCATTAAAAGTTTAGAAAAGTTCATGCAAAAGTGAAAGTTCCCGCTTTGCAAGTATATTTGATATCCAAGATTTTATTCACAAGTAAAAGTATCCAATAAATCCACCTTTATGTAGAACAAAACAGTCTTTTTAGGGCCCCCAATATAAACAATATCATATTGTATATAGTGTGTGAGTATACATAATTGTAAACATTTTTCAAGCTATTTTTTTTAAAGCTGAATATTATAGTGCATCTTTCAGAACGAGTAGTATTCAGGTTCCCCATGTGCTGAATGAAGTGGCTCCATTTTTACCAGCTGATGGATTTCCTGCACCTCTTGTATCCGATGTATCACTTTCTGTTGTACAGATGTGTTGGATTATCTGGGGAAAGCACTGCTGTTCTCTAGACATCTGGCAAAACAGCAGCCATTTACACATTTAAATGACATTATACTGGTGTCAGGGTGGTTAATGGCGAGGATGTGTTTGAAGACTGATTTTAGTTGCTTTTGACTCAAGGTAGTCTAGCCATCACATCTGATTATAGTGATATGCACTCTTCTCCAAAACCGCTGTGCAGAGAGCAATTCAAATCCAAAAGCTAGATGGATCTTTTTCACCAGAAAAAAAGGCAGCATTTCATGTAATATTTATTGGAAATGCAATTCTGAAAAAAACAAAAACAAATCGGCCATATAGCAGAAGAGTTCTATGCACGTAAGTGAACACATACTCATCTTATGCAGAGTACATTTCATTACCAAACACAGCTATGAATTACGTATGTACAATAGGGGCGCTATGGTGGGAATTTGTGTAAATGTCTTCATTTTTGGTCAGTGTTCTCTTTCAAGTCAGCTGCTAATGAGCAAAAGTTTTATTTTTGCTGACAAGTTAAAGATAATATTTTATAGCAGTTTCCCTAAATCAAAGACTTACCTGAAATAAAGAGTTTTGTTAATGCAAGACCAACACAAGAGCTTGCATTCATGTATTTGTGTAAATTTCCAGCCTTAGAAAGCAGCAAGGCTCCTCACTACATTAAAAAAAAAAAAAACCTGTGTTAAAAACAAACCAATTTGGTTCATTTTGACTACCCAGCAGTTGTTTTGACCCTGCTAGATTGGTTTAAATGTTTTGATTTTTAAAAAATGCCTATAATACTGGTAACACACGCAGAAATAAAAATAAATTCAGCAGACACAGTATAAACACAGGCATCCCTAAAAATATGATTAAAAACCACACTGTGTATTGTAAATAACAATGTTTTATATTTTAAATAATTGTGTAAGAACTAAAACAACACAAACGGGGCAAAAATGCATTTTAAATTTATAAACATTTTGAGTCTCCCTCCCTTGTCTCACAGTGCTTTGGTCCAAATGTCTGCTTTCCTATTTTACATCTCCTACACACACACACACACACACACACACAGTCCGTTGAGTGAGAACAAAGTCAATAGTTCTGGAACTCCAGTAAGTAAGGATATCAAGGCTATTTTATTCACTTAAACATCGGATGAAGTGATTATTTTCTCTTTAATACAGATGATGCCAGTGTATTTTTTCGATGAGTTGCTATGTAAGCAATAATAACGTTACCTGCTTGACAGAAAGGGTTGCCAGGTTTTCACAACAAAACCCGCCCAATTGCTACTCAAAAGTAGCCCAAAACTAACCGCGTTTTGAGGCGGTCTCCTGGTAAAAATCATGTTCCTGGGGTCGCTTCAACACGATAAAAACAACAATTTCTGCTTTATTTGGCGACCCAGTGCTGATTAAATATTGGACAAAACACATGCTGGTTTAAATGTTTGACCCAGCATGCTGAGTTGTTTTGTTTAACTCAAGAATTGTTTACTATATTGCTGGCTTAAAATGAGTTAGAAATCACACACAGAATTACTAGAGGCAAGAGTAATAATCAAAAGGTGAACATTTATTAGTTTGCAAAAACACCCATGGACAAAAATATAAGACAAATTAAATTTATTTGGATGAATAGTTTGCAATATTACATACATTTAAACTTGTTTAACAGCATTTTAGGGGGAAAAATTACATTTAAAAGTAACATTTTAATACAAGTGTATTCAACCATTCCCTGTTATCCCTTTTCACCAAAATAGTGCTGATTCTCAAGCCAGTGTGTTGCAGAAATCAACGAGCTGTGAAAAGGCAGTGCTGGGAACCACTCTCTCCTGAAGAGGATGCAAAAAGCCTGCGCTCCGACTGTAACTCAGCAGCTGGGTTGTTTTGAATTTTTTAGTGTAGAAATAGATAAAAATATAGACAAAAAAAAATGTGAGAAAGTTGCTTTAAAAATTAAAACGTGCAATTTTTTTTTTATTATTCCCTAAAAATAAAGTTTTAATAACAATTGCTGTAGTAGTAGTATTAGTATATTAAGACCTATGTTCTACTGTACAGTAGTAAAGTTTCTGTGTGTTTGTGAAATGATGGCAGTTTTTCTCAAACTAAATGGAAAAACATTCCGCGTTATACAGTAAATTTCATTTATTTATTTATTTTTTGGTCTGGATTCTGTAATTCCATTTGTGTTTTCCGCAACACAGAAATGGCCAAATCGATCCAGCTTCCTTACCCAACAGTCTCAACTCAGCATTTAAAGGAACACTCCACTTTTTTTGGAAATAGGCTCATTCTCCAACTCCCCCAGAGTTAATAAGTTGAGTTTTACCGTTTTTGAATGCATTCAGCCGATCTCCGGGTCTGGCGATAGCACTTTTAGCATAGCTTAGCATAGATCATTGAATCCGATTAGACCAGTAGCATCGCGTTCAAAAACGATCAAAGGGTTTCGATAGTTTTCCTATTTAAAACTTGACTCTTCTGTAGTTATATCGTGTTCTAAGACCGGCGGAAAATGAAAAGTTGCGATTTTCTAGTCCGATTTGGCTAGGAACTATACTCTCATTCCGGTGTAATAATCAAGGAACTTTGCTGCCGTACCATGGCCGCAGCAGGTGTAGTGATATTACGCAGCGCCTGAAAGTAGTCCCCTGCTAGGTAACTAGTTATAATATAGCTGGGGACTACTTTCAGGCGCTGCGTAATATCACTACGCCTGCTGCGGCCATGTTACGGCAGCAAAGTTCCTTGATTATTACACCTGACTGGGAGTATAGTTCCTAGCCAAATCGGACTAGAAAATCGCAACTTTTCATTTTCCGCCGGTCTTAGTACACGATATAACTACAGAAGAGTCAAGTTTTAAATAGGAAAACTATCGAAACTCTTTGATCGTTTTTGAACGTGATGCTACTGGTCTAATTGGATTCAATGATCTATGCTAAGCTATGCTAAAAGTGCTATCGCCAGACCCAGAGATCGGCTGAATGGATTCAAAAACGGTAAAACTCAACTTATTAACTCTGGGGGAGTTGGAGAATGAGCCTATTTCCAAAAAAAGTGGAGTGTTCCTTTAAGTTGAAAAAATAACCCAGTGTCTTTTTAAAGTGCAGATTTTGGAAGAGATATGTCGTTGACAACTGTGGATTTTTCTGGATCTGGAATCCAAAACCAAAGGCTAAGAACAGGCTTCTTTAGTTTTTCTACTGGTCTGTCAAGCTCTGTCTTTTAATATCTAATCATCATAAAATGAATCCAGTTCTTGACTGCTGCCTCCAGTTATCATTACTCTGTTATAATTGACTTACTACATTCCTTTTTCTTGGTGGCTTCATTTCGTTTTCAGGGCTGAAGTGACTGGGCATTTTTATCACTAAAGGGCTGATGATATTGTAATTGCAATGTGTGAAATTATATTAAGCCATACTTGATTTCTATTCCACTAATATTCCTATTAATGCTCATCACACTGATGGCTTATTAATGAAGCACTGCTTTCGACAGTATTTTGTTCCCAAGTGCACGCAATATCCAAGTCTGCGTTATGCCATTTGGTAAGGAAATATAATCTCATTTCTGGTCAAAATACAAGACGTCCATTTTGCCATGCTGAGGTTTCGCCCTCAGGGGTACAGTGTGGAATATAGGTCAGAGCAGAAAAATGAATGATACCTCCTGTTCAAGATCAGACCAGGACATGCTTCATCACGCCACCCCTGGTGCACTGGATAACTATATAAAGCTTGTTCTTCACCATTTGACTTTAGAAAGAATATAAATGTAGACTAGTAGATAAGACAAGCTCTTCTGAGCAGAGAGGAACTGAATGTTTTCTGCCCCATCGAAAGAAGGACATTTTGTTCCCTTAACTAAAGATTTTCTGTGGGATCCTATTTTTTTTTTTTTTTTTATCATTTATAAAATAACTTTCATTTTGGAGTGTAATCTTTACACATAGTGTCGGAATCACTGCAGATCACTGTCATTTGCGACCATAACTTTTTTGTACTAGCTGTGCTTTTTCTGACTACTCTGTTCAGCTTGCAGTGTAACTGCAGAAATGCACTTACCTGTCAATGCCTCACCGTCAGAGCGAGGGTCATTATCTGTCTGGCTGCGAGGACCCATAAGAACCAACCTGACTTTGTTCAATGTGCTTTATCTCTGTCTTGCTGCAGAAAGTGAGAAGCTTTAGATTTCACAGTTTGCTGTGTGATATTTCTCAGACACTCAGACATCCCCCTGAGGATTTCATTTTTGGTGGTACTTGCTAGGACAAGCTTCTACTTTTGTTCATTCTATGGGCTAGAGATGTCTTCTTAATTTTTTTTTTTTTTTTTTTTTTTGCAAATCAATTTCAGCACAACCCCATGACCCTCACCGACTATTTAATGGAATTACTTTAATGCTGATTATTGAAATATAATATGCGATGCATGTATACATAACACTCCCTTGTGTACATACTACCATTTCAAAGTTTGGGGGTCTTTTAATGTTTTTGAAAGTCTCTTATGCTCACCAAGGCTGCATTTAATTGATGCAGTAAGAACAGTAAAATTATGAAGTATTATCACAATTTCTATTTGAATGTATTTTATTCCTGTGATTTAAAATGTAATTTATGTCTACTATTTATATATTAATACTTTGGTGAAAATTATTTAAAAGTTAGAGATAAGAAAAAAATGTATACTTTTATTCAGCAAGGATGTATTAACTTGTTCAAAAGTGACTAAAGACATTTATAATTTCTGTTTCAAATAAATGCTGTTCTTTTGAACTTTCTATTCAGCAGTGGTTTCCACAAAGATATGAATCACAAAACGGTTTTCAACATTGATAATAATAACAACCATTATTAATAACTGATCATCAATAATAGCAGCAAATCAGCATATTAGAATGATTTCTGGAGGATCATGTGTGGACACTGAAGACTGGAGTAATGATGCTGAAAATTCAGGTTTGCATCACATAAATAAATTATAAACTTTACATTTTTCATGTTTTTACATTTAAAAAATATATTAAAATAAAAACAGTCACTTTAAATTGTAACAATATTTCACAGTATTACAGTTTTCACTGTATTTTTGATCAAACAAATGCAGCCTTGGTGAAATTTCTTTCTTTATAAAAAAAAACAACAACAAACTACTTCATAGGTCGCAAATGTACCTTGCAATCTCACCACTTCCTGTGCAACCATGAAACTTTACTCTAAGCCGAAGAACTGGATCGGGATCATTTTCTCGTGTCTCATAAATATTCAATATCTGGGTCGTCAGACAGCACTTTCCACTTCTCCATGAGCTCAGATTTGCCCTTTTATTTCTAGGAATCATGGAGGGGAGGAACATTTAGATTCATTTGGAGTCATAAGCCATGTAAAATCGCACACCGCACGTCATACATCAGGCCTGATTTAAAAGAACAGCCTGGTCTTAAATTGAATGAGCGTTTTACATGAGTGGAATATGATTGCTCGATTTTGTCAAGAGAGCAGATGATGCCATTGGGTGAAATCCATAATAGTCAAATACAAATTACAGTCATTTCAATTGTTTCAAAGGGTGTTCTAATTGATAACGAATGCTTCCGCAGAGCGTTCGCCTGCTGGCTCTGGAACCCAAACACAGCTTTGGTCTCTGATCTCCCCCTCTGCCCACCACATGGTGCTTCTTCTGTGAAATTAAACTCATTTCTCATTTGTGGGAGGTGGAGGGGTTAGGATGGGGAGCTGTTGCCAGACACCTCTCTCCACAGGCCACGAGGAAAATAATGGCCAACTCATGTCACGACTGAATCTCCGAGCAACGTCTGCTTGCTGAGGTTCACCTGACCCGACAGCAGCGCCACCGAATCATCGTTATTGGATCATTAATTCTGTCCGTATTATTTCCTTCCTCTCATTGCAGACTCTCACTAGCAATCTCTCTCCCATTGGTGTCCAGCTGTCCATGTAGTTTTTCCAGCCCGATCTCATGGCAATTCGTACATATTTTACGAAGTGGCTAATGCGTACGAATTCGTACGACCTGACTCATACAAATTCATACGATTTTTGCTAAATCGTACGTATTTTACGAGTGGGCAATTCGTATGAATTTGTACGAATGACTTACACCAAACCCCGCCCCTAAACCTACCCTTCACTGGGGTTTAGACAAATTGTACAAAATTGTACAAGTGAGGTCGTACGAATTTTACGAATTGTTCGTGAGATAGCGTCTCCCTGTGGATTTCTTCAAAGCTTTGATGTTCTGCTCTGTCTTTTCGGAGTGTGTCTGGTGTCATACTGCATTCCAGACATACGTTACCAGTGAATAGATTGGAATAATTAATTTTTTTATATATTCTCTCATGCTTACCAAGGTTGCATTCATTTGTTCAAAAATACATTAAGATCTATAATATTATTTTAATAGAAGTGTTGTGTATTTTAAAATATATGGAATGTTTTTTTTTTTTTCTTTGATGCAAAGGTGAATTTTCAGCATCATTACTGCAGTCTTCAGTGTCACATGATCCTTCAGAATCATTCTAATATGCTGGTTTGCTAATACAGCGTGTGCTTTTCGACGGTGTTTTGAGTATAAGCACAGGCTTTGTTTGCCTTAATAATGATTAATTCTCAGGCTTGAGTAAAAGGTGCTGTTGCCAGATCAGAACTAATTCTCTGAGCAAACAGGACGGTGTTTAAGTTACCCATCATGCCAGACGCCAAACAGACACTTTATCAGTTATTTGTGGTGTTTGATAAGCGCAATTACTGTTGCTCATATTTAGGGTTAATGATTTAAACAAACTTCGTAAACAACTTGGGTCCTTAACTTGTGACTGATTGTCCTACAAATGTACATGATAGCAAAAATCAACTGGTTTGCTGAAAGGTGCTATTTTTCTTTCAAATTGTGTGACAGACAAGAAATACATGCATACATACATAAACAAACTAGTGGTGCAAACCATTGCACAATCTCACAAAACCCATCCATGTTCAAACCATATTTTACTAAAAAAAACAATCAAGCAAATACATAAATAATATATTGAATTTGAAAAATATCAAATTCAATATATAACAATTAAGCACCCCTATTTTCCTTACCTCCCCCTTTATGTGTGTGTGTGTGTGTGTGTGTGTGTGTGTGTGTGTGTGTGTGTGTGTGTGTGTGTGTGTGTGTGTGTGTGTGTGTAATTAATTTTTAAAAAGTTAAATGTGTAGATCATTTAGCAATATTTTGAATTAGCTTTTTTATATTTTCAGTTTTCATTTTGTTTTTAGTTTGTTTTTTAAAATTGTTTTTTAATTTTATAATGTGCAGTTTTATTAGTTTTTGCTTTTTTAAATAACGCTATGTGGCTTTCCCTTTTTTTTTCAGTTTTAGCAATTTTAGCACTTCAACTTAACATTATTCAGTTGCCAATGCAACATTCACATTTTTACATTTTCTTTTCATTTACTATTTATACTTTATTTTATTTCTGTTTTTCTTTTCTGTTACTAAAAGTAATTTTTAAACGTTAGTGTCATCACGCAAAAGTGTTAATAGACTTTTTTTTTTTGCAACATATTTCTTTCTTTTTTCTTATATGGACGTTTTCATGAGACTCATCCATCTGGAGATCAGAATATTATAGTTGGTATTTGCCCATGTTTACGCATTTTTACTGATTAAATTGCCATCCAAACAATAAAATATCAAGTGTACACTACAGTAAATGCCCTCCAGGGCACATTTATGACTGACATTCCTGCTTCTTCAGGCCACATACTCAATTAATCAACTTCCAACACAGAGCAATCAGTAATGAGACATGTATGGTGCAGCTGCGAAACGCAATTGCCATATGGTCTGAAGAGTGTGTTTTGCTGCACTAGAATTATCAAAATTATATTTTTGCAGAGACGCATTTATGTGTCCAGGTGTAAATAGAATGTGCATACAGAATCAGATCTGTCGAAACACATGAACATGCAGTTATACATCTAAATATGGTTACAACCAGTTTTCCCTATTGATCAGAAACCAGTTTCTGGGTCACTCATAATAGCAGATCTGCAGTCATTGCATTAGCAGCTCAGATCAAATACATTTCCTCATGCATTTTCAGGTGCGCAAAGAATTATTGGAAATTGTATTAAATTTCGGGAAAGGAAATGAACATAGCTGTTATATAAAAACAGAGAAAATGAAACCAGATGTGCGTTTCTCAGTATCCATGAGCATATGCTCCCAGAGATGTCAGGAGAGAGACAGGTTTTTATCTTTTTTCCCTGTCCCAATTATAGAATACGATCATGTTGTCTGTCTAATGAGTGCACTTTCTATGTTTCAGTCCCATCTGCCATATGCTGTGTGAATCTCATATGGTGATTTTCGACAGCGTTCTTCTTATTTACACACACATATGGCTCTCATCATTTTGAAAAGACCTCAGGTGTGCACGTAATGCTAAACCTGCTGTGATGGTGATTATTTTCCAAATCAATGCCATCAAGAATTGTTACTCGTCCTACCTGTCAAAGTCCTGTCGGTCTGAGTGACTGCATCTTCCATGGAAAAATAATTTCCAAACAATAGGTCACCCAAAAATGAAAACTGAAAAACGACTTATTTACTCGTTGTAATGTCGTTTCAAACCTGTATGCTGTTTTTCTTTAGAAAACAAAAGGAGAAATTCTGTTCAGCAAAATTCTGTGCAGCTGTTTTCCATTCAAGGACTGTTTTATTATTAATTATTAAATAAAATCTATGTTCTGAAACCATATGATGATGGATAGACATTTATGTAATTATTGACATATTCCTTGACAAAGCTTTGAAATCTCATTTGCGTTCACTTTCACAAATCAACAAAATGGTAAAAAAAAAAAAAAAAATTGAAATAACTAACTAAAATAGTTACAGTACAGAAATGTTCATAAGTTACATACATGTGATTAGATGAGGCGGTTTCCCACTTTAATCACTACTTTAGTAATGACATGGATTTTTTTATCACTTTGATGTGTTCTTTGATCATGAGGTTCAATTATAATGTTAATTTAAAAATAAATAAATAAATAAAGTGAGAAAATAATCATTTTCATCCCTC
The DNA here is from genome assembly GCA_036784905.1 of Acrossocheilus fasciatus. Classification (NCBI taxonomy): domain Eukaryota; kingdom Metazoa; phylum Chordata; class Actinopteri; order Cypriniformes; family Cyprinidae; genus Acrossocheilus; species Acrossocheilus fasciatus. Next base: position 11,241,915 of record CM071948.1, read on the forward strand.
ATTCTGCCCCTCTGAAATGGGTGTAAGAAATATTCATCTTACACTTTTATTTTAGCATTTTAATAAAAATAAAAAATTTTACCAATACTCCTAATAAATAATAATAAATAAAATGTAATTATAAAATAATAATAATGACATATTAGTGTAAAATAGAAATATATTTCTGTCATAATTTCTTCAAGTTAAATCAGATTTTTTTATTTTATTTTTTTTGGTGGGTTATCATGAAGGTCTTTCAGTTTTACTTTCAGTTTCTGTGTGTATTTGACGGTAGTTTTTCTCAAATGAAACAGTGAACAGCTGGTGAAGTGACTCTCAGACCAGCTCTGGAGATGAAGTTCATGTCTCATATATTGAGACGCAGACGCTGAAAACACTGCGAGCGTCACGTGTGTTTGAGTTTGTGTAATAGATGAAACTAAGCCACTCATTCACACAGACACAGAACATGCAGAATTATTAGTCACATGCACTGACTGACGTGTCATGGTTTTTCTGCTGTGTGATAGACTGTTAGATTCATCCATATCAAGTAAAAATGTCCAGAGCTTCTTTATGGACATAAATTTTTATCATAATCTCGATAGGATATTGTTTATCGCCCAGCCCTATGTCACACTAAGTTAAAATTACAGTGAAGACATTTACAGTGTTACTAACGACTATTTTTAGTATCACATTTCAGACATCATTAATTCATTCATGTTTACTAGCCAGTGTGTTTTGTCCATTCTGCCCTCTGCTTTGAAAAGCCAAAAGTATCCCAGAGTCTCCTCTTTGCTGAACCCGATGAGACTGCTGTTTCTCAAACTAGAGACTCTGATGGACTTTTGTCCTTTTGTTGTTGTGCATCTTAGCTGACCACCTCTCTCTCTTTCATGTTTAGATCCAGTTTTCTTTCTTCTTTCAAGACAGTAGTGCGCTGAATAGGCTTCATCTCTCAAAAGAAGAACAGAACAATGATTTTCTCCAGAAATGTGTTTGATTGCCTGAGAGGAATTTACTCAATTACTCAATCCACTGAAGAAATAATATATATATTAATTCTCTTAATCCTACCTCATACCTACTACTAACTATTAATAAGCAACAAATTAGGAGTTTATTGAGGCAAAAGTCATTGTTAATTTGTGTTTGGGAGTGACTAGTTAGGCTACATGTAACAGAATTACGTGAATTAATTACAAAATGAATGTAACCTGTAACAGTTACTAAGAAGAATTGTGTAATTAAATTAAATAGTTAATTATGAAAATGTTAACGATTACAAAGGGGGGTTACATCAGAATAGAACACATGCTAAACTGTTTTATTTCCTATTTGGGTTTGTGTATATGCTTTGTTTTTTTAATATTAACAGATTTTTCCAAAACATTGCTAGATTTTTCCTGTAATAGCTATGCAAAGATTTGATTTCAAAAACAGTCCCAGCTATTAAACGGTTTCTTGAACAGTTTCTTCAGTTATCTCAAAGTAAAAAAGGTGCTGAAGTTTGATTTTATGGTGGCTGTGCTTTAAAATTCAAGCGAAGAAGGATTTTGAATGTCTGCCAGTAATCAGTGTTGAGTCCTACTATAAGGTTAAAGGGATAGGTCAACCAAATTTGAAAATTCTGTCATTAATTACTCACTCTCACATCGTTCCAAACCTCTCAGAATACATCAAATATATCTTAAAGGGGTCATATGACGTTGCTAAAAAGAACATTATTTTGTGTATTTGGTGTAATGCAATGTGTTTATGCGGCTTAAGGTTAAAAAAACACATAATTTTCCACATTATTGTTGTTCCTCTATGCTCAGCCTTTCTGAAATGCATCGATTTTTACAAAGCTCATCGTTCTGAAAAGCGAGGTGTACACTGATTGGCCAGCTATCCAGTGCGTTCTGATTGGCCAAATACCTCAAGCGTGAGACAGAAATGTTACGACCCTTACCATATTGTGATGCCATGTCCTGGTACGATGACACAAAAACAATAAAAACCTATTATAAGCGAGGCATTTGTTGCATCCAGTGGGGACATAATTACTGGTTATAATTACTTATACTGTCTTTTTATGCATCACGTTGCATCGCGTCGCATCGCGTCGCGTAAACATTACCTTACATTACCATTACATTACATTGCATTTTTGATCAGAAAAATGACACATGTGCTACTCTATACTGCTCAAAACTCACGTTTGAATAGTCAGTGGCAAATTATTTAAATATGAAAACGTACTTGAGTCCCCATGAGTCAGGGGTGCCAGACTGTCCTTGCAAAGTTGGAATCGCCTCACTTTATAGAAACAGTCTTTGAGCAGCTGGCAGCTACTCCCAGGTTCAGGAAATAGTCCTCCGTAAAATGTGCTGCACACACTCGAATATTTGCATTGTACTGTTCTGGAACAGTGTTGTAAATACAACTTAACCACTGATTTCTAGTTATGTCCTCTTTTGGAAGCCCAAACAAAGTAGTTTCGCTTTCACAATGAAACACAGCGTCTCCAGGACACGGCGCCGGCGGCAGCAACAACACTACAGCGAGAATAAAAATCACGCCCTCTTTCTTTGCGTATACATTTGGGTGGTGTTTTGCAAATCTTCCCACACAGTGACATAGACATGTCAGGGCGTGTTTAAACGAGGCGTTTTAGGAGGGTGTGATCGAGTCTTGACTTTTATAAAGAATATTTCTTTGGTTTTGAGACTTTAGTCTTTGCAACTTCAGGGATCTTATCTATGCACAAACAGCTTGTAACACTCCAAAGAGAAAGGAAAACCTGAAATTGCATCATATGACCCCTTTAATTTGTATTCCGAAGATGAATGAAGGTCTAATGGGTTTGGAACGACATGAGGGTGAGTAATTAATGACAGAATTTTCTTTTTTGGGTGAACTAATCCTTAAACTCTACCTGCTTTAAATGTTTCAATGTGGTTAACTGTTGAAAACATTCATTAGAAATCTAGAAAAGTAATCAGAAAGTAATCAAATGTAATCAGTTACATTACTTTAATAAAGTAATTCAAACGGTTACACTACTTATTACATTTTCAATAGGTAATTTGTAATCTGTAATCTATTACATTTCCAAAGTAACCTTCCCAACACTGGTTAATAGTTAGTAACTAGCGAGAATTGGTCCCCAAACTAAAGTGTGACCGATAATCCTTAAATTTCAGCCTAATAAATGCAATATTTGCTATGCTTTGCCATCCAAAACAACAAAGCCTCCTTTATCTATGCTCTGTCGCAAATTTGCCAAGCACTTCTACTTTTGCATAATTTATCCTAATCAGTCTCTGTGCTGTCATTATTTTCCTATATCACAAGTGGGCAGTGTTTTTATCATTTCACATAATACACTGGCACTAGGAGGTAAACTGATGGAGCACAATTTGGATTGAATTATTAACAGTCGTCCCTCTTTTCATCTGGATCTGTGTTATTTTATTGATCATTTTGGCCAAAAATGATTAATAGTAAGGATGCGATGTAGGAACGGCAGTGATGGGAATAACGGCGTTATAAATAAACGGCGTTACTAACGGCGTTATTTTTTTCAGTAACGAGTAATCAAACGAATTACTGTTTCCCCCGTTACAACGCCGTTACCGTTACTGACAATAAAATGTGGCGTTACTATATTATATTATTAGAATTTAATTTTTCAGTTCGTCTGAATGGATGCGCAGTGTAGCTGTATTTGACGTGCTATAAACTCTAGTGTGAAGCGCACGACTCGCCGTCGCTTTCTCTCACATACACGCACGCAAAGAAAGATACAGAGCAAGAGAGTCTTTCATAACATGCAGAATTGACGCGCTACATGTAAACGATATTCTTTGTTGTATGTTCCTGTCAAAATAACGGAGTTCCTTTGGAATTCTTCAGCTTTTAAGAACTGCCGCTTTCTCTAGTAGTGGGCGGGGCTAATGCGCAAACCACAATCTCATTGGCCGGCGCTCACCTATTATCTTCCCTGTTTTGATTTCAGCAAATCAATTCAAGCGAAAGTAGACAACGTGATTCATATTCATGAACCCAGCAGCTCATTAATCATTAGTGCGTTTTATATTGATGACAAATATGCATTCATACTTGGTTATTCTAATTACTAAAGTTCTATCATCATATAATATTAAATTATCATAATATTATATTATAATGCTTGACTGACTGATACTAAGTGTCAGTAGATAAATAGTGTAGATTAATGTACAATGTTTTATAATAATAATTTATTCTTTTTAGTGTCCATTTCATTAATTTAACATATTTAATATTGGGAGCATCCAAAGTTATTTGACATTTTTTTAAAAGTAACGCAATAGTTACTTTCCCTGGTAATTAGTTACTTTTATAATGATGTAACTCAATTACTAACTCAGTTACTATTTGCGAGAAGTAACTAGTAACTATAACTAATTACTTTTTTAAAGTAACGTGCCCAACACTGAGGAACGGTAATGCAAGTTGTCACATAACACACATCTACAAGGCCTACACCGGTGCTGGAGATAAGGCTTTTCTTCTCATATCTGGCTGCTAATTGAAATGCTGTTGAAAGCTTTTACAGCATTTGCTTGGTCAGGGTCACCATGTCATCAGTAACACACTGGGACAAAATCCAGATTTATCCGAAGGGGGATGGGACAAACGCAGTGTCTCACGATGATAGCAGATGGCTTGATGGTACAAAACAAATGGTCCAGCCGGACTTCTCCACGACAGAGGCAATGTCCACCTGTTCCCCAAAGCACAAATCATCAGCTTCTCTTTCCCGACTGAAAATACAGCAGAGTGAGAAAAAGTATAAATATCTACATATATATGTTCACAGGTCTCTTTAGCAGAAGAGAGGCAGGAGTGTCTGTGACTAGCTCTAACCGCATGTGTTTATTGTTAGACTGTCTGAAACGAATGCTGGGCAAAAAGAGTGTGTTTCTACGGTGATGGCCTTGAACAGAACATTTTCAGGTGGGGTATGATGGGTAAAGTCCTTTGTTACGTTCTCGGGAGGACTCGGGAGGCTTATCTGTGACCTAAAGCAGGATTGCAAACTAGAATTTTCTGAACCATACGTGACTGCTACAGTGCCGAGGTGTTGTGGGTGGTTGCTAGGGCGTGGCTACGTGGTTGTTAGGTTGTGGCTTAAAAGAGCCTGCCTCCAAAGTAGAAATGGCGCCAGTCCCTCCTTCAGTCTTCATGTACAAATGTACTTGTGCAAAGGATGGGTGATACCACTTACAGTTCTTGGGGGTAAGGCATTACAACGTGAGTAATGTAATTGGATTATTTTTGCAAGTAACTAATAAAGTAACACACTACTTTTAAATTTACAGGAACATACCTGAGTTACTTTTTCAAACAAGCAACGCAAGTTACTTTGTTTTTCCATTTATTCACTGACACCTCTCCTGTTCCTGTGTTGAAAGAATTTGGGAGTGAGGTGCAGAAGCACTTTCTTCAGCCTGAGGCTTATTTATTTCACTTTCAGAGTGAAAGGGCCTTTACAGTTGCCAAAACTATAACTTTTGGGTTTATTTGTTATTAAAAAATCCAAATAAGCAAGTCCAGCCCAGGTGACAAAAAGTAACATAAAAGTAACATAATGCATTATACTTTCCATAAAAAGTAACACAATTAGTTACTTTTTTTTATGAAGTAATGCATCAGATTTCTTTTATTTACACATGGTTAAAATATGGTAACTTTGCAAAAACAATAAAACAGAGATTTTTGGAATACTTTTTACAAGAAAATGCTATTTCAGTGTTTCTACTTAAAAATTTCACGTTTAATTCAGTGTGTGTATTCTTTTGTAATTGTTTATGAAATTTACTAGCAATTTCCTAGGGAAAATAATTATGTTTATTAAACATATTTAACAATGATAATATTAGATATTTTGCCATCTAGTGAAAAAGTTATTGTGTAAAATGTAAAAATAATGTTAAAATTGTCCATTTAATATAGCTTTATTGCAAATTATTAGATTGTTTTTGTTTACACATGGTTAAAATATTGTTACTGTAGTGATGATTTATTTTCGTAAATGACTGCCAGTGACAAGCTTATGAATTTTTATAAATTTTTATAAGTTTAACAACGATTACAGAACATAACATGATCCATTTGAACTTTTAACGTTCCATTTTGAAACATTTAATTGCACACTATATACAGTCTGTGGGGGAAATTTCAATTTCAGTTTATGGTGAAAAACTCAACCTAATGGATCCATATTATGATATATATTATGTACATAGCACACACAAATATAGGGTAGTTTAAATTGTAATACTAACCAGTTAATTAAAACAAATTATATTTTTAATTATGTTTCAATTTTGCCTTCAAACCTTAGGGGTAAAAAAAAAAAAAAACTTAGAAGACACATAAGGTTGCAATTTCATTTTGGAAATGACTTCCAATCTGAAACAAGGTGACGTCACCTAGGCGCAGTCATTTGCATAAACACTGCCTCCAGAGCAGTCATATTCTCACCATAGGCCCCGCCCACTGGCGTTCAGTCACTTAACGGCTTGATACTTGATCACGCTGAACGTGAGTGTTGTGTCGCCTCAAAAGCAAATAGAAATTACAATCACTGCCACTATCTTGTCTACACTGGATACAGTATACAGATGCACATTCACTTTCTAACTCAGTCCACGCGCTTGAGTCTGTCAATAGGACAAATTGAGTGAAAGAATGTTCGCTTTGGCAAGTTTGGTTTAAACAGCTTGTTCACGTTTTTGTACAGATATCAGAAGGATCCCATCATAAGGAACAAGTGGATAGTTTATTTTAATGGCAGCCTATATCGTGGATTTTGTTTTGTAATCAAGGCACAGGGTCGTGGAGAGTTCACAAAGAAACATTTGATGAAAGATGAAGCGGTACTAGATCTGACTGCAGCTGCATCACATTATAAATAAATGATTTCATAATGCTTTGTCTGGAAATGATTGTTTTGTTTTGATCATGTTGTCAAAACACTCACATAAAATAGCGAGGAGGCATCAATACTATGCAATGACATTAGCCAATCATAACAGTGGCCGATTACTGAGAAGCCTTAAAGGACCCGCCCCTTAAAAACAGCCCTGAGGTTCAGAATGAGGGTTGAAAATAATCATTTTTCCACATATTTATTTGTTTTGTTTTTTGTGTTAGTTAGTTCACTCAAAAATGAAAATTATTCCATGCTTTACTCACCCTCAAGGCATCCTAGATGTATATGACTTTCTTCTTTCAGATGAATCCAATCGGAGTAATAATCAAAATTGAGCTTTCAATAATGGTATGAGTGGGTGGTAGTGTTCAAATGTAGTCAAAAAAAGCGCACACATCCATATTAAAATGTGCATAACACGGCTCCGAGGCGTGAATAAAGGTGTCCTTTAGTGAATCGATGCGTTTTTGTAAAAAAAATTAATAAAATCCATATTTAAAACGATATAAACAGTTTTGTGTAACTTCCGCTATCTATCGTACGCGCGTTCAAGAGAGACGTAGGATGCCGGCGCAACACGCGTGAGTCTCGCAAAAACCAACGTTTGTTTATAGGAGCAAAGGAAAGCAAAGTTTTCTTACTTTACCAAAGGAAATCCAGTCTCCTCTTGGCTTAAATCGAAATCCTCCAACATTTTTCTTTACAAATTCTCGTTTTGTGCTTTTAACCTGTGACCGGCATTTTGTTTTGTTCTCTCTCCGCACTCGTCACTAATTACACAGCGCCGACGTCCTACGTCATCCGCCTGGACGGCTTTCGCATACGACGGTCTGTGGAAGTGAGAAAAAAGTGTTAATTATGTTTGGATATTTCTCTTACAAAAATGCATGGATTCGCTACAGGAGACCTTTATACATCCCCCGGAGGCTCCGGAGCAGTGTGAATCACGTTTTTTTATGGATTCGCACACTTTATTTCACATGTTTTGGACTGTGTAACAGAAACACCTGCTGACTGCAATGATAGAGCTTAGAAGAGCCAGGACAATTTTGAATATAACTCCGATTGGATTCGTATGAAAGAAGAAAGTCATATACACCTAGGATGGCTTGAGGGTGAGTAAATAACAGGATAATTTTCATTTTTGGGTGAACTAACCCTTTAATATTATCAGTAAACCTCAAGGAACGTATTAAAATCATTTAAAAAAAAAATCCATGTCATGACCCCTTTCAGCAGAAGAGAGAAACTCATACAGGTTTGGAACAACCTGAGGATGAGAGTAAATGATGACAGAATTTTCATTTTCATTTCACTGTTCCTTTAACATGCTGTCTATGTAGGCAGCTCACCAGGTTTCTGAACTGAGCAAGGCTGAAGTCAGGGAAGGTCTCCGTGAGCTCCATCTGCTGGTGAGATTCAGTGAAAACAGCTGCGTTTGTGCTGATTTGAGAGCTGTATTTTCTGTAAAATCATAGAGTGACAGTTAATGGTGTACAGATGGTGGTGTGCGGATATAGTGTTAAACACCAGCTGTTATGAAGCTGATGGTGAAGATGATTATAATGAGGATGGCCGTCAAGATAATCTCTGAAGTGCATGTGTACTATTACATAAAAAACTGCAGAAAATGTTTCCACTGTGACTTCAGTGATGTGGCCTACTGAAACCAGGTTGACTTTTGTTTGTTTATTTATGTTACTTTTTTTTTTTAATTCTGTTCTTCTTGCCGACACTGATCCAGAGAGAATGGCTGTCATTTATAAGTATGAAGAAGCATCACAAACAGCCTTTTCAACCACTTTTTTTTTTTTTGTCAATCACTAACTCTAATGAAAATGAGTTATTCTGAAAAAATGGTAACTAAATAGTCACTAATTTCTTTCGGGACAACAAGTGGACAGGTTAGTTAAAAAATGATTTTTTCTAAGTAGTAAATAGAACAAAGATTATTAAAGTATGTTTTACAAGAGCATATAATTTCAGTTCAATCATGACAAATCTTGGAAGATTTTTAGCATGGTAATGGTTATGAAAATGTCTTGGCGGGATAGATCTGCTATGCTGCTGCTGGTTATTGCTGTAGTTGTAGATTATTGCTGCTTCTGCAGACAAGTACAGGAACTTGCTACGGCGATTACGGCATTAATACCCATCAGCCAGTGCCATTTTTTCATGACTGAACTATAAATTGTTTCTACTTCAAAAATTCACATTTAATTCAATGTGCTATTTTCCCTTTCTTTGTAATTGTTTGTTAAATTTACTAGCAATTTCTAAGTGAAAATTAATTAAACTAATATTTAACTGATTTAAATGGCTTATACTCTTTTGTCTAAATCAAAAACATTTGAAATGCATGATTTGCTAAAAATTACAATTAAAATGTTAACTGAGAAACATTTGTCATTTATAGCAAATTAGCAAATTTTAGCATTTATAATTATTTAAATTTATTATATTATATATTTTAAAATTGTTATTAATAATAACTTTAAATAAGAATTAGATGAGCATGCATAATTAAATATTCAGGATTGGCATATATATATAAATATCCCAAATTAACCAATATTGGTAAACAATAATAATAAAATCATTCAGTAACTGAGAGTAATCCCGAGTTTCCTGAAAATTTCTCATTCAGTGCCAACTATAATATTTAGCATTTTAACATCTTTAATTAACACTTTACTCTCGGCTGTCTCTGTTGCAGGTATGATTTTTTTTTAATGCTTGTGGTTTGTTATGATATGCATCATTCACCTCTGCAGATCACGCGGAGTCCTCCAGACTAAAGAGTCAGCCATTTTCTGTGGGTTAACCAGGGTTTAAATGATAATATGCCAGAAAAGAAGTTTTGAAGAGAGCAGCTGCATGGAGGCTTTGAAAGGAAGCTTTTGTTGGTTTCAGTTTTAGATCTTCTCTGCCCCCAGGTGCCGTGTCTCGCACCCTATTACTCCTGGCCAGAGCGCTTCTCTGAGGCTCTTGTGAACATACCAATTTCTTTCTTCTAGTGTTTGTTTGTTCTGTTTCATTCTTTGTGTTTTTTTTTTTTGTTTGGTTTTTTTACTGGGATCCATATATGAAACACTCACTGAAAAAGCAAAACATGCATGGAAAGAGTCACGCAGTAAAACAACTGTCAGAGTGAGTGATCTGTGCAAATGTTAGTGACTCTGACTGTCATGTAAACATTTCCGTTGCCCCAATCCTCTGAAACAGAGTGCACGAATTCTTTCTGGATTCTGATGTCAAGCTATTTTCCACTTAAAGGTTATAACCAGCCGAAGAAAATTTTGAATGGTGGTTAAAATGGAGATACGTTGATGAAGTATGTGCATTGCAACTCCTCAAGAAACTATTTCATTGCTTGCATTTTTCGATATATGCTGTTCATTCTTAACCACCATTTGAAGGAATGGAAAATAGTTTTTCAGGGCACAGAAGCCAGGTAATTAGCTGATATCAGGATTTAATGAGATTTTAGGAGGTTTTCATGCCAACAATCCAAGGCCCTAAAGGCTCCAGCATCTTCGCCCGTATGGTTCACCGTATGAAATCCAGGTCAAAGCTATATTTTAGCTTCGTTTCAAACCATTCGAAACAATCTGCACATTCCTGTCTCTGTGAGAAAGAGGAAATCTGAAACTTCCAGATCAGAGAAGTAGGCAGATGTAGGCCAGACTGTTAGATGGCTCTGATCCAGGCGGTGGAGTCATGTTCCTACAGGAATCACTGCATGCTTGATGATACATAACTGTGGTGATAATAAAACCGATTGCCAGATCAGACATAGTAAGTAACTGATGAGAAGTGGAGGCAAACCAAACAAAGTAGCGATGGAGCATAATACTGGTTCAGTTTGGATACAGTAATAAATAAAAGTTCTGATCACTTAGAGTTAGCCAATGAATATTGAATACGGTTCAAACCACTCAAGGCACAGCTAGTTTTGGTTAGTTTGATTATTGTTCTATTTTATTTACATTAATGCAAATTGAAATTTTGAAGCGGCATGTGTGAAATGCGCTGTACAAATAAACTTGAGTTCATTACCTTGCCTAATGAATACAAACTGTGTTTTAAATGCGAGGAGAGCTGAAGAAATGTAATTTCTTAGCTAATAAATGCTTATATATCCAGAAACAATACAAATACAAATTGATGGGCTCACATACCCCTCTTTCAGCAAGTTTTTCCAGTTTAGTTTATAAACTTTTATTTCTTTTGTAGAACTGCAACCTTCATATTTGCAAAAATTGTTGTTGTTGTTTTGCATATAACCATCACCAGTACCCAGGTAAGAAAAAAAGGGGGAAAAAAGTACACTTCCATAATGTGCTTAAAGTGCTCTATTTTTGCACACTAATTTTGTACTTAATATGCTAAAAATGATTCTTTAGTACTTATTAAGATAAACTTAAGATCAACTAAGTGTACTCAACTGTGCAATTTTAGGACACACATGAATATAAACTAAAATGTGCCTTTAACATACTATCTCTGTATTTACAAAAATGTATTTATTTACCACTTGTAGTACATTCGAACCCGTCTTTCATACACTATTACATTCACAATTTCACCCAATCTCATGTTTATCTTGAGTACCTATAGAGTAGTACTGCATCCTTCATATTTCCAAAAAGTCTTTAGTTTTATCAAATTTATAAAAGAAAGATTTACCTTTTCGAATTCTTTCCGAAAAAAGCCGAGCTCCTGGAGGCGCGCCGTGGGCGGAGCTAAAGAGTGACGAGCACTTGAGTGCTGATCGCCAACAAAACAGGGCGTTTCACTTACCGTCTGCAGCTCTGAATCATGACCGGGATCTTTTATAGCTGGGACTGCTCCATCTTTCAGTATCAAACGATGTGCAAATCCAGCATCGAACTGGGCCTTCATTCATCAACAAACACGCTTGAGAAACTCCGTTGCTGCCCCGGGAAAAAAAAAAGCATCCACTGTTCACATAACGCTGGGTTGTTTTGGGAAGCTGAACGAGGTTATCTTTCCCTCACCACTAAAACCACATTTCTTTAGAGACATTCTTCCCGAGTGAGTCCCGTGCAGTGCTGCCGAATGAAGCGTGTTGATGGGTGCGCTCTTGCTCTCGCTCTGGTCGATGCGTGCACGGGCGCGTTCTCCCGGGAGAAATGCCCATATAAGGAGTTCCACCCTCGTTTATGTCACAAAGAGCCACGATCGAAAAAAAAAACTCTCCGAAACTTGCACGAACCCGGAAGTAAGATTTTTGATTATAAGTCCAAATAGTTTTTTGAAAATGTGTCCATGCTTAGCATGAGAGTCCAACTCTTTAACAGTGTAAACAACTCTGAATGCATGAAACAGCATCGTACCCCCCCCCCCTTTAAGAAGTACTAAAGCATCATTTTTAGTATATTAAGTACAAAATTAGTGCACAAAAATAGAACACTTTAAGTACATTATGGAAGTATACTTTTTTTTAAACCTGGGTATCCCAGTAGCAAACTGACATTCTGTTCGGTACCAAATGAATATTCAAGCACACTACTAAAGTAAAGTCAGACACAATGCACATAAAGTTCTGATTGGACACTCGGACACAACACTGGACTGAAATTCAGACCAGAGGGCAGCAAACTAAAGTTGGACACAGTGCCAAAAAAAATTCTAATTACTAATCGAATGTATTTCTGAACTGTAGTTCTGATTGGACACAATTTTGAACTGACTTCTGGTCAGCTTACCAGGCTCACTTTGTGCCAAAATTAAAGGGATGGTTCACCCAAAAATGAAAATTACCCCATGATTCACTCATCCTCAAGCTATCCTAGGTGTATATGACTTTATGCTTTCTGACAAATACAATCAGACTTGGCTCTTCCAAGCTTTATAATGGCAGTGAATGGCTGTTGATATTTAACAGTCCAAGAAAACTCAAATAAAGTGTGTCCATCCATCATAAAAAGTGCTCCACACAACTCTGGGGGGTTAATAAAGGCCTCCTGAAGTGCACTGATGCATTTTTGTAAGAAAAATATCCATATCCAGTCATAAATAGAAGTTCAAAATGAAGATTTGTAAAGAAAAATGTCAGAGGATTTCGATATTAGCCAATAAGAAACTGGTTTTCCTTTGCTGTTAACAAAACTTGGTCTTTGCAAGACTAACATATTCTCACAGGAACTTAAGCTACGCTTACATCCTACGTCGTCTGCTGGAACACCACTCTTTCATACATGTGCATACAATAGTATGCGTAATTTGATTACACTTTATAAAGTTTTAAATATGGATATTTTTCTTACAAAAACACATTCATTCGCTTCAGGAGGCCTTTATTAATTTGACTATTGACTATCAACTATTGACTATCAACACCCACTCACTGTCATTAGAAAGCTTGGAAGAGCCAGGACATTTTTTTTCGTCTGAAAGTAGAAAGTCATATACACCTTGAGGGCGAGTAAAAAGTAATTTTCATTTTTGGGTGAACTATCTCTTTAAGTTCTGGTTGGACATTTTGACACAGTAATGGAGTGAAGTTTAGATTGGACGTAAGTTCTACAGTAAAAGTTTAGGTGAAGTCATTCTCTTACTCAATGGAAGACATAAGTATGCAATGAAAATCAAGTATGCAAATAATAACATATGCATGTCAGAACGGCACCCGCTATGAGAGTATGCTGTTATCGTTTCACGCTGTTTGTGTGTGTTCACGTCTCACTCTGATGGTGTTGGCGGGCAAACAGGAGCCACCCATGGCAGACTATTCACAACACACATGTATATGAAACGCTGCAGCGTGTGACCGCACACCACCCTCCAGGCTCAGTGTGCAGTACCTCCCCCTCTCTCTTTCTTTTCTCTTCTCTTGTTTCTTCCCGCCTATCCAACATTTAGACACTAATATGGAAACTTAGCAGGACCTTGAACCTCTAAACTGCGTCCCTAGGGAGTCCAATAATAAGTTTACAGGCTGGTGCTGCGCTCTTTTGGTTTTCTTTTTACTGCTCACAGGAGAGACACATAATAGATTTGTGAGTTTTGTAACTGAATTATAAAAGCAAGCTTTAGGAAGTAGATGGAGTTTCGGATGATACTTATCTGACATGTTGAAGAGGAAACATCAGCTTTGGAGGATGGCCTACATGAGATAGCCTTCACGTTCTTCTTCAGCAGACCTTAAGGATGAGGTCCTAAAAATGTAGCCGAGACGTCTTGGACTAAGGTGTCAGACTTTCGCTCAGGCTCTTGAGATCTTCACCTGTCTGCTCACTTGGTTGAATTTTAGAATAGACTGAAACGCTGAGGATGTTTCTTTTTGCAAAGCTCTGGTAAAAGACTTAAAGTTGTTTCCACAGCTTTTTGAAATGACGCACAAGGATTCTCGATACCACAGGAGGAATTCACTCTTTAATTGTGGCTCAACTCGGAGACGACACTCGTGCATTGGGTATGTTTGGTTATCTACTGTGCATTATGACAGAAAACATTTTTATTGATTCCTGTGGTTACACTTTATTTTGATTCTTTAGATATTCTGCTACAAGAAACTATAAATATAAGTAAGTGTCTTTGCAACTATACAGTATGTAAGAGTAACAGGTAGACTGTTAGGGTTAACAGAAGAAGTTTCTTTCAGTATAGTCAGTAGAATGTCTTTTGAGGGAGCATCAGAATAAAGCATCATTAAGCAGACAATCTAGTAGTACTTTAATGACTGCTATAGTTGAAGTTGAAAGTTACTTGTAGTCTAATGTCAACATGCATTACCATTTTTATTGGTGCAAATGAAGGTACGTAGAGGCTGCTTTGTCAAAGTGTGTTATTGTGATTGCTGAAGTCAGATCAGGCAGGTCAACTTCAGTGTGAACGGAATAACTAAGTGTCGTCTGTCGCTGCAGGGCTGCAAAAACTGAGCTCTTCCCTTGACTGCAGTTCAGATTTATTACTTTGGCACACCTCACCGGAGATGGACAGTCTCAGCAGCTCAAAGAGCTGTAGTATAGACTTTCCGCTTTGGATGTCTCACGTTCAGATCAAACTGTATGTCAAAACATGGTTTTTACTGATGCAAATATGTTAGAAATGATGCATCGCGATATAAATGACAACTTGTAGCCGATGCACACTTTTTAAACCGATGCATCGCATCGTTACCTTCAGGGCCATCCCTGGCTGACGCGGGGCCTGGTGCGAGGTAAGGAGCGGGACCCCCCTCGGTCCGTTCATCGCGGGGCCCCCTCACAGCGCGGGGCCCGGTACGACCACAGGTGTTGCACCACGCGAAGGACGGCCCTGGTCACCTTCTTATGCTGATGCACCAAGCGAATCGGGGAATCTTCCCATCCATAGTGAATTTGTGCATGGTTTGGGGTTGGTGATGATTTAAGAACAATTGCATCTTGCTCTTGAGTCAAGTCTATTGTACTGTGCAATGCAAAACCAATGCAAATTTGGGCTGCGTGTTCCATGTATGATAGACACATGTAAACAAAAGCAGTAACATTAACTAGATGCTGTAAATAGTCTTTATTGATCACATTAACACTCTATTTACATCTGTAATGCACTGAGTGCTTTAAGATTACAAAGGCTGTGTAATAGGAGTCAGTATCATTTGACTTTGGCCAGTTAAACTACAGCAGAGCTCTGAGCTATTTTTAGGGTCGGTGTGATTCTAAACTCTGCTGTGAACTTAAATTTCTTCCAGATGTGCAGACGTCACCGCGCACGTGAACTCAGCCTGTATTTGAGGACACCATCCCTGCGTCCCAGTGTGCATACTATCCACCCTATCTGCCCTAAATAGTATTGAAAATGACTACTATCACATAGAATTTAGGATGGATAGTATGCACATTGGGACGCTGGCCATGTTTTAATAATGCTGTTGGAAGGCTGCTGGTTTAAGGAATATTAGAAAGAAATCGGTGAAAGTTTTTTTATTATAAGGGGGGTTTTCACTCGGTTGGTGAGCTTGCGCTGCGGCTGAACTGATTTGATTATAAAGGGAGCACTCTTTGCTTGGTGTCTTTATATAACCTGTTCATAATTTGAATACAAGTTTTATGTTTCATGCTGCTATGTGCACACTGGAGTTTCAGGAGTGACAGTCATATTAAAATGCGAGAGAGTATCTGAAATTGTGATAACCATAGCAAAGGAAAAATTGATGTGTGCATTAAGCCTTGCAGTGTAATTACAGTAGGCCTTGTAATATGTTTCTTTATTATTCTATTATTTTCAAATGATCTTTTAATGCAGTGCTTACATAGTTGAACAATATTTGAAGACCACATGGTAATGTTTTAATGATTTACATATAATTATTAATAGCATTAATAATTATCTAATTCTATTCTTATTTATTTCAAATAGTTAAATAAAAAAATAGTTACAATAGTTTTTGCTGTATTGGTACAGAGAACTGTGAAATTTTACTGGTATTGTTACCAACCACTGAAATGTTGGTATGTCTTTTAGGTCACATTTTATGTCATATCTGAAGTAATCCATGTTTATTACTTTGAAATGGACAGAAATTCTTATAATTCTTCTTCTTAAGTCCTAAATCCACTTTTGTTTGTTCTGTTTTCTGTGAAGTTTTGGAACAACTATGCTTTGCAGTTATTATAATGTATTTTATCCAGCTGGTCTATTTTTTGAGTATCAAATTTTTCAGATGAACTAAAAAATGAGTTTCTCAGTCAGTGAGCTCCTGTCTAAGTGGGTGGTTCTTGGCTAACATCGGCTGCAAAAGTGGGCCAGACTTTATACTGCAGTCAGAGGTCTGGCCATGTGAGACTTGTGTTTGAGGAAAACTGTTTTGGTTCTATTTGTGGTGCAGGAATTTGCATTCTGCACCAAAAATATTTAATAAGAGTGCAGTAAGGCATCTGTATGTTGCTTTGGATAATGAGTGTATAAGTATCAAATTATGTGAAGGTGCTGTAATGATTGAACTTGGGCCACTTTGCTAACTTCAACCATACACAGACTGTGTCTGAAACCTTGGTGCCTCACTGGCTAGTCAGTCACTGACTGAAGTAATGTTTTGTTTATGATGGAATTTGTTAGGGAAATGGTTTTTAGACATGTGGTTTAGTTGCAAAAAATGATTAGGGACAATGCGTATTTTTAGAGATGTAGCCAAATGATTCTCTCAACTCACGATGCAATACGATTCATGATACTGATTTCTCAAAACGTTTTTCTCAATTCTTTTTTAACAAAATGAGATTTAAGACAGATTATTAATGAAAATGTGTCCTTTTATTATTTCTCAAACAAAATCCTGCAGAATGTCTCGATAGAGATCGCTAAACAAATGCATGCATGTGCATGGTTGCCAGGTTGGGAAGATTAAGTAAACCACTGGACAGAAAATGTATTGATTTATAAAAAAAGGTTTGAATGCTGAAAACCTGGAAACTGCAACCATGAAAGCTTGTGGAGGCTTGTTACCAATGCAAGATAATGCAAATGCCACATTAAAACGAAATATTTTTATGGTAAATAACCAGAGGGAAAATATCGCACTTAATAAATTGAGATGAGCAGAAATTGTGATCCTGATTTGAAATACAACTTATTTTATTACTATAGACTTCCTTTCAGTGTCTAGTTTTGCCAGGTGTGTGATTTCTGAGAATACTTAGTTCTGCGGTGTTGGTCATGACGTAGGGTTATTTAATGAACGACATATACAAAAAAAAAAAAATAATAATAATAATAATAAAAAATCACCTGCAGAATGCTCCTGTTTTTCTTTTCATCCTGATTTATTGTCTAACATGCCAGTGAACGTATCATTCTTGGTAAACCTCGTGTGCAGGTTTCTCGGGTGAACTGGTGGAAATAATTCTCCTAGCAGTTCTCAATGTGTGGCTGCCCCCTTCTGGCTGAATGCTGTATATTTGCTTTGTGTGAACTGTCTGGTGATAGTTTGGTTTGAGAGTTTCAGCTATCATCAGTCCATAAATAATAGCAAGCAAAGACACTGTAATACACACACACACAGAGAGAGAGAGAGAGAGAGAGAGAGAGAGAGAGAGAGAGAGAGGAGAAAGAGCAGTCTTTTGGGAATTTATTGCATGTGGAAAGATAAACTTTAGTAGGTATGTGTGTGCGTGTGCGTGTGCGTGTGCGTGTGCGTGTGTGTGTGTGTGTGTGTGTGTGCTTACATAGCTCTGTCTCTGTCTCATTGTAGAGAATAGGCTACTGTTGATCCTATTCACAGTTTCACACTATTCATCACGAATATCTCTGATGTTTTGATTTCAACAAATAAGATTTGCTTTCCAGCCATCATAAATGAACGTGTCTGTCTGAACCATTAGGGGCTTGATTATTAAACCTCTTTTGTTTGTGTGCGTGTGCGTGTGCGTGTGCGTGTGCGTGTGCGTGTGTGCGTGTGCGTTTGCGTGCGAGACTGAATTGGATCTGCAATCTTGCCCAAGGTTTATTTTTCATTCAAAAGATACTTTTGTTTAATCTGAGAAAATTAAAGTTCAGAAGAACTATGCACTATGCAGAATACATCACAGTTGGTGCTATGGACTTGAATGATATCTGAAATTGTGAGGAGTGGTGAGCTATTATTTTTTTATAAGCACATTTACTCTTTTTTTTTTTTTTTACCCTTGCAATAAATAGGCCTATAGTTGATCATTTTAAAAATAAACAATAAATTTTGCATGTAACTTCATAGATTTACATTGAAAGTGGGACTGAATTCGTATCTGGAGAGCACCATCCGGAGAGTAACCATCCAGAACACCCTGGCAACCAGTGTTGTTGTTGTTGTTGTTGTTGTTGTTAACTATAACTATTAAAAATCATTTGTGTTATTTGAAATAAAGTTAAATAATAAAGTTAAATAAAAGGTAAATAATTAAATAAGATGAAATACTTAAACTTAAAAAAAAAAATAAAAAAAATAAGCTGAATTACTAACTTTACTAAACATATACATAAAATATAAATATAAGATGAAATACTTAAAATTAAAAACTTAAATGAAAATTAGAAATATTGCCTTGATGACTAATTGAAATAAAGTAAACTGAAGTACTAAAATTACTAAAACTATTCAAAATCATTTTGTTATTTGTACGTTAAATATAAATAAAATACACTTAAAATAGTACTTAAAATGAAGAAAAAAAAAACTTAAATGAAAAATTGTTGAAAACTTAAAATGAAAAGGTTGACTTGGCAACTAACTGACATAAAATAAGCTGAAGTGCTAAAACAACTCAAATTTAAAACTGAAATAAAAATAAAGGTAAATGTGTATATCTAAAGAAAACAAAAATTCATAAAAATAGCAAAAGCATAAAATAAAAAAACTAATGTAAAATTTAAATGAAAACTGAAAATAAAATATAAAAATATGAAAAAATAATAACACTAAGATAACACTACAACCAAAATGCTCTAGAAATGTACATAAAACCTAGTAAAACCTACCTTAACAACCACATACAAAATGCACTAGAAACCACCCATCAGTGCCCAACAGCAAAGCAACATGCTAAAACATGATTAAAAAAACAGTCATATTTTAAATAAACAACAATTAAACTCTCTAAACAACTCATTCCCACATTAATATTTTATGTTAGCATCCACTTTACTGTGGCAGACTGGAAGCAATTCTTGTAATAGATTTGGTGACGGTGCAGACAGTGTGTGTGTGTGTGTGTGTGTGTGTGTGTGTGTGTGTGTGTGTGTGTGTGTGTGTGTGTGTGTGTGTGTGTGTGTGTGTGTGTGTGTGTGTGTGTGCGTGTGACATTGGCTGTATGTGAAGGGCCGCTGCTCAAACCCTCATGAGCAAATATTTACCCTGATTTGAGCAGAGATCAGATTCAGTCCTTTGGGAAGTCAAATCAGGAAGACGAGGTTCCATGATTCAGATATGAATGAAATTGTCCAGTTAATACTACGGCAAAATAAACATACAAGCCCCAAAAATATGTGAACACTGCAGTCATGCTTAAAATGTGGATGTAAATACATTAGAAACCAAATTTTGTCAAATGTAATCTGCACTTTCTGATGCCTTTTTGCCATTTGAAACGACAAAAGTGCTAAAGGAAAAAAATGAAAATGTTTTTTTTTTTTTTTTCCCTCTCCAAAAGCTGTTGATTGAGCTTAACTTAACCTGGAATAATGCACTTGTTCCTCTAACTTTAAAACCCGTTTGTCTACATTTTGTTAAAAGAATTAGAAAACTTAATAAACATCTAATCCCATGAGTAAACTTAATTTCAAAAAATATATATATAATACATATTGAAGCACATGTAAAGTATCTGATTATAATTTTAACTGTAGTGTGTTATTCGATATTACATTTAAAGTTAATATATTTTAAATGTACCAATTTACAATTTCATTATTACAAATGTATAATTACAGTTATCACCGATATAATCAAATACAATAGAAATGTCATATTCTATTCAGTTTATCATAAATGCTTGTCGGTACATTCAGGAGCGTTTCAAAGACAATTGTGAAATTACATAAATATGACAAGAAGTCCTACTTAAGTGGGTCACAAAGCATTCAAAAGTTCAACTAATTGCAATTAATACACTGTAAAAAGTGATAAGTTGATAACTTAAAAAAATTTAGGAAACCTGTTGCCTTAAAATTTTTAAGTAAATGATAATTAAAAAAAATAAGTTAATTGAATTGTCAAGTTCACTTAACTTTTTTTTTTATTATTATTATTATGTACTTAATAATTTTTAGGCAACAGGTTTCCTCATTTTTTTTATGTTAAGTCAACTTATCACTTTTTACAGTGTATTAATTGACACTGTACTGCTTTTTATATAATTGCAATTAACATGCAGTTAAGTATCTGAAAACATTAGATTCGGTTTGCACTTAAGTATATTCTTTCCATAATAAGTACTCTTTTTAAGAGTGGACTTCTTTTTCACTTTGATATTTTGTAATCTAATGCAGTGACATTCGTACCTTTAGAGTTTGAGACATGTATACTGGGATGTACTGTAAATGCACTTGGCTTATGGCTCGCTCCAGTAAAGAGTTAATATTGAGTCAGTCATCTGGTGGTTCCGCCTTCTCCATGGGCTGTGACTCACTGTTCAGCTGCCAGTCCCACAACCACACATAAACACACACACATACACACACACACACACACACCCATATGAGGCCAGCATGCTGGTGTAAACTCATGTATAAGTGTTCAGCTGTCTGAGCTGCCGGAGGGGAGCGGGAGAGAGAGACTGGCGCTTGGTGACTTTGGAAGTTTGTTTATTTGTGAATTATCCTCGTATTTTACTGCAGATTTACCGACTATATAAAAAAAAGCATTTTATGAGGACTAAAAGGAGTCAGTGTGATTCTAAACTGAAGGATGAATACTAGGCAAATGCGAGATGTCCGGGGGAACTCAGTCATGTCAGCATGGCTCCATGTGTTCATCGCTCAGTAACTCAGCGGTGGGAAGCATGTGTTTCATACATGAGAGGAACAGCTGATTTCTGGAGGGAAACGGCGAAGGAGCGAGAGACTCGGAGGGAAATATGAGTTTGCCAACTGGCTGTGTCTTTCTTCCACCCAGCGACCGCACTTTTAAAGTTCGGAACGTCAATCTGTGTGGCTCCCCGTGTGCTGTCAACTGTCCGATTGACATTGTGCAGAAACGCAGGCGGTAATTGATTTTTTTATTTTTTTTGCTTGTGTTGTGTATGGAAACAGTTGTGCAGGATAGCATTTGGGTCTTTAAAAGTGTTAAAATACGTTTTTACCAGTTCGACAGGAGTCAAGTATGCCAATCGTAGGTTGATTTCCTCAAAAAGGGCGACACTGCTGTCAAAATATTTGTTTGAGCAGTCTGACATAAACTGCTGGCTCAACCAATAGAACGCAACCTTGAAAACGCCATTCATTTTCTCCATAGGGAAATTGATTTTTAGCAATAACTGATAAACCTTTTAAAGACAGACCTGTTGTGAGCACAGAGGTTGGTAACTGATTGTTTGCCTTAATTCAACATTTTCAAAATAATTGTGTTTAATATTGGAGTTTGTAGTAAAAAAAAAAAAAAAAATTCCATTACTCATGATGCTGTACAGAAAATTCCACCAATTATAGAGTCACAGTGAAGAAAGCATGGCAAAAGAGATCTTTAGCTCCGCCCATTCCCTGCGATGACATTATCAAGCCGGTCTCCCTACGCTCTCAAAATACTTAAATATTTGTGTGTATATATATATATATATATATATATATATATATATACATATGCATATTTTGTCATGAACCAACAACTCTGAATGAACGGTTTAATTTTAATTAATGTCATTCGTAGTGCCTCGTGGGATTGTAGTTTCTTCCCTTGTTAAATCTGTTAAGTACACAGTCTTGTACCTTTGTCTTTTTTTAATACACTTTTAATATGCTTTTTGCTTTAAATCAAAGTTTGCAATGTTATGTATCTCCTCATAGTCGGTTGGTTTGGTTCATGCTTTATGACACTTTAACAAAGAAAAAAATGGGAGAAAAATACTTCCAGAAACAGTGCTGCTGAAAAAGTGGGCGGGCCTTAATGCACTTTATAGCAAATGTTAGGGGTGGAGCTACTTGTTTATCTGACCAATAGCAAATGGGGGCGGGGTTAAAGGGGAGATAGTAGTGTTTGGGGAAAAAAGTTTGAAATTGTTTTTGATGATCATAAAATGAAAGAGTATCAGTCTGATTTTTGTTATGTTGGCATTTTGGGTGATTTTGTTATGCTTAATAGTGGCACTTATAAGTTTAGGATGTTGACATAGCCTGCATTAGAAAGAAATGGCAACATTTAAATGAACTGGCTTTGTTGAAATCAAAAATATTGTTTAATGCCCCCGAATCACCTAAATATATTAATTTATACCCACAAAACTAGTTTTTATAGGTTAAATCAGGTAGAAACAGCTCTTACAGTTGGTAACAGTTGCATGATTTCCACTATTTACAGTGTGTATAATGCTTAATTCAGTAAGCAGTTTATTATGTGAATGGCAGCACAGTTTTATTTCTTGCTGCCAGCACCACCATGACATAGAGTAAAAGTTATGTTTAGCATTCAGTTGCTAGTTTGTAGTTAACAGAAGCAGATTCATTTGAGGTCATTTGACATGTCTGATTATGCTGTGATTACTAAAGTAGAATTTTAGTAGATATTTTATGCATAGGGATTTTATATTTTATTTGATCCTGTTTCAAAGATGTTTAAAAGCTTTTTTCAAATGAATTAAATTGAAAGCCAAAGACTTACTTTTTAGTTTAGTCCTTCATGGGAACCTGGAATGTGTAATTAAATAGATGTTGTTTAGAGCAATGCCACAACTCGGTGCATTTAATATAAAAATGCATACAGTAATAAAAAGGCCAGACCACACACACAACCTGATTCACGAATAAATGACTAAGTTGGTTCTTTTAATGAATTCAAAGTAACAAGTTACCAGTTTATGGATGGATTAGCCAACAGGCTTGTTTGTATTTGGACAGTTGTTCTGTCAGTCTGTGTCGTGTGTCTCAAATAAGAACTAAAAAGTATATCCTTCATTCTCTAGTGAGTCACACATGCTGGATACATCAGAGAAATGAACTTTCACTGTCAGCGTTCATTCAGGATGTTTGTGTTTGTCATTAGCAGGTCCTGAGAGAGTTTTCTCATGACAGTGATGGAGTGAACCTCACAAAACCACGTACAGGTTCAACCTGAAATCAAATCATAAAATCATCAGTGCACTGTAAAAACTGAAAGTTGACTTAACTTAAAAAAAATTGAGGAAACCCCTGGCCTTAAAATCATTAAGTACATAATAATTAAAAAAAAGTTTAGTGAACTTAACAATTCAAATAACTTTTTTTTTTTTTTAATTATCATTTACTTTTAAGGCAACAGGTTTCCTCAATTTTTTTAAGTTAAGTCAACTTATCACTTTTTACAGTGTAATAAAAGTAATACACTACACATAAAATATATTTTAAAAAAGTAGTAAGCACATTTCATTCAAAATTCTCATTAATGTCTAGATCTACTTTTTTAACAAAATATACATATAAAGTATATGCAAATACTTTTGCTCGCTTGCTCTCTCTCTCTCTCTCTCTCTCTCTCTATAATTTTATTTTATTTATTTTTTACCCATTACAATATTCAAGGGGTGGAATACCATTTCATCCTTTTAATTGTTTAATTTACCATTTAATTATTCTTTTGATTTTGGTATGAAATGAGCTGACAAGGTATTATAGGTTTACAATGATATAAAAAACTACACTATCATAAATGTACTGTACCGTTGTATTTCCATGTTATTCTTTGAAGTTCCTTGGATTGTGTAAATACCATCACTGAGCACAATATATGACGTATGATGTCCCAGGGCCCCTGTATATGAAGACTTTTGTTTGGAAATAGTAGTTATAACCTGCACTGATACTGTATGTAATGCAGATATGAAATATAATGCTGTTTTATATAGTCTCAGGTCTTTATCTCAAACACATCAACCACTCTGTCTTTTATCTCAGAGCAAATTCACGTCACTTTCAGGACTGTGCACAGCAACACAGTCTGCCGTGATCAGCCTCCGTTAGTGACCTGGAAAGAAGTGTGTGTGTGTGTGTGTGTGTGTGTGCACATGAAATATTTCTGAATCTACAATAATAAGTCTTGATTCAACATTACTTTAAAGAGATTGTTCACTCCAAAAAATGTCATCTTTTTCTCCTCATGCTGTTCGAAAAACATGTTCAAGCTGATTGTCCATCAATGACCACATCTTATCAGATTGCTTTGTCACCATTTATGTTATCATTAGGCTGAGATCACCTCATTCAGGCCATCTTGGACCGATTATTTTGGTGCGGATCTGAGCATGATCACCGTGTTCATAAAGTATATGCCTAAACAAATCAAACATAGGGAGAAAACATGCCAGGTTCCCGAAAACAAATGCTCCAAATGAGCCAGGTTTGAAAATGCCCGTTAATATCTCCTTTTGATTGTTATTTTAGTATCACTGAGATACTTTTATAGTTTTTATTAGTGCTGTCAAACGATTAATCGTGATTAATTGCATTCAAAATAAAAGTTTTTGTTTACATAATATATGTATGTGTACTGTGTTTATTTATTATGTATATATAAAAATACGCACATACAGTATATATTTGAAAATATTTACATGTATATAAATTTACAATATTATATAAATATATATAATACATTAACATAACATATTTTTCTTAAATATATACATGCATGTTTTATATATACATATACAAGGTGCTCATTTATTATGTAAACAAAAACTTTTATTTTGGATGCGATTAATCACGATTAATTTAGTTTTTATTAATATTGTGAATCAGTTTTTATTATTATATATTCTGTTTTCATTTAAAATTTGGTTAAAGTTTTAAGAATTTGTTTCGTTTTTGTGATTTTTGGTAGTTTTTGTATTAATTTACATATGACTAGTTTTTATTGATTTTTAGTTATTTAGTTAAAATAAATGAAAATGAGAAATGTATCCTTGGCATGTAGCTATATGAAATTAAACATTCATATTTTATTTCACTTCATGTGGACAGCTGCATGATAAATAGTATTTTAATCATGATCACGATTACTGCTTCTCTCAGTTCAGGCATAATCGTCTGTGATATTTCCGGCTGGTTATTTATTCTGAAAGTTTTAGTTTGGTATTTGCGTTATCTTACATTGGTAACAAGCGGCCACAAACTTTCATGGCTGCGGTTGCCAGATATCAGACTGTAAATCTCCCAACCAGAGCCTCTACATAAATTGACACATTTTCTGCCCAACCTGGCAACCATGTGCACACGCTTCGCTCCATTTCGGAAAAGCACTGATAAGTTGAAAACATGTAAACTGGAGTTTAGCATCCTCTTCTGGGGTATTCTGCTCAAATAAATGTGCAATGAAGCCAGTCTGTTTGCGTTTGTTTGCTAAATCTGTTGACGTGATCTTGATTCGTGCTTATGTGAAAGTGCAATAATTTCTTAAAATTAATAAAATTACAATAATTGTGATTGTATTTGTTGAGTAAAATAATCATGATTTACCATTTAACCATTATCTGTTTTTTAAGTACCATTTGTTAATGTTTTTAAGTTTAGTTTTAATTAACTATAAAAACCCAGGTTTATATGGGTTTAGAACTACATTCAGGTGAGAAAATGATGACAATTTATTTTTAAATTTGGGTGAAATGTTCCTTTATCTGCTTTTGTGGCCCGATTGAGACACGCAGGACAAGTGGCTGCAGTTTTTATATTCGTTTCGGGGTGATTATTACCTAATTTGAGCAGGAAGGTGCAGCAGCCATGCTTGAATTACTCATTTATTGGAACATTTAGATTTAAGCCACATCTGCACCTCTAATCAGGGTCCGTCCATCTCCACAGAGCTGTTCTAGGCCCATCATGCACTGAGTCTTTATGACTGGCCACTGTGCACTTTAATTGGCTTTGCTCAGTAAGCGATGCGTCCTGTCCTGTCACGATCGAAGCAATGTTCCAAATAAAGACCGATTCCTAATCAGAGACACTAGAGTCAGAGCTCTGGAATACAGCTGGTGTTCAGGAGAACGAGGGAGAAGAACTGTCCTTTATTACTGCAGACCTCTCATCGTGCTCTTCACACCAAGAGCTTATTGATCCCACCGTCCCAGATCTCTCTCATAACATGAGCTCCTGGTGGGATTGGCATCCTGTCTGTCTCCAGTGCCTCGTGTTTGCCTGTTCAGTGTCACACATGAGCAGGAAAAAACACAGTAATGACTCTGAAAGTGTTTAAAATCATCAGCGTGGTTTGGTTCATTCTTTGTTACTACATTTTATAATGTGTAATGGAGTTTATAATGTAGTCTTGTCAGGGTTGGGCAAAATTCTGAAATTTTGAATCAACTTTGAATATTTATAAAATCATTAGACACATTTCTGTAATGTAAATATTCAAAACAATATTTTCATGCAGACTTACAAAATGTTATGCACATAGTTTTTCATCAGTATATATACACACACACACACACACACACACACACACACACACACACACACACACACACACTAATGTATTATAGGCGTGAAAAGTAATACGATAATTATTCTTAATTGTTCTTGATTTGATTTTTCAGAATTTTAGAATTAACTTTGAATATTAAATTAAAATATTTAAAATGTAAATATTCAATATATAATATTTTTAATGCAGACCCGCAAAATGTTAAGCACATAGTATATAGTTAAATTACAAAAAAAATTAAATAACTAACTTGTTTGAATTTCATTGTTTAAAATTCTAAATCTAAATGTATTGAACTAAATTAGTTTCTCCCCTGCATTAAGATTCACGTCTAATGACATTAACTATGAGTGTTGAATTATGAAACGTGTACTTCACTGGAATCACTTACATTGATGATGACTTGGATAACTTGGAATCATCTCTGCATATTGCTTCATTTCCCTTACTTCCACGTACAGTATTTGTACAAGCTGTTTGTTTTATACCTTGAGTAAACAGTGTGTACCAACATTTTACTTTTGACTGTGTACTAATCATTCTCACTAAGCTATTCTAACTCTTTACCTTGGATGATACTCATAATGCATTACAGTGAATCTGCTTGTTCTTTAAGACCAAAATAAATAGTACCAAAAATTAAAAAGTGCACAGTTTTTCAAATATGTATGTAATATTTTTGAATGTATAGTTATATTATATTTGGAGGAAAATGTGTATTCGAATGTAGTGGAAATAATGTTACAACGGGAAAAAATTGTAATACTCCTAATAATAGGATTTATTTTCTTTTTGCAAAGTGCAGTTTTTTTATTTTTTCTGTAAAGCGTGTCTGATCCTGAAGCTATCTGACGTGCGTTTCTGTGGTATTCTACAAATCTGTCAGCTTTAGCATGCTGTGACTTGTCTGTTGGCAAAGAGCAGTTATGTATGTATGTGTGTGTGTGCGTGTGTGTGTGTGCGTGTGTGTGTGTGTGTGTGCGTGTGCGTGCGGTCAGAATACGAGAGAAAGAGAAAGGACTGGATGTGTTTATGGAAAAAACACTAAATTAAGCTAATGCGTTTAGATTTTAGTCTATGGATTTAAATAATTCAAGGTCTTTAGAAGAAATATCAAATCAAACTGCTAAATCAAATATAAGAAATACATCAATTTATTCTTCAGGAAATATTTATATGGTAAGGTTGTCATTGGATTTGTGTCCAAGCTTTTTACTAAAAGTCTTGAGAGTTAGAATGACAGTCTGCTTGCAAACGCGACCAAGATCTGCTGAAAAGCACGTACTGTGGTAAGTTCACTGTTGACATTTGCCACATTATACAAACTCCGGCATTTTGTCAGACTGCTCTTCAGAACTTGCATTTTGTACTTTGCTCTTCCCTCTCTGTGGAAATATATGGATTTTGCTACACAAAACTGAATTCTGAGAAAGAAAAACATCCTAGGCTGTAATTGTACTGTATTCTGACATTGTTCTCAGTATTTTATGCGTTATTATAAATCTTCTTTCCCCAAAACCATATAAATAATTTACCTGCTTGTCATGAGACTGGCTGTTTCTCTGATAACACATGCATGTTGACAAGACATATTTTTGATACCTGCGTGTTACAGTCTGGAAAACAGAGCATTGACTACACGTCTGAAACATTTCCTCTGATTATTAGCTAATATAAACAAACATTTCAATATATTTATTAGATGTTTATACACAATAATAAATACTATATTATTTCCATACATCTTGAATTTATCTTGTGCTTAGAGTTTACCAGTTTACCAAGATTGGCGCAGATCTACTGAGTAGTGGATCATTATTGTAATGAGTCTAATGTAATATCATAAAATAGTTGAATTATGGCTGCAGAATATGCATAGGATGCACACAATGATTTTGCTGGTGATAAAAGGAAGCAGTGACTTCAAAATCAAAGTTATTTGATGTGAGATTATTTTAATAGCATGTTTTAAATATCACTATCAATGGTGTTCAAGTTAATGAATAAAAAAAAAAATACAGAAATCTATACATTCTATAGAAATGTTATTTGTATAGAATGGCAAAAAAAAAATAATAATAAAATAAATAAATAAATAATATATATATATATATAACTATTTGAAAATCTGGAATCTGAGGGTGCAAAAAAATCTACATATTGAGAAAATCGCCTTTAAAGTTGTCCAAATGAAGTTCTTAGCAATGCATATTACTAATCAAAAATTAAGTTTTGATATATTTACGGTAGGAAATTTACAAAATATCTTCATGGAACATGAGCTTTACTTAATATCCTAATGGTTTTTGGCATAAAATAAAAATGGATAATTAATCCAAAAATACCCCTATGACTTATGACTGGTTTTGTGGTCCAGGGTCATATATATGTATATATATACACACACACACACACACACACACACACACACACACACACACACACACACATTATATATATATATATATTAAAGAAATACTGGCCAGCTTTATAGAGAATAAGTGTTTCTTTCCGAAGGGTCATCTTAACTGGCACCACCCAAGCCAGCACTTTATGACTCTTGCGTCTTGTTTTTTCCTGTGGCACATTTTTTCATCTGGGTTCCCGTCTCTGAAGTGCCAAGGTCAGGCTGCGGGACCCACCAAGACAAAAAACATAAAAGAAAGAATGGGGTCGTGTTTGGCTTTTATTGTCACAGAAGCTCCCTGTTGTTTCAGGGAAAGTGTTCTTTAATGATAACATCTGTGTCTCAGTGCCAGTTCACCACTTCTCATAAATGCCTTTGTGAAGCCCAGCTGCTTAGAGTCCATCCAAAACATCAGGAGGAAGGTTAACTTGAAGAGATAAAATGGATGTTTTTCTTAGAATGATATTCAAACTTCAATTTGACGCTTTTGAAGAAAAATGTGTAATTCTGTAAAGGCTTGAACAAAACTACAAAATCGCACAAACAGTATGTGAGATACAGCCCATTCATCAATACAGATGCACATGCTTTCAAGTCAATATGGATTCAGAATTAGCCCCATTTATTAAGTCATTCTGCTTTTTCACATCCCAGTCACGTTATGATTTCTGAATGGAGAGAAGCAACATTTTACCTGAGAAACTAAAAATAGACCCTCAGCCGCTTAACCTTCACCACAGATATAAATAAACCAAAAGCAGTCCTGGCTCACTCTCTCTTCAAGTCAGTCTGAATCAGAGCAGAGAGTTCTTGAATTCAGACCTACAGACAGTCCTACAAATGAAGGCCTGTTTCTCCTCTTTTTGTGTTAACAGCTTGTGGGCCAGCGGTCTTCATTTACTGGCAATCATGAATGAAACTATGGCTGCACGATAAGTTTTTCATTTTATTATCATGATGACGATTTCTGTTTCGCTTGATTTATTATGCACTATGCAATATTTTCCCACTGGTTATTTACGTTGAAAAAGTTCCATTTTAATTTTGCATTTACATTATCTTGCATTGGTAACAAGCTTTTTGCGGTTGCCAGATCTATGAATTTAAATCCCCCAATTTTCTGGTTTACTTAATCATCCCAACCTGGCAACCACACACATCTACATTACGGAAAGAAAAAAAAAAACAATAATGAGCTGAAAACACACAAGTTGAACTTTAGCGCTTTCCATTGAGACATTCTGTTCAAATAAGTGTAATACAGCCAGTCTGTTTTCTTTCACGTGGTCGTCTACACTTTTTGCTGCAACTCTGGAAACCATGCGTCTTTGAGGAAACCATGCGAGTTGGGAAAATTCAGTAATTCTGATGACACGTTAAAAAGAAATTAAAATGACAATAATCGTCATTAATAATTTTTAAAAGATTAAAAAGATTTTCAAAAAGATTATATCTTGCAGTTGCAAGAATAGCAGTGCCTGAAATGTATGTTGCCATTTTCAGTACTCCTTTAATCAAATGTCTGGTGTTTTCTTTTTTTTGGCTGTCAAAATGTTCCCTCATTTAATTAACTTCCTGTCACCTGTCTTTCTGTTGTAGTTTCGATGTGGAAAATGGGTTGTCGATCGGGCGCAGTCCATTGGACCCCAGTCCGAGCTCAGGTCTGGTCCTCCAGGCCAACAGCCAGAGGCGAGAGTCTTTCCTTTACCGCTCGGACTCGGATTTTGACCTCTCGCCAAAGACGATGTCCAGAAACTCCTCGATGGCCAGCGAGATGTGAGCTTTCAACATGCACTAAAGCAAAATATATCATAGTACTTTGTCGCTGGACGGGCTCAACAGATTTTCTGATGTCCCACTTAATTATTATTTCCATCTTTCAGCATGTAGCTCATGAGAGCAGTACATTTATTTATATCTTAATGAAAACTAAAGTGTCACATTAAAATTCATCAATGATTAATTGGAGGAAATTATTTTAGTCTGCGATTTGGAGGAAAAGGAGTTAAAAAGTAAGAGGGATTTGGCAACCAAAGTGGAAAGTTGTTTCAGCATCAGAGAGAAATATTACATATGTACCAGTCAATCATTTACAATAAGACAATGAAATTGCTTTAAGAAAAAAAAAATCAATATTGCTATCTTGCTAAAGTAGTAATTTGATCATGATTGTTGACTTCTCTTTTGCAGTCATGGGGAGGACATGATTGTAACGCCATTTGCTCAGGTCAGTTATATTACCCCTCAAATGATAAAATCATTATTGTGTTAAATAATTGAATAGACATCTACACTGCTGTTAGAATTGCATAGATAATGCTATGAGGTTAATAATGGGTTCTAAACGGGAATTAATAGGTTGTAAAAAAATAAAATAAAAAATATTGAAATATGAGTTATTTAAACATTTCAATTTGAAACTCTTTGTCTATTCAAACAATTTGTTCAAATTGCTGTTTGATTCAGAAACAAAACAAGTGAGTGTCTTTATGAAAACTGAATCATTGACTCACTTTATTTGATCAAAAATGTGGATTCATACAGAAAAAAAAAACAGCTGTGTTGCTTGAAAAGACACAACCGTTCAGCTGTGGCTTTGTTTGGAACTTGAAAAAAAAAACTGAATATTGTACCTCAAATTGATCACAGTATTAAGTGTTTTTATTGAACTGTTGCATAAAATCAAAATCAGGAAATTCAGGAAAAACAGCACTCTTGCTTGTATGGTATTGCTAAACTATATCATACAATATAAATATAAAACAAAAACCCATCCAGTGTAAGATGACGTACAGGTCCGGGCAGCAAAATTAAATCCGTTAATAATTCAAACATGTTATTTCTTCAATAATTCATCGCACCAAATTAATGCACTAAATCTGTAGACCTAATATATATGTAAAAGCTTTTATATTTGCACTTTAAAAGAGTTTTCAAGGCACTGTGCACATGTGTTCTGTAGTTCTGTGGCCATTGTGTTGTGCAGATACTTGAATGTGTAATATGTTTGTGTTTGTTTTTGTTTTTGTTTTTGTTTGTGTGTGTGTGTGTGTGTGTGTGTGTGTGTGTGTGTGTGTGTGTATACTGTAGGTTCTTGCCAGTCTGCGAACAGTGAGGGGTAACGTTGCAGCTTTAACCCACGTGCAAGATAGAAGCAACAAGTGAGTCTGTAGCCGAAACACATTCAGACAGGCAGTGAATGGAAGGATTAAAAAGAGAAAGATTGATAACAGTTGTCACATGAAGTCTCTTTAATCTTTTTCCTTCATAATAGGAGACTGTCAGGCACTACACCTCAGTCTGCCTGTAAAACAAGCCTGTCCGGTGAGTGTAAGAACAAGAGCTGGTCTAGCCAAAGATAACCACTTTTCCTTACTGTAGACCTCAGGCAAATGTTTATAGATGTAAATGTTTGAACATCTGAATACTTACCTGTAAAGTATTATCAATGTTCTGACATCTGAGGTTGTTTGTTGCAGATGAGGCATATCAGAAACTCGCCGTCGAGACCCTTGAAGAGCTGGATTGGTGTTTGGACCAGCTGGAGACCCTGCAAACACGGCACTCTGTCAGCGAAATGGCCTCCAATAAGGTATTTAAAGCAATATTTCAGTCAAATATTGTGACATTTTGAATCATTTGCTCTCACAAGAAAATGAGATAATGTATGAGCTGTTCTTATCCATGCACTGAAAATGTATTTACAATGACTAAAAAGCAACATAAACTGGCCATACAGTACAGCATTTACACTATATTAGTACATAGCTCACAAGTCAAATATGCCATTTGTGGAGCAGATTTTATGTCATAAAGTCTGTAGTTCATAGTTTAACTTTTTATTGGCTCATTTAAAAGCTATTTGTTAACTAGAACTATTAAAACATTATTTTATTTCATTGAAATAGAGCTGAAATAAAATCTAAAATGAAAATCTTAAGTTATAATTAGAAATGTTTCATTGGCAGCAAACTGAAACAAGATAGGTTGAAGTACTAAAAATTACTAAATCAAAAATAAACAGAAATATTTCAAACTTAATAATAGAAATGAAAATTCTAAATTAAAACCTAAACTAAAATTAGAATATTAATAAAATATTAATATTATACATAATATTAATAAATACCATTTTAGTATCAATAATACTAAATAATGAATAATTAATAAATAATACTAAAATAACACTGCACACATATCATATGACTTCAAAAGACAGCTGAATGAGTCATATGAACTACTTCTAGTAATAAATATAATTTAATAGATTAAATTGCCTATTAATAAGTTTTTGGGTACAGAAAGGTAGTACATTTTGATTTTAAGATATTTATGTTAATAATAACATGTCAGTAACTTATAACTCAGTCTTTGAATTAAATTCATGTTTGATGTTGTGCATGTTCCACACCCAGAGCCATGCATAAAGACAGCAACAATGCAAAACAATGCCAGCATATTTCAGTACAATGAAGAGAAACTTGGACGTAAGCAATGTTGGCAGAGTGGTTTCAGTTACTGCAGTGCATGAGGCGTACTGTTGTAAAGTATGTTTACTACTAGTCAAAAGTGTGGTGTTTCATTGCAGTGCTCCATATTCATTTTATATTATATGTTAATCAGGGTTGAAAGTAATTTTGGTGATGCATGATTACATAACCCCGACATGCACTGTAGTGTCTGAATGAGTGTTTCCTCGCACAGCTTTTGGTATGGACTCAGTTACCATGGTAACCGTGTAACAGTGTGATGGAAATGAATATTGTGCTGCAGGGCTCTGATGCAGTGTGATACAAACTCATTTTCTTCGTCTCCTGTTCGCAGTTCTATTCATTGTATCACTTGTTGCTGTTGTTATTATTACACGGAAATCAGTCCCATAAGTACAATAAATGGAGTGTATTAAAGTGCATTAGTGTCTGCCCACTTTTTCTGGTTTCGGAAAGTATTTTTCCCATAGGGATTTTAGCCATGAAGCCATGACCCAAACTAACCAGCTCCGAGGAAAATCACAATCATTTGAAGCAAAAAAGTATATGAAAATCAACGTTACGAGAAGGAACTACAATCCTGTGAAGCATTGCAAATGACATTAAGCAAATTAAAAATGACAGAGAAATTTTAAACTTTACATTTATCTATGGTTGTATCTATAGAAACGATATAGTTTGTTTATTGCGTAATATGCATGTCTTTACAAATATTAAAAGTATTTTGAAAGTGTAGGGAGGCTGACTTGATAACGCCATTCACAGTGCTTCACGGAAGTGGGCGGAGCTAAAGATCTCATTTGGCGCTCTCTGATTGGTGGAATTTCAAATTCAAATTCCTATTCCACATGATTCTTTTAAAAATAAGCTGAATTTATGCAAACTGATGGGTTCAACAAAAGCACATACAATCGATTAACAACCTCAAAGCAGGTCGGTCTTTAAAGTTTTATGGATGTTTTATTTCCTGAACTCAACTGTTGAGAATATAATGTTTCATTAATTTTATTTGTTGTATTATTTTTAGTTTAAAAGAATGCTCAACAGGGAACTTACTCAGCTGTCAGAGACCAGCCGGTCAGGAAACCAAGTGTCGGAGTTCATAGCAAGCACAATTTTACGTGAGTGACTGATTTAGTTTGATAATTGACAAATTTAGAAACTGGATTTATGATAACATGGTGTGTTCAGCATTAATGCAGAGAAATAAATATAGTATTTTTCTTCTATTTTCCCAAATTGCATCTTTCCTTTCAATCTGAATTTAGCTCAGGGATTTTCACGTACTCTGTTTGTGTTGCAGAAAAACAGCATGACGTGGAGATTGTGTCAGCAGCGTGTAAGGAGGAGAAAAAACGCCGGCCGATGTCTCAGATAAGTGGAGTGAGAAAACTGAGCCCCAGTCCGAGTCTCCCTCCAACATCCATCCCTCGATTTGGTGTCAACACACAACATGAGAGCCTCCTGGCCGAGGTGTCCCTTCATTTCACTCTGTGTCAGTTCTGCTGTAGATCAGAATTGCAAGAAATAAACTGAGAATTGCGATCACCTTTTACCAAATCACATTTTTTTTAAAATCTCCTTTCGATTTTTGATTCCATGGTGGAAATAATAAAAAAAAACAACAACAACAAAAAAATAGAACTGCAATATGTAAACTTGCAATTCAGAGGAAAAAAGTCAATATTTTGTGCTTATATCTCGCAGTTCTGACTTTTTTCTCAACTGCAAGAAACAATTTTTTTTTTTTAATTCTGTAGCGGAAACAGCCTTTTTGACTCTAATTGTCCACAGCAATATTAACATATATTAACATATGTATGTATTCTTGTATGTATTTAATGTATGTATTCACAATTTCTACCTGATAAAATAATTTAGAGCATAATAACTAGAAACATGATAATTGTTATAAAAATGAGTAGAGTTTTAAGTTTTTATTCATTTACATG
Source organism: Acrossocheilus fasciatus (assembly GCA_036784905.1). NCBI lineage: Eukaryota > Metazoa > Chordata > Actinopteri > Cypriniformes > Cyprinidae > Acrossocheilus > Acrossocheilus fasciatus. The sequence goes on from CM071948.1 coordinate 11,277,802, forward strand.
CCTTTCACAAATTTTAATTTAAGTGCATTTTTATATTAGTCAAAAATCATGGTTCCTGGTTATATAACACATATAACACTATAATGAAAAAAAAAAGAAAATGAAAGAAATAATTTTGTTGTATGTATGTATGTATATATATATATATATATATATATATATATATATTATTTAGTTATTAAAAAATACTTTAACTATTTTTATCAAATATATTTATTGTCAAACTACTTTTTGTTAAATATTTAGATAAAGTATTTGTGATACCTTTCTTTAAATTACATCAAATTCAGAGATTCATAGTGCTATATTATTATTGCTGACTGTATTTTTCACTCTAGGAGCTTGAGGACATCAATCGATGGGGTATAGATATTTTTAAGATAGCAGAGTATTCTGGGAATCGGCCGCTAACAGTCATAATGTACACCATTTTTCAGGTAAGATTTTTGTCTAGCAATATCTCCACTCTCAGAAATAAAGGTACAAAGCTGTCACTGGGGCGGTACCTTTTCAAAAGATGCATGTTTGTACCTAAAGGGTCCATTTTGGTACCTTAAAGGTACATATTAGTACTTAAAGTGTACATATTTGAACCTAATAGGTACAAAAGTGTACCTTTTGAAAAGGTAACGCCCCAGTGACAGCTTTTGTACCTTTATTTCTGAGAGTGCACTGCTTTGCTATTGTATTTTCTATATAAATACTCTTGAATAAAACACAACAGATACAGGGTAGAACTACCAGAAGAAAAAGCTAATAATTTTATCATTGATATGTAGCATTAACTGAAAATAGCTTACTTGTTTATTTTTACGCTGACTTTAATTGCAGATTACCTGATATTTGATTGCTGCATGTTTCTATACCCTGTAATTCTCAGGAGCGAGATTTGTTCAAGACCTTTAAGATCCCATCGGACACCTTCTTAACTTTCCTCATGACTTTGGAGGATCACTACCACGCGGACGTGGCCTACCATAACAACATCCATGCAGCAGATGTTGTGCAGTCCACACACGTTCTTCTCTCCACACCTGCCCTAGAGGTCTGCATGGTTGATCTCACACATACATAGTGCTCATGGGAAGTGACCTCTAAACAAACCAGCATATATTTGTTTGTTTGTTTTGTTTTGTTATGACTTTCAGGATGTGTTCACAGACCTTGAGATCATGGCTGCTCTGTTTGCGAGTGCTATTCATGATGTTGACCATCCAGGATTGTCTAACCAGTTCCTCATCAACACAAGTACGACTCTTTAATGACAAACCATTACAATAACCGCCAAATCCATTCACCTAGGCTCCGTCCCCAACACAAACACAGTTATTTAAAACTAGTGATACACCAAAATGAAAATTCTGGGCCAAAACCAAAAATTCAGGATGCACTGGGCCGAAAACTGAAAATAAATGTTATTTAATAATCAATCAAATTATCAAATTTATTTATTAAGCAACACTCAAAAACATTTAAATTGCACATAAGTGTTTATGTCAGTTTTTTTTAACAAAATATTTTGTTAATTTTTTATTTTTGTTAAAATTAGTGCTGTCATACGATTAATCGCATCCAAAATAAACTTTTTTGTTTACATAATATATGTGTTTATACTGTGTATATTTACTATGTATATATAAATACAAACATATGCATGTATATATTTAAGAAAAATTTTATGTTTATATATTAAATATATTTATATATAAGAATATAAATATATATGAATGTATATACATGTAAATATTTTCAAAATATATAGTGTATGTGTGTGTATTTATATATATATATCATAAACATACACAGATACACTATGTAAACGAAATCTTTTATTTTGGATGCGATTAATCGTTTGACAGCACTAGTTAAAATATAAACATTTAAACAGTGGCTGTAATAAATTTTTCATGATATATTTATTCAAACGTACATTAAATAATGAAGACAACAGGTTAAGTAAAAATATAACAAATATGTAATATAGTGCATATATTCCACAAAATGCTCTTCTCTATAGTTTTCGTTCTCACTGACTACTGAGTTTATGAACATTTAATGTCTTTCCTCAGATAAATTACGTGACGTTGTTTACAAGCTGTTTTATTGACGTCTTTATGCGGTGGAAACACTGATTTTCATGCGACATTAAAAAGTGTCAAAACCACATGTTTCATGATCAAATTGAGAATATGAAAGCTGAGACTTTGTTACATATTAAAAGTAACAAAGCACAACTCTTCTTGCGATTTTTGGGCCACAGATAATGTTTAGTGAAGTTGACGAATCGGCGGAAAACAGCACCAAATAAAAGATTGAGTCCATATCAGTATCGATTAAAAACACGAAATCGATATTGTAAATCCAGCACTGGCATCCACCCTGTTGTTTAACCACAGTGTTTAAATAAACTAGACACTGACAAAGTCAAAATGCACCATCAGAGAAACGCTAATTAAACGTCACTAATTCGCTCAATCATTTTGGCCCTCCAGAATTGTTAAAAAATCCCGAAATTTCAGTGCATCACTACTAAAAACCCAGCGGGACCTTAGCAGGTTGTTTTTCTCTTCACTCTTTCAGACTCTGAGCTCGCTCTCATGTACAATGACGCCTCGGTGTTGGAGAACCATCACTTGGCTGTGGGCTTCAAGCTTCTCCAGGAGGAGAACTGTGATATCTTCTGCAATCTCAGCAAGAAAAAACGACAGTCCCTACGACAGATGACCATAGATATGGTGAGGCTAATACATGTTTATTATGCAGCTCGCTGAAATACTTGATTCTGATTGGTCAGCCACAACATTCCGAGGTGTGCTATTCGCCAACAGCTCGGAATGTTGTGGCTGACCAGGAAAGACATGCTCATCTGGGTATTTGAGACTGTTGGTTCTTTCACATCTCTCACATCGCATCGCTGAACTCTCGTTCGCTTCATTTAAACACAACTACGATTGTATTTACTGTAAAACAAAACCGTATGACGTCAGTATTAATAGTAGGCCTGCGTGCGTTGAAGTGTGCATCTTGTTACCAGAACAATTGTTTTGCACACTGTAATGGATTTAAGATAATAAACAGTTTGGAACAACTTGAGGTTGAGTAAATTCCAGAATTTTCATTTTTGGGTAAACTGTCCCTTTAAGGAGAACATAAAAGTGAATGGTTTATTTTACAAGCATAACCAAATGTCTGGTAGTAATGATGTATGAGCGAATGACTAATGCGGTGTCGCTCTTTTGTTGTATTTCAAAAGACGAAATGACACGTGGAAAAAAGTCACAAAGTTTTAACCCAGATAAAAACATATGAACTAAAACAAAACAAACCTTTCTAAAATGTCACTTTTTTCAATGCTTCTAATGTCGTCTCTCCAGGTATTAGCCACTGATATGTCCAAACACATGAATTTCCTGGCTGACCTGAAGACGATGGTGGAAACTAAAAAAGTGACCAGTCTGGGAGTCTTGCTGCTGGACAACTACTCTGACCGAATACAGGTACTGCAGTCTCGCTACAATGCCTTGCTAATAAATTCTATTTAGGCCCACTTTTGGATGGCTAGTCAACTATTTATTGGCTTTTTCAGCCCTATTTGAACAGCTAAATTGTAAAAAGTCTTTCTTTTCTTGGAAAGGTGCTTCAGAATATGGTTCACTGCGCAGACCTCAGCAACCCCACCAAACCCCTGGAGCTCTACAGACAGTGGACAGATCGCATCATGGTGGAGCTCTTCAGACAGGGGGACCGTGAGCGTGACAAGGGCATTGAAATCAGCCCCATGTGCGACAAACACACAGCTTCTGTGGAAAAATCTCAGGTATGATTATGTCTATTTTAAGGGTTTTGCAAGCTGGGGTTTGGGAAGGTCACCAAAAATTGAGAGAAAAAAATGAAAAGATTACAATACAATTTTATTTATTAAAATATGTTTTAATAAATAAGTAAATATAGATGTAAATAAAAAGTATTGTTATTCATTTGAGAAATGACAAAAAACAAGTCTTTGTAATATCACATTTAATATTTTCTCACACTGTATAAATGTTTTTTTACTGTAATGAATGGTTATTATTTCATTACATATAATAATAGCTGTATAAAACTGAGAAAATGTCTTTTTTACAACTGTCAAAGTTAATATGTGCATTTAAGATGTTAATAAAATATGTTTAATATAATGACTCAACATTCACTAAATTTGATTCATGAAATAATGACATGAATAGTCCATATTTTATTCTATTATTATTATCAGTAGTTTTTATTTAGAAGAAAACTCTGAATTTAGTTTTGCTAATAAATAAATAAACTAGAGAATGTAGATGTAAATAAAACAAATGTACTGAATCTATTTTAATAATTTGCAAAATGACAGTATAAAATCCAGTTATTTAAAAAATCTCAAACTGTATAAATAGGTGTTTTATAGATTACAAATATCTAGCTGTAAACTGAGAGAGAGAAAAAATAGTGATTTACCCAAAAAAAAAAAAAAAAAAAAAAAAAAAAAAAATCTGGACTGTCAGAGATAACATATGCATTTTAGATATTAATAAAATATTTTATGATATTGACATTCACTTAATTTCTAAAATATTAAAATCATGAACTCATGAGTTTCTAATTGTTAAAAAATCAGCATTTAGTTGCCTGTCCTTTACTATAATGTACTAATCATTGTTTCTTAAGGTGGGATTCATCGATTACATTGTCCATCCTCTTTGGGAGACATGGGCTGATCTGGTCCATCCCGATGCTCAGGACATTCTAGACACATTGGAGGACAATCGCGAATGGTACCAGAGCATGATCCCCCGCAGCCCGTCTCCCACCCCTAAAGAGCAGGACTCTCGGGCCACGCTGGGCGTCGCAGGCTCGGCCGGGGAAAAGTTTCAGTTTGAGCTGACTCTGGAGGAAGAGGACGGAGAGCTAGAGGCTGAAGAAGAGCACACAGATAAAGACGGATCAAGTACTTTGACGGACCCCAAGCATGCGCAGACGTCCCCTCGCGGAGTCGCTCCCGTTTTAGACCGCAGCGAAAGAGAACTGGACCAAGAAACGACCAGCGTATCCATCCTGCAGCTGGAAACTTAACAAGGCCCAGTACTAAGAGTGCTGCTTCACTTGTGTTTCTTAGTTGCAATATTTTGGGGTTGAGTAGAACAACCATACACTAAAAACTAAAAAGACATTGGTTTATCTGACCAAACAGGCCTTTATTTTAAAGCTATATTGTGTCCCACACATAAACTTTTGCATAAGGACTGAGGCCGAAGGTGTAGATGAATGTTTTCGTGGTCTCATGGAGAAACATGAGTCTTCCCTCGAGTGACTGTCCATGCCAACTGCAGAGGAAAGCTGATTTATGTGAACTTTTTCACTCGACTCTAGGATATTTATTATCTTGAACCTTTTTAATAATGGATAACTTAATGCTTTTGCTTTTTTGCCACTGAGAAATAACTTAGTCGAATGAAATGTTGCAGGAAATATTAAGGCAAGACACCACAGGTGAATGGAGTAAAACATATTTATACAACTAATAGATCACCATACTTCTCCAGCTGATTAATCACAGCACATTAGTAATAATAATAATAATAATTTTGCATAAAAACATTTCTCTGTAAAGGCTTAATAGAGTTTTTACAGACAGAATTTTGGATTTCTCTTTTCATCACTCCATAAATCAGAAAATTCTGTCAACAGCCAGAGAAAATAAATAAATAATTAACTCATGTATAAATATAAATAAGGCGATTACAGACTGTAAAGCTTAGTGTAAATTTGTGGCTCAGTGTTTAAAACAGCTTTTAAAAATATCAGTAACACTTTACAATAAGGTGTCGTTAATGTATTAACTAACATGAACCAACAATGAACAATGCATTTATTACTCTATTTATTAATCTTTGTTAATGTTAGTTAATGAAAATACAGTTGTTCATTGTTTATTCATGTTAGTTCACAGTGCATTAACTAATGTTAACAAACACGACTTGTGATTTTAATAATGCATTAGTAAATGCTGAAATTAACATTAAATAAGATTAATAAATGCTGTAGAAGCATTGTTCATTCTTAGTTCATGTTTACTAATGAACCTTATTGTAAAGTGTTACCAAAATATCTTTCGTAATTGAAATCTACAGACACAAAAAGATAAAGTGTAATAATTAAACACTCAAATCTGTATTTTGGATGCTTTCCTTCCACTAGTCTAAAAAAAAAGACATGTTATGGAAGCAAAATGTAAAAAAAAACAATGGTTTTGCTTGTAGTGTCTTGCCTTAACAGGTTAGCGATAAGATTGTGATTGTTAACAACCTCAGGATAATGCTGATTTCTTTTTAATGTAGCAAGACTCCAAAGTGCAGTCACTAAACTATCTGTTTATAATCTTGTTTTGAACAAATAGGAAAATTGTAATCTAAAAGCCACATTGGGCTCATTAGACGACCGAATGGAGAATCCCTTTACAAGCATCTTTGTACTGAAATACCTTTATACCTCTTGACACATTAGCACTATGTAGACATAATGATCATATCGAAAGAAACAGGGTTGATATTTTAACTGATTTATGAATAAACTCGAACGAACTCCCCTAAACTCGACACTCGTGAGCGAATCAGTGTTATACGGTGGTTTACTCTGCTGTGCCCATGTTAGAGATCGTAAAATTGGAGATTGCCTCCACTGGGTGCTATCAAGAGCTGAAGTGGATCCCACATCTTTCCCAGTTTTATTGTGTGGTGGATTTAAACAGGACGTTCTGGTGTAGATCAGCACAAACAACCCTTACTCTGAGCCAGACGCGTGGCCACCTCACATAAAGGGCTGTGGCTAACTGATCCTTAAGATCCCGTTCTCATATTGTCATCATTTTCCTCAATATATTCCATAAATATGAACCTGTTTATACACAAGTCAGAAACATGCTATGAAATTGCATAGGAGGAGGAGGAGTGTGCAATTTTATTTTATTTTTTATTTTAATTTGAATACTAAACTGGGATCAGAGAAAATTGTGTGATAAACTAAAAAATTACTATTTCATTCTAAATTCTTCTAATAGTTGGAAATTGTGAGATTAATCACAATTATTGTTTGGGTAATGCATATGTAATCATTTTGCTATATATAAAGAATATTGTATTTATTGGGGTTTGACTACCTCTTTTTCTGACCATTCACAGATGGGGATGTGTTTGGGAAACCTGTTTGAAAATGATTATTTTCATATACAGTAGCCCAGAAATTAAGAAGAAGGAACCGTGACACATAATTATTTTATAATTAAAAAATATTCTCTACTTAAGAGAGAATCTGTAGCCAGATCGATGTTAAAAGTGCCACTTCATCCAGTAGCCTCGGCCACGCTCGTTCTCGGAGATCAGAAGAGCCGGTGTTGAGCCTTAAAGCACATCCCTTTAGCTTCAGTGCCATTACAGCAGCGACTGTGAAACATTCATAGCGTCTGAAATTAATTTTGCTGTATGATATTAAAAGTACTATGTCTTCTTCTCTGTGATAATGTGTAGTAAATTTATATGTGTCCTCTGTATGTTAGTATTACTGACATTGTTAAAGATATTTGTTCAGTTTGTTTACAGGTCACATATGTTTCAGATAAAGTTGGTTTATCTCAGTGTGTTTCTGTTCTCCACTGCCAGAGCCAAAAATTCAGATTGTTCTGAATTGTCAATAAAAATAATTAAATAATATGGGCTTTTAAGCAATCATTCATAAATACCAGAGATGGGTGCAAATTTGGCTGGATAGCTTTGACTATGCTAATGCTAACAAGGTCTCTCCAGTTATTACAGGCCTCCTTGGTGGCATGACGGATTCTCATTATAGAAAGCGTTTGATTAGATTATTATTATTATTATTATTATTTTGTATGTGCCCCATGAGCAGGCCTATATTTTTGGTCCATTTTTCTGGAAAATAAAAAACGTAGGTCATTTTAAATACATATCAATTAGGTTAATTTGGTCGATCTTCAACGTCACACTAATATAGATACAACATATAAACTAACAGGTATGAAATAAAAGCCACAAAACACTCATTTTAAACGCTTATTAAATTACCGTAATTTGCGGTTCATTTAAACACTAGATGGCGCTAAAAGCGCATTGATGCACTCATGCAACTTTGTTGCATTGTTTTTACTGAATAAAAATATTTTTTATTAGCCTACATATAATAAATATATTTAATATAATAGTAAACAATAATATTTTGAGAATATATGCTTTTGGTAAGAAATTAATTGCACTTTTTCAAGCAATTTAGGAGGAAAATTCACCATAAAATACAAAAGTTAGCACAGTTTTTGTCAGTACAGCAAAAAATATGATTATGATTTGACAGTAATGACAATAATAACTGCATTTGCGTTAACCATGGATGCCATGTTGATTTGTTATAAGAAACATGACCAACAAAAAAAGAGTCAAACATTGGTTACATATCAGTGTGGCGAAAAGGACACTGACCTGCACCGTTAATGTAAACAAATCCCTGTGTCAGCTGCTCATTTTCTGCGACCATTTTATTTGATTAATTATGGAGAGACCGAAGCCACGCTCCTAAATAATGAATGATGCTGGTTTAATATTTTACGCCGTGTGGGTGGGACTGCATTGTTAGCGTTAGTTCTCCGAGCCGTCAATCAAAGCCCTGACCCCGCCCCCTCTTTGCGTCACACGTCTTTCAAAGTGACGTCAAAGTGTCTGCAGGTGTTGGAAGAGGCGCAGTATTGGCGTAAGTGACGCTTAAAACGGCTTTTACGGTAAGTCAGCAGCAGTAATGCGCGTTTTAAATATTTGACGCTAAATAATTTGCGATCCTTACCGCATGTGTGTGTTTTCCGCTGGGAAAGCGGCGAGAAATGAGCGGAAAATAAGAAGAATAACCTTCATTTGACATGGACATCGCGCATCCTATGCTTCTATTTATACTCCCCATGAAAGACACATCTGCCACATAGCCTTTGAAGCCTTGGCGTTACATTGCACGGATTCGAAGGATTGTTTGCCTCTTCGATTTTTTTTGTATATATCTAAATGAGAATAAAGAATCGTTGTGTTCTTTAGCATCATCTGAGAAGATGGTGAATCAGGTGAAAATATCCTCCGCAGCAGCAGCGTTGCATGTACATGTGCTGTTTCCTATTATGTAAGGATGCTCTGCTCTTTTACTGGTTATAATTTTACATGCATTTTATATATAATATCATGCTACCAATACCAGTCATAATACTGCACATGCGTTTTGTCGCGCGAGTCTATGATATTTTCCACCATCATTCAGCAAAACTGCTGTTATTGGTCATTATGTCGGACCATTTTCTCACGTTTGCTACTGTATATATTGGTTTATGAACGTTTTGAACCAGGCTAAACTGGCTTGATGGTCTTCCACGTTGATTTCAAAGTGGTTTTGATCACTTTCCAGCTTGGCCAGGCTGTGAGACCAGCTAGACCTGCTTAAACCATCTTAGACTGGTTTAAGGCGTTTTCTTTGATCTGGGTTATCTGACTGGTGTTTTGAAGCCAATCAGCTTGACGGTTCTTGGACAGCGCAGTGTGCAGTGCTGTAGGTCTTGATTACCTGGACTTTTGCATTATTGAGGATTTGAGTCTAAAGGAAGAGAAAGGTGCTTACTGGAGCAGAGTGTAATTGCTGCTGAAACCGGCTATTTTACAACAATATTTAGCCATAAAGATGTGCTCCGACCCCCTCCCCGAGGCGGTCCGGCAGTCTGTTTTTGTTAGGCTGAAAGAGCAGCTGGTCTAAAAGTTAGTCTCTATTTTTAGTCTGCTGGAGCACTCTGTTATCAGGAGTGATGCTGACTTTATGATGCTTTGGTGCTCTGCGAATCTTTCCGACACACCAGACGCGGCGTGCTGAATCACAGATCAGCTTCCAGGGTCTCCTGAGGAGAAGCCTTTTTGTTGAAAGTTGCTTCGATTGTGATGAGCACGCACAGAACCAGGCCATGGTTGAAGCGAATTAAACTTGTCAAAATCTCAAGTTAGAACTGGAATATTCTGTTTTCTCTTCGGACATCTATGAGTTCTTCTATCTAAAGATCGTGTTGCCCTTAACCCAGAATTTGATGCCAGTCTCCAATCCCAATGAGCCTTTTGCTAGAATCCAAATGTCTGTGTTCAGATTGAATTCTGGTTGCTTTATTGAATATATTTGGTATATGTGGCCTCCAGTTATGCTGGGGAATCTTTTTGTAAAAATATTCAAATTTACTCAATGTCATGTTTATACAAACTTATATACATGTTATTATATGGATCACTTCGGTTTTATTGTAATGAGCAACATAAAGTAACATTTCGTAACAAATTTCGTAACATAAAGTGGTCTGTCAAAATTATGACTTAAGACATGCTAAATATCACAACTGACTTTGCAATTGTTACACTCTTGAAATATAAGGTCAAGCACATTGCATTGTGGGACACAGCATCAACCAGTCTGTTGTGTACTGTGCACAGTATGCATGCTATATAATGTAAAAATAGCAAGCATATGGTAGTGAACACAGACTCCGTATGGAAGTGTGAATACAGACTCTGTGATAGAAGTCTGTCATGCTGTGATAAACAGGAATGTTTAAGGTGAAATGTCAGCTTTGAATCTATCTTTCTCTTTTATATTTGTGTTTGAGTTAGAGAGAGGCTACTGTATGTTGTGAATGGAATGGTAGTCTTTTTTTTTTTTTTTTTTTTACTAAATGTGACCCTGGACCACAAAACCAGTCTTAAGTGTCAATTTTTCAAATTGAAGTTTTATATATTTACGGTAAGAAATTTACAAAATATTTTCATGGAACATGATCTTTCCTTAATATCCTAATGATTTTTGGCATAAAAGAAAAATCTATAATTTTGACCCATACAATGTATTTTTGGCTTTTGCTACAAATATACCCCAGCGACAAGACTGGTTTTGTGGTCTATGTGTATTTAAATATATATACTGTACTGTATATTTTGTTTCAAAAACAATGCGTTATCTGCTGAAGTATTATAAGTATTTTATGATATATTATTGTGTGTGTGTGTGTGTGTATATATATATATAATATATATACTTTATATATAAAATAATAATAATTTGCAACTCAAAGTAATACACATGCATGCATATATTCAAGAAAAATGTTATGTTCATATATTAAATATATTCATATATAAAATAAATTATATAAATGGAAATATTTTCAAAATATATACTGTATGTGTGTGTATTTATACATGCATAATAAATATACGCAGTACACACACACACATATTATGTTAACAAAAACTCTTATTTTGGATGCGATTTAATCATTTGACAGCACTAATAAATATAAATTTTTGCTGTATTTCTGATTAAAATAAATGCAGGTTTTGTAAGCACAAAGCACTTAATTCAAACACATGAAAAAAAGGTACAGACCCCAGTTTAAACAGCAGTATTTGTCTGATAAAATAATGAATCAAGATTGAAGGCATAAAATTGTGTCTAATATTATCTGTGGTTAATGACACTGAAAATGAAAAGTCAAGTTGAGTGCATTGTATTATGGGATACAGTAAGATACACATTATGTTTCATTGAGTACTGCACATGTTGGTAAATATACAAGCATTTCTGTGCATTCAAAAATATATGCATGCTTATGGAGACTGCAGAAATGGTATAATAGCATGCTGTTCCTCTATATATGTTCCAGGATGTGTACAATGACATGACTTACTTGAGATAAACATCAGTCTGATTTGACATTTTACTTCCTCTGTCAGAATGAGCTTAATTTAAGGTTTGTAATGGCCAGTTAGTCTAGAAGTACAATCTTTCTGAGACAGCCTGATAAGAACCAAACATCTGCCCTTGTCAGTGTGAAATGCTTTCAGCTCTTCAGCATTTTCTTTCTTTTATAGCTAAATGTGTCTGTCAGACATCCGTGAGATCTGATTATTGCTTTTCACATGATCCCAATCTGGTTTTCCATGCTCCGTGGAGTCATTGCAGTACGTACAGCGTGGAAGCTCATGTTACATTTGTCCTCCATATCTCTTTAACTGTCTTGATCTCTTTCTTCCCTGTTCACCTTCAATATCTGACCTGGTACTTGTCTTACAGAAAAGAGTAATGAGTAATCAAAGTCACCCTTGGAGGAATAGTTAACCCATGAATGAAAAATTGCGCATGTACTTGCCAAGCCATCAAAGATGTAGATAATACATCAGATTTGGAGAAATTCAGCACTTGCTCCGCAATGGAGGCTCTGCAGTGAATGGGTGCCGTCAGAATGAGAGTCCAAACAGCTGATAAAAACATCACAATAATCCACAAGTAATCCACACCACTCCAGTCCATCAGTTAACACCCTGAGAAGCGAAAAGCTGCATGTTTGGAAGAAACAAACCCATTATTATGATGTTTTTAACTTTAAAGTGTTGCTTCTGGCTAAAATACAAGCCCTCTATTAATAACATTACTTCCTCCAGTGAAAAAGTCACATGCACAGATCAAGCAACGTTTACAAGTGAAAACAGTCCAAAACAGCTCTAAACAAAAGTGTGGGTAGATTTTGATGCGAGACGAAAACAGAGGATGGGAGAAAACATTATTATGGATTATGGACTCATTTTGTCTGGAAGTGACTTTTTGAAGTTAAAAACGTCTTGCTGGATTTGTTTCTTACAAACACACAGCTTTTGGCTTCTCGAGACGTTAATTGATGGACTGGAGTGGTGTGGATTATTGTGATTTATTTATCATCTGTTTGGTTTTATCATCTTATTCTGACGGCACCCATTCACTGCAGAGGATCCATTAGTCAGCAAGTTACGTAATGCTAAATTTCTTCAGCTGTTAAAGAAACAAGCTCATCTACATCTTGATGGCCTGAGGGTGAGTGCGTTCATTTTGGTTTTTCTCATTAAGATATTAACAGTGATTTGATGTATTTGAAACGATTTCAGCCGTAAAGTTATACAATCACTGATTATAATGATCGTTACAGCAGCTCGTGTGAACTTCAGATGGACATGAGAATGAGTCACTTGTCACATTCTGATGGAGGTGTTAAAAAGACAGTGTTTCGTATTCAGAAGTACCAAATATCGATCTGACACCAAAAGAAAATGTCAGATTAATGCCATGTCCTGGCTGCTGCTCAGACGTTTCATTTTTTTCCGAGTTTCTTGCCTGACTGATTTTCAGTAGCTGGTGACTCTACCGCTGCTGTTTGGTCACAGGTCTCGAGGGATGAGTGACAAATGGACGAAGATTCACTCATCCAAAAGTCAATCCAAATAAACAGTCATTTTGAAGTATAGAGCTTTTGCTTGGTATGCCATCCTCAGCGAGCTCCTAAATGTAGCCTACTAAATCTCAATGGCTGCGTTCCAAAACCTAGTTACCTGCCTTGCTGTCTGCTTACTACATAGGCAGCTGTGTTTAAAAATCTCTATTCATATGCAGCTACTTCATGCGTCATACAAATAGTAGTATGGCAACCCTGGCATGAACTACAGGTGATTTATACACAGTCAAAAAAAACCCTGCCTCAATGAGTCCAATTTATATATATTTTTTTTTTAAATTGACAGCTTTATATTGAGACGTGAAGTCTGACCCTTTTGATTGACAGGATGGCCAATATTGCAGATAATTTGCTTATCAAAAGAAATTTCACTGGAAGAACGTATCTTAGGAGGAGGCGTAATTTGGTGCTTTACAGTGCTACAGTACATGCTAACTAATATGCATTTTACTCTCAGCTTTCAGTGTTTGTTATTTTCTGACAGTATTTATGGTACATTTGGAAACATAACATCTGTGTTAATGGTTATAAACTGATGCCGCTATATGGCCTGAATGCCCTAAGACGTTATTAACCAAACAGGTACAACATTCTCTTTTTTTCTGCATCCTCCAGATGGCTTCAGCTACAGATAACCGTTATGGACAAAAGGAGTCTTCCGACCAGAACTTTGATTACATGTTCAAAATCCTGATCATCGGGAACAGCAGCGTTGGGAAGACCAGCTTTCTGTTTCGTTATGCAGACGACTCCTTCACGCCAGCATTTGTGAGCACGGTGGGCATCGACTTCAAGGTGAAGACCATCTACAGGAACGACAAGAGGATAAAGCTGCAGATCTGGGTGAGGTCATGGAGCACATCTGTGCCAGTTTAAGAGCTTGTTGTGGTCATTGTTTAATGAAGACAAGAAGAGGTAAAAATTGTTGTTGTTTTTTTTCATTTTTTGGATGAAAATCGTAGCAGCTTACTGCATTCTAGCCATTTTCTGACTGGGCGGTCCAGAGTAGGTGATTTGTTGAGAGTGATTACACTGGCGCTTAAGTAAAGTCACTGGCATTGATTATTAATATTGACTGTCTCGTTTCAGACTTATAAATCTCATTGAAATCTCAGAAACAGAGCTTTGGCTTAATGGACAGGCACCATCGGGACCTGCTGAGTTAACATGTAAAATTGCAGAAAATAATTCCAGTTTTGATAGAAACATCATAAACCTAAATATTTTAAATCAACTAATGGACCAAATCAACCAATTAACCCATTATGGTTTAATGGAGAAATGTCGTGGTCACTCAAAAAAAAAAAAAGAAAAAAGAAAAAGGCCTAAATTTAATTTATGTTATTTGAATTGGATATAACATTTCCATCCATTTAGATTCCAAAGGTTTGACATAATTAAACTAATAATAAAAAACTAAAAAAAAACTAATGAACTTAATGTGATGCATATTTGTCAATTAAACAAAAATGTAACTGGTAACATTTCTATAATAATACTAATATACTGAATGTGTTTGAAACAAACAGTAACCAGGTGTACATATTTGTCTCATACATTTTATAATTGAATATTGCATGTTTCACATTTAGCCATATTTTAACCACAATTTATAGTTTTCACAATGAACATTTATGCAGATTCTCAGCTATTTGAATTAATGCATTAAAAAAATCATTTAAATAAAGTCAAATAGTCAGTAATAAAATATCCTATGATTTTTTTTTTTTTTTGAGTGCAGAAATCTTACTGGTTTCATTTATGTATGACTGACAAATATGCATAACATTCAGTTTATTATTTTATGTTAACTGTGTGTGTAATTCAAATAAGTGGACGTTTTATACGCAATTGAAATGCATGCATTTTAAATTCAGGCCTAAATATTTTTGAGTGTACAGAGATACAGAGAGGTAGAGAGATGGTCAGTAACCAATAGGGCTGAGGAGGTTTGCTGATGTGCTAGATGAGTAACCAAACAGAATCGTTTGTGATGTATCAGGACCCCTCCCCCAGTGCCTCAAATTTCCCTTTGGAGGAAGACGACCCTCCCCCACCCCACACACACACACACACACACTCCCACCATCTTTACCATGGATAAAAAAAAAATACTGTTGTGCATCATGCATTGTAGGTCCAAAAGACATGAACATTTGGCTATATTCAGAACTGAATACTTGCTTGGCATTTACTGAGAACTGCAGAAAATGTACTATATATTCCCTGCTATAAAATAACCACAAAAATAGTGTCAGACTGTACTATGCTACATTGTGACATGACCTCAAGTGTGATTCATAGAGTGGTGTCCAGTTGTCATCTTGAAAATGTAATTTAAACGCATTTTAACCCTGTAAAGCCTGACATTTTAAATAAGAAGTATTATTTTTTTTTTTTTTTAATTGAAACTGGTTATTGAGCTTTTGGACAAAATACATTTTTAAAAAAAATAAAATTGCAAATGTGTTTTTTTGTTCACTATCATATAGGGCTGGACAATAATTTGATATCAGTATGTATCACGATATATATATTTTTTAATAACGTTGATATGATTTTTAAAAAATTAAGAAATGATAGAAATTAATACTTTTATTTAGCAAGGATGATAAAGACATTTATAATGTTACAAATGATTTCCATTTAAGATAGATGCTGTTCTTCTGAACTTTCTATTCATCAAAGAAACCTGAACAAAATTCTACTCCACTGTTAAGAATAAATGTTTTTTTGAGCAGCAAATCAGAATATTAGAATGATTTCTGAAGGATCATGTGACTGGAGAAATGATGCTAAAAATTCAGCTTTGAAATCACAGGAATAACTTGCATTTTAAAATATTTTCAAATAGAAAACAGTTATTTTAAATGGTAACTATTTCAGAATGTTACTGTTTTTGCTGTATTTTTGAGCAAATAAATGCAGGCTTGGTGAGCAGAAGAGAATTCTTTAAAAAACAAAAATCTTACTGTTCAAAAACTTTTGATTGGTAGTGTATGTTAGTCTATAGTTTGAAGTTAAAGATATTAATATTAATAAGGGGAGACTGAGATGTTTGTTTGACAGTGATTTCACATTTCTTGTTTGTATGAAGGCTAAATACAAATAAAAGGTGAACATTAATTTATTTGTGCAGTTGCTGATATTTATATGGCGAAAACGTAAGATGAAATACTGATAGCTTGTAATGTAACTCAATAACATCTTTATATATACAGGTGCTGGTCATATAATTAGAATATCATCAAAAAGTTGATTTATTTCACTAATTCCATTCAAAAAGTGAAACTTGTATATTATATACATTCATTACACACAGACTGATATATTTCAAATGTTTATTTCTTTTCATTTTGATGATTATAACTGACAACTAAGAAAAGTCCCAAATTCAGAATCTCAGAAAATTAGAATATTACTTAAGACCAATACAAAGAAAGGATTGAAAAGTATGAACATGAAAAGTATGATCATGTACAGCACTCAATACTTAGTTGGGGCTCCTTTTGCCTGAATTACTGCAGCAATGCGGCGTGGCATGGAGTCGATCAGTCTGTGGCACTGTTCAGGTGTTATAAGAGCCCAGGTTGCTCTGATAGTGGCCTTCAGCTCTTCTGCATTGTTGGGTCTGGCATATTGCATCTTCCTCTTCACAATATCCCATAGATTCTCTATGGGGTTAAGGTCAGACAAGTTTGCTGGCCAATTAAGAACAGGGATACCATGGTCCTTAAACCAGATACTGGTTGCTTTGGCAGTGTGGTCAGGTGCCAAGTCCTGTTGGAAAATGAAATCAGCATCTCCATAAAGTTGGTCAGCAGAAGGAAGCATGAAGTGCTCTAAAACGTCCTGGTATACGGCTGCGTTGACCTTGGACCTCAGAAAACACAGTGGACCAACACCAGCAGATGACATGGCAGCCCAAATCATCACAGACTGTGGAAACTTCACACTGGACTTCAAGCAACATGGATTCTGTGCCTCTCCACTCTTCCTTCAGACTCTGGGACCTTGATTTCCAAATGAAATGCAAAATTTACTTTCATCTGAAAAGAGGACTTTGGACCACTGAGCAACAGTCCAGTTCTTTTTCTCCACAGCCCAGGTAAGACGCTTCTGACGTTGTCTCTGGTTCAGAAGACGTCTGAGCGTGGTGACTCTTGATGCACTGACTCCAGCTTCAGTCCACTCCTTGTGAAGCTCTCCCAAGTGTTTGAATCAGCTTTGCTTGACTGTATTCTCAAGCTTGCGGTCATCCCTGTTGCTTGTGCACCTTTTCCTACCCAAATTCTTCCTTCCAGTCAACTTTGCATGTAATATGCTTTGATACAGCACTCTGTAAACAGCCACACCTTTCAGTAATGACCTTCTGTGACTTACCCTCTTTGTGGAGGGCGTCAATGTTCATCTTCTGGATCATTGCCAAGTCAGCAGTCTTCTCCATTATTGTGGTTTCAAAGAACAAGGGATACCCGGAATTTATACTGTAGGAATGATCATTTATTGAAACTCAAATGTAAATATTGTAATATTTTGAGATACTGATTTTTGACTTTCATGAGCTGTAAGCTCTAATCATCAAAATTAAAAGAAATAAACATTTGAAATATATCAGTCTGTCTGTAATGAATGAATATAATATACAAGTTTCACTTTTTGAATGGAATTAGTGAAATAAATCAACTTTTTGATGATATTCTAATTATATGACCAGCACCTGTGTGTGTCTATATATATATATATATATATATATATATATATATATATATATATATATATATATATATATATATAATATAATATAATATAATTTACATACAATGCATATCAATCTTAGTTGTCTGTTTCCTAATAATGTCTTAGTAAGATGAATATTTAAATGCTTAGTTTTAATGATAAAAGCTCTAGTTTCAAAACATGACATAATACAATGCAATAAAATGATAATTTATCAAAAGCTTTATGATCATATTTGATACTCACATTTTCAGTGATTTTTCTAATAAAGTAAGCCTAAAAGTTGCTTCAGTCTGCTAAGTGTTCATCTTGAAATATTACTAACAATATAAAAGATATTCTATTTACTTAATAAAGATCATTAAAGATTTCAAAAGACACATGTATCTCAACCTAAAGTTGGCCATTTTTAGACACTAAAGGGCTTTTTACTTGTTAAAAAAGAATCAGTCAGAAGACAGAAGGCATGTAACAGTAGGTTTTTCATCAAAGTTTTGATCATGTTGATGATTTAGAGGCCTTGTGTTTCAAATATGATAAGAGTACACTTTATAGGATTGATCCAATTTTGTGCAAAAATGTCTCACTCCGATCAAGTGATGTCCCAAGAGATGTTAGGAATTGCAGTTACTATTGCTTACAGTTCATTTGTCACACTAGAAATGGAAAGTCTAGTCAAGTGCAGTATACCATGCAGTGTGCTCTCTTGTGGTCTGCATAGTGCATGCTTTTGATTTTTGCTTTGCGTGGATGCAAAATTAAATTGTTTCACATAATGCTCCGTACAGTTCAGAGACAGTGTAACAGAAAACAGAAACTCTACGCTGGATTGCAGCATACTTGTGAAAAGATGCTTATGTATTACTGTGGTATCAGAGTCAAGAGCCAAACAGGGTTTGCAGCCTCACAGATCTTGTGGTATATTAATAGAATATCAGTGCTGCTCGGGAGACACCATTTTGCCCTCGTGAAGTCTTTATAGGAATTATAGGTTACGTTTGTGAGGATTTCGTCTGTTGATTTATTATAGTACTAGGCGGATACGTGATATATCAATTCTTCTCTATAGACAAACTCATAGTTCTGTCATACTAATGTTTCTCTCGGATAGCCTTTTGTGGTTGCTTGCACATGTAATGGTATAACATTTCTTACAAAAATACTTTGTTTAGCCCAAAAAAGTGCAAAGTGCTCATAGTGCAAACTAAAAACTCCTTTTTCAAAAAGCTGTAGTTTGTTGTCAGTCCCTAGACATGCTTGTTTAGCCTCCTGCATAACTTGGGCCTGTAATGACTGAATGGAGTGTGTTCATAATTAACAGGCTCATTTCTCTGGTGCAGTGATGCAGAGATCAGTTCCTTGCATAGCAGATGCTTATTGTTATACTTGCTCTCAGGTTTCTTGATAGGAGGAGCTACATGTAAAAACCGAAACCACGTATAAATCCTGTTTTCCTGGTTATGTGAAAAAAAAGTCATTGAAGATTCAAGGGTTTAGTACAACTTGTACAGTCGACAATATGCTGTTGTTTACTACAAAGTTTCAGTTTTTCCCTCAGTTTGTAATTGATTTTTTTTTATTTGTTTAATTGATTGATTTTTTTTTTTTTTTTTTAGGTTTTTATGTTTGTCACTGATGCTTGCCAAGGCTGCATTTATTTGATCAAAAAGGAGCAATACTACTTTAAAGAACCATCTGTTTAATATATATTGTTGAATGTCATTTATTCCTGTGATGCAAAGCTGAATTTTCTTCTACTGGAGTACACCAGTCTTCAGTGTCACATGATCCTTCAGAAATCATTCTAATATGCTGATTTGCCACTCAAGAAACATTTCTTCGTATTATTATCAATGTTGAAAACAGATGTGCTGTTTATTGTGGAAACTGTGATACACTACCATTCAAAGATTTTAAGTAAAACAAAAAGCTGCATTAAATCGAAGAAAAATGATAGTAAAAAAAATGTTACAAAATATTGTTTCAAATAAATGTTGTTCTTTTTCAGCATCGATAGTAAGAAATATTTTAAATAATTGAACGCCAATAATAAATGGTGATAAATGAGTATCAAATCAGCATATTAGAATAATTTCTGAAGGATCATGTGACACTAAAGACTAGAGTAATTATGCTGAATTCAGCTTTGCATCACAGAAATAAATTTACATTCTAAAATATATTAAATAGACGGTTCTTTAAAGTAATTTTTACTCATTTTTGATCAAATAAATGCAGCCTTGGTGAGCATGAGATTTTTTTCAAAAACATTTAAAAAAATCTTAATATACTATAAATTATAATAGTATATTATCTTACTGTAATGGCTTGACTGATGCTAACAATCAAAAGCTCGTTCTGTTTTTGTAAAACATTGGTCTTGCATTTGTTGCTATTTCATCTTGTGCATTGCTGGTTTGTTCCTTCACAGGACACAGCGGGACAGGAACGCTACAGAACCATCACCACCGCCTACTACCGCGGTGCCATGGGCTTCATCCTCATGTACGACATCACCAACGAGGAGTCTTTTGCTGCAGTACAGGACTGGTGAGTGAACTATACATGCAAAACCTCTGTGTGGATGAGTGGCGTAGTTCATCTACTACACAAACTCAAAACATGTGACACTTGCTGTCTTTTCAGCGTCTGTTGTTTCAATATGTGAGAAATAAACACATGAACTTCATCTCCAGAGTTTCTCAAAGACTCGCTTCAGTAGCTTTACACACACTGGATCTCAAAGTTCTTCACAACAAACTGACAAAATAAACGTTTGGTGAA
Organism: Acrossocheilus fasciatus; assembly: GCA_036784905.1. NCBI lineage: Eukaryota > Metazoa > Chordata > Actinopteri > Cypriniformes > Cyprinidae > Acrossocheilus > Acrossocheilus fasciatus. The sequence goes on from CM071948.1 coordinate 11,298,677, forward strand.
AAAATTATCACAGAAATGTATTACTATCGTATACTAAAATGTACTTCTAAAAGTAATAATAGTATTATTTTTAAGGGGTTATTATCAAACAAGCTGTACATTTTTCCATCCATGTTTTCGTGTTCCATGTTTGCAGCATTGTATTTGACAAAAAAAAAAGCAGTGTTTTGTTATAAATTGTTAATTTGATTACATTTTAAATTAACAGTGTAATTCATCTCATGAGACATTTTTAATGATAAATTCATATTAAATAAAAACACGAGAAATATCAAATGGAACAGAATTTAGAAAAATAAGAAAAGAAAAGGGGTTTCTAAATTAAAAGGTACTATTCTGTGCTACTCCGTTGAGTTTAATTGTCAAATCACCTTTATTTATATAGCGCTTTATACAATACAGATTGTCAAAGCAACAAAGCAACGGTATCAACTATGCATTATGCATGTTAGTTTTGTGAATTGGTATGTTTCGTCACGCCGTGAAGAAATATAGGGCTGAGTATCATCAGCATAACAGTGAAAGGTAACCCCATGTTTCCTGATGATATCTCCCAAGGGTAACATGTGAAGCATGAAAAGCAACGGTCCTAGTACTGTGCCTTGTGGTACCCCATACTGCACTTGTCATCGATATGATACCTCTTCTTTCACTGCTACGAATTGATGATGGTCAGATAAGTATGATTTGAACCATGCCGAAGCAATTCCACTTATGCCAATTTTCTAGTCTATTCAAAAGAATGCTGTGGTCTGTAGTGTCAAATGCAACGCTAAGATCCAGTAACACTAATAGAGAGATACAACCATGACTGGATGATAAGAGCAGGTCATTTGTAACTCTAATGAGAGCAGTCTCAGTTCTAGGATACGGTCTAAATCCTGACGGGAAATCCTTACAGAATACTGCCTTTTCTAGTATCTTTGACAGAAGAGAGAGATTTGAGATTGTTGAAAATTATGAGTTATGTATACATTTATTCTCAAGTTCTAGCAAACGTGGAAAGCATTTTCTTTCCAATTAATGGTAAATGAATATTGTGATGAATATAGATATTGCATGATATGGAAGAAAAACATTGTGATGATAAAGCTCAGCCCTAGAGGAAAGTTTAACAAGCAAACATTTAATCAAATATGACTGTCTCTGGCAGGTCCACACAGATTAAGACGTACTCATGGGATAACGCCCAGGTGCTGCTAGTGGGCAACAAGTGTGACATGGAGGATGAGAGGGTGGTGGCCTCTGAGAGGGGACGACAGCTCTCCGAGCATCTCGGTAAGTCATGTTTGCCGGTTGGCACAATATATTTGGATATTCACAGCTATAGTTTCAAATATACTTTCAGATATGAGTCTCAAATTTAAGGAAATATTTGCTGATAGATACCATGTTTTCCAAAATATGTGTCATGTTTTTCATCATCTGAAGAGTGCTGGAACTTTTTCTTACACAGTATGGAAAATTTTGGAATTTGACTGTAGTCATTTCTATAGGTCCGGATAAGTATAGAAAGAAGAAAACGAGTATGGAAAACTACTGGCCCTATTCATTTTCTAAACTGTGAAATTGAGAAATTCTAAAAATAAATTCACTATAATGAGTGTTTTGCATGACGTTTGGAGCTTGCATGCAATGAAGCCAAATGTTTAGTGATAGTTTAACATGACTGAATGAATAACAACGCATATTATCATAACACAAATCTGTCTTTATCATAAGCAAGTCTCTTCGCTAAAGCACAACCATTTAAATCAGACTGTAATTTGCTGTTTGGTGATCATGCTACAACAAACCACGATTACAGTACACTGAATAAAACAAGAAGTTAAATTTACTTCATTTTTATTTTGCAAGTTTTTGCACGCATATTTATTAAGTAAAATGTAAATACGGAATTAAGTGAAATCTACTTAACTAACTTATATAAAATTAGCAAAGGAAATAAGTAAATTTAACTTGGCCAGGTAGAGTTTGATGAGTAATTTCTACTTAATTAGTTCAGTTTACCCTGCAATACTCAAGTACATTTCACTCAGTCATGGTTTGTAAACTTTACTCAAAAAACATAGCACTGAAATAAAATGCCTATAAAGCATGTGGTTAAGTTACAATCACGTATGTAAACAAGTAGACAGCTCTTTATTCATTTTAAGCTAATATGTTGACTCAATATAGTTATTAACCAAATTAACACAGAGACCTGATTACTCGGCACATGATACACAATGACGGTGACAATCAGTGAATAGTGTTCGAGTATGAATAAGTATGTATGTATAATGCCTGATAATAAATGATTTCATCAGTAAATGTACAGTATTGGAAGGCAAATCCTGCCATTATTTTACAAAAACTCTCTCTCTGTATATGTGTGTGTGTGTATGTGTATACTTGTTCACTGTTATTTATTTTTAATTATGGCATGGTCTGTCTGAATACTCGATTCTGATTGGCTGGCAGGTGTTGATTAAATTCGTTTACCTGCACAGGTAGTTCCAGGTCAGTTTAATCACGTTCTATAATAATGCGCTTCCTATAAACATTGGTAACCATAGTAACATACAGTTACAGTTAAATAGTACTACAGACGAAAATAACCGTCATTTTTAAAGTTCTGGTCAAATATTGCAGCGCAAATATTATTAACATCTTTAATATGTGAATGCTGGCAAATGACCATGGCATAAACGGGATAATCAACGGGATAATCAACGGCTAGCTGTGCATTAAACGATTTGAATGCACTTCGCGGAGGCAACCACCCTCCGCTGTGCGTCAGGCAGTTCTTCGCCTCCACGTCGTGCATTCAAATCGTTTAATGCACAGCTAGCCGTTGATTATCCCTTACATAGACCCTCGTACACTAGTGTTCTCCATTCTTATTTTATTCTATCTATTTATTTTTAATTACTATAAAAAAATAATAATAACTTGACCCTCTATCATTACCTATTTTATTTTCTATCTACATTTTCTTCTTATTTTTTTTGAAAAAAAACACCTTGCTATGTGTACTGCATAAGACTAAACGGGTCACAGCACGCATATATGTTTTGTTGGTTTAATTGCTTCTATTGTCCTCATTTGTAAGGTGGTTTGGATAAAAGCGTCTGCTAAATGATTAAATGTAAATGACGTAATAGCATGCATAGTCACAAAAGGTGGATAAAAGATTAGAAATATGGTCTGAAAATTTTACAAAGAAGTTTGAGTCTGGAAAAGTATGGACTTTTTTTGAAATGATCAAATATGTGAACGTTCTGCTATTGTAGGCAGCTCACTGGGTTTTAGAACAAGGCCTTGGTCTTAACGTGGTTTCTTCTTTTATCCACAGGTTTTGAGTTTTTTGAGGCCAGTGCCAAGGACAACATTAACGTTAAGCAAACCTTCGAGCGGCTGGTAGACATAATCTGCGAGAAGATGTCAGAGAGCCTGGATGCCGCCGATCCTGCAGTGACGGGAGCCAAACAGGGGCCGCAGCTCACGGAGCAGCCCGCCGCTCCGCACCAGGAATGCGCCTGCTGAAAATCCCACGGCTCTATCTGCACTGCCTTGCACCAACACACAAAAACCACCAGTTTAGGTATTTAAAAAGAACAAGAAACATAAAACCCTCAGTTCCCATACTGCCTTCTCTGGCCACACCCTCTAGCCCCTCCTCCTCCTCTCCAAATACTTTTGACATCTCAAACTTTTAATGATTTTATTCAACATGCAATCCATTCAGTTTTAAAAGGAAAGCAATAGTGCACTTTAAAGGGATAGTTCACCTAAAAATGGAAATTCTGTCATTATTTGCTCACGCTCATGTTGTTCCACATCTGTATGAGAACTTAACACAAAGAACATTTGAAAAAATGTTTAACCAAACAGTTGCTGGTCTCCATTTACTCCCATAATATGGTTTGGTGACCAACATTCATCTTTTGTGTTCAGCAGACAAAAGAAACTCATACTGGTTTGGAACAACTTAAAGGAGCATAAATAATTTTAGGTGAACTATCCCTTTAAGGGTTTGACTAGGCCTGAAATTATGATTAAGCCCACATTATGTTTTAAAGACTTTATAAGAGACTTTAAAGACTTTATAGTGTGTAATTAGGCCTTAGTTTGGCATAGCACACATAATCCGTTATCTGTAACATGTTTTCGATGCCTTCATTTTACTTCATATTTTAACATTTTCTTCTTCTACTCTTCAAATATCCTTAAATTATTTATGAACAAATATAAAAAAGCGAAAAGGACAGAGATTTCTGTATATTTATTCCAAAAAGTGTAAATAATAAATACAGTTCAGTATTTAAATAATACAGTTAGAAATATATATCTAAAACTTTTTTTTTTTTTTTTTTTTTTTTTTTTTTAAATCTGACAAATATAAAGAAAGTTAGAGAAGTCAATTAATGCTGTTTTCATGGTAATTCTTTGCAGTGCTCGTCACAAACCTTTCTTGCTTATTTGTATCTGTGACATTGTATCTTGTTCACTGCCTTGCCTCATGTAATTTCAGTCCCGGGACTGAAAGCCAGATATCATACACAGACATTCCTTAATGTAAATTTGCATGGAAGGAAATAAAGCCATTTAGGCAAATAGTGGTAGGATTCCTTTCTCAATGCTTCGTTAGGTCTAGTCAAGTGTATTTCTAGTCAAAATCCAAGTTTGATTTGCGGCCATGCTGTTGCTTATGTCATTATAGCAGCAGAGCCATAAGCTCGATCTACTTACTATCAACAGTACTCTTATACACTCTCAAAAATTAGCAAAGGTTATGGTTATGGCATTTCCCATAATGACTTTTTGGACAGGCGTGTCCTATGAAAGATTTTGCGTGGCTACCAGGCCTGCAACTATAATGCAAAAATCAGTTTGCAAAAAAAAAAAAAAAAAGCCCATAAGTATTAATGTTTACATGTGCAAGATCCTCCCTGATTATTCCTGCATCTTTCCTTTGCTATTCTGTCTTCCTTTAGTGAAAATTTACTGTACATACGTTTTAAGTCTTTGGTTTTATGTGTGGACTGTGTTGTATCAATTATGGGCTTTAAAAAAACTAGGTGATATTAAAAAAAAAAAAATTAAAGGATGTTCTTTACCTGCTGTTGTGTATGCCTGCTTGTGAATGAATGTCACTTTATTACCGAGCAATATTGAAGGAAATACCTTTTCATGTATTGCAGATTATTTATCATTTTGTTAACAGAACATTTTCGTTGAATGGAATGGGAATGTGATGGTTTAAATCCTAGGCGCAAAGTACTGTTGTAAACCAAAGCAGGCAGTGACATCTACTGTGGAGCAGGTTTGCTGAAATTCAAAAGCCTGACTGTATTTGTGGCAAATGCTGTTTGTTATTTCAAACTGCAAAAAAAAAAATTAAATGTTGAAATTTAATGTACATGTCTGCAGAGCCACTGCTACATCCATGAGGCCTGGGACGAGTTGTTTGTAGGTGGGTTCCTTCTCTTTTTGGCCTAATAAGCAGATGATATACAGTAGATAAGAGGACCTTAGTGAGCCCCATGCATAACAGAAATGAGAAGATGAGTCTTTATTAACATCTCAGCTCACCATGTAAGGTATCCGCTCCACGTTCAGATCAGTTTATCATCACGACTAAGAGTTTGTTCTCCATTTCCTACATTCTTATCTAGATTTATTTTTATTCATGCTTTCCATTGTGATTTTTTTTTTCTTCCTGATAATCTAGTGTAATGTACAAGGAAAAAACACTAATATGCAGTAGTAAATGTACTGTACTTACAATAAGGGGTTTGGTGTCAAAGTGTCCAGTGGTGAAATTTACCAAATCAACTGTCTATGTTGTGAAAATGACTGAACTTATAAAAAATAAAAGTTTGTGCCGTTTACTTGAGGCTGCGTTGCATTTTTTTTTTTTTTTTTTGCCTGTTTTTGAGTTTGTTTTAGACGCCATGTTGAATTTAACGTGGATGAAAACGAGGTTGTGAGGAAAGGTCCTTTTTAACTTTTAAAGCTATTTTATGGAGTTTTTGTTTACTGAAAGTTTCTTAAAGACGTTTCGTCAGCTGAGCAATCGGGAAAACACCAGTTACGTTGCATTGAGCGCTATGTAGTTCTATTCAGTTCCACAAGATCGTTTTCATTCCGGTAAAAAATATGGCGCTTCCCTGAGGTCTATTTGGCTTGTCATCTAGAATGAATAAATCTTTATGCCGTTTCATTGACAAAACAACCACAAGAGGGAACTAAAGACTCAACTATCGACGCTGACCTAATAATAGCAACACTCCCACTAGGCTGAATCAGCTGTTGTCATGGTAACAGTCAGCTACGTAAGGTCCATGCAAGAAAACGCCACTGATTGGCTGGAAGGAAAAATGCTGAGGGTAATCATATTTCTGAAGTTATGCTGTATTGGGTTCAGGCCACAGTTAACATAAGAAACTGCAGAGAAAAAAAGTTCATAGAACAATTGATGTTTCTTAGAACCTATTTTTTATCCAGTTTTGCAATTGCATACAAAAAGATGACATTTTTCAGTTTTGAATGAAAGAACTATCCCTGTAATGCAGAGATGACTCTCGGCAAGCCATTTTTATGTTGATTTTCCAAAGATAGTCTAAGTTTATTTTCAAGACCTTAGTTTTGGAGTAAAAGACCGCAGTTACAACTTTACTGAATGTTTACATGCAACTTGTTTCTGTTTCTTTAGATGTAAAAGAGCGCTCACACAGAAATGAGCAGAAATTGCAATATTTAACAAAAATTATTTATTCACAAGTGCATTATACACATCAAGTTACACCATGGTTGTATTTTAAAGCACAAAAACAAACAAAGGAAAAAAAAACTTAAAACAGCAATGTGAAAACATGCACCAAAATGTGACAACAGAAAATAAAAACTTATTTGGAGAAAATGGAAGAGCATCTTTACATCAGCTTGTCCAAATTAAAATCTTCACAGAAATTCAGGACGTCCATTTCAAATTAAGCTCACTCTTTCTGGATGATGATCAAACTGAGAAAGTAGAGGAGACAGTATGAGGAAAAGGTATTAGACAGACTGTAAAAATTCACATGGGTTTTTCCATTAAGGGCTTTTACAACAAACTCAGTGCAAAAACTTGTTGGCTTGTAAATGAGTCTATATAAGAAAATACTCAGCCTTATGATGTTAACGTGTGAATGTCAAGAGACCTGAAAAGGTGCTCTTGCGTATAAAGGGAGCAAAACAAACTAACATATGAGGAGATTATGTGTTTTATATCTAGTGTTGGTTTTTGAGACCTTGTGGTTTTCCAGGCTTTTTGTCTTGTTGCTGTCCACGGCCAGTTCCAGTCATGCCTCTGCCACGGCCACCAAAAATACCTCAAAAGAAACATAAAAGAAGTCAGTCAACTGTGTGTATGCATTTCAAAAACCGTGACTGCAACAATTAATATGTTAAAAGGAATTATATAGCAAAAGTTACGTATTAATTTTTTTACAAGAGCACGCAGCAAAACTTTAAACGCTGTTCAGACTTTTATTATGAAATCAAGATAAATGCGAAAAAATGGTAAACCATGATTGTTTTTCATGCAAAGTGTTCAAAAGGAAACATCCACTCTAGTTTTTTTTTTTACTGAAAATGTTGAAAGTAAGATTTATCAAGCAACACATCTCCAATGTAAACTGTTACATGCAAACGTTTTAAGTTTATGTTTGTTAAAGGTTGAATTTAAGTACAATACTGCTCATACTACTAAATAGGATGTCTACTTCATAAACTGTGTGAAAATATGAAAAAATATTGTTCACATCCTTATATGGATCACCGATTGACCTTGGCAGACATCTAGTGGAAAGATCTGGTACTGCGCCCAAACAAAATATTGCTAAAAAATTTTCTTTCTTTTTTTTAAGATATCAACCTCAAATTTGGAGCACAGCTTGTTCAGTTTTATAGCAGTTTTAGAGTCCAACATATTTTAAAAGATATATATTAAATATAAAACTTCTGTAACTTTCTTCGGAAGACTATTGTCAGCTTTCAAACGAGACCATACTTGTCTGTTAAAAAATCAAATTTTGGAGAAGATCTTAAATCTTATCTTAATAGAAAATATTTGACGGTAGCCATTGACTTCCATAGTATTTTCTTCCATGCTACGGAAGCCAATGGCTACCGTCAACTCTTTGGTTACAAACATTCTTCAAAGTATCTTCTTTTGTGCTTAACAGAAAAAAAGACACTCATACAGGTTTAGAACAACTCGAGGGTGAATAAATGATGAAAAAAATGTCACAATATTCCTTTAACAAGGGCTCTGAAATGTGTCTAACCTCTGCCGGCTCCACCTCCTCTTCCAGGTCCGCCTCCTCTGCCCTTTCCCTGCGGTTTATTCTGCTGCATGCCCCCTCGGCCACGTCCCTTCGACATTACTTCCTCTTTCACCATATCTATGATCTCATCAGGGATTCGTAAGTATTTAATGGTGCTTCCTCTGATGTAGCATTCCGGCATCCTCCAAAATTTATCTCCATCCTGCAAATCAGAGCAGAAACAACCATTACATTCCAGCACAGAGACGCAAACGCCATAATGGCTCAATCATGTTTATGCGATTAAAACGGTTTCAAATATTCCAAAGAACACTTCATCTCGAGAAAAGAGGTTTTATTTACCCGTGAAGTGCAAATAACTTCTCTCAAGTTGATGTTCATCCAGTTGTCACAGCTGACCAGATGGCCGTTGTACGTCTCACCATTCTTTAACTCCACCAGCTGAAAAAAAAAATGCAGACCAACTTAATTGTTACTCTGCTTGTGGATTATTGTGATGTTTTTATCAGCTGTTTGGACTCTCATTCTGATGGCACCCATTCACTGCAGAGCATCCATTGCTGAGACACTGATGCAATGCTTAATTTCTCCAGATCTGTTCTGTAAACTATTCCTTTAACTGTGCGCAGGAGATGTGAGCTGCATCATACTCACCATCGGGTGGTTCTGTGCCGTCTTCAGTAAAGATAAAGGGAGCTAGGAGAGAAGAAGAAATCAAATGAACCAGTAAAGATGGTGATGCTTACAATATTTGACATAAAAGCGCATGAAAACTTCCTTCAGTGCTGGTACTCGTGACTACTGAATAAAGACTTCAAAAACATTTACAAAGACTGCACTCAAGAAACACAAGAACAGCAATTAGACTAGAATTAATCGTATATATGAATTATATAGCTGGTGTCATTCAATTCTCAAATATTTCTTAGTGATACGAGTAAATATTGTTTTAAATAAAAGTGTTATATTTAGCCCAGAGACTATGTGCTTCTGTTTGGCTGACAATAAAGTGCACTTTGTCGGTGCACTGGCCAATGAAAGCCCAAAATCTGTTTACTACAAAAGTGCATCGCACGTGTCTGTAGTGATTTGTAACAGGTTTTATTTTTAAATCAAGTAATAATTGGCTTATTAATGTAAAACCCCACGTCTATGTGCAAAACGCGTTCGTTTAAACACGAAACGTTTACAGAGCGTAAGTATATTAGCAATGCAGACCGGTGAACCGACGAAACATGCTACCTCTCAGATTGTGCTAACGTTACCAAAAATATATTTGCAGTGTTTTAAGGGTAAATTTAGGGTAAGGTGAGCGGGCAGGTATGGACATTTTAAAAGCCTCAAACCTCGTGACTAAGAAGCTGGTAACGTATCACAATCTGACAGGTAGCATTTTTCGGTATCGACTTGTGCTAAGTTACCCATCTTTTTAATGAGAGGCAGCCACCGGTAACCTGAGCTACAACTTCTCTAACGTTACTCAACAGAGCTTCAGTTTAACTAGCCTGCGAGTTTATAGACGTCGCTTACCATGTCAGCTGAGCGATTGATCAGACTTTTTAAATCCTTAATCAAGATTTAATCAACTAAATTCTTAAATCACGAAGGTTTCTTCTGAATCTTTTTAGTCTACAAAACGTTTACTGTTGCACTTCCGGGTGAAAGCGGAAGTTATCAAAATAAAAGTCCCACTTTTAAACATTTTCTGCCGTTTCTGCAAAATAAGTTTGTTTACATAATGTGTGTACAGTGTATATTTATGTATATAGATAAACACACATGCATATATTTAAGAAAAATATGTTACGTTTATATATATTATTTATATGAATATAAATATATACACGTAAATATTTTCTAAATATATGCTGTACATGTCTTTATATATACATAATAAATATACAGAGTATACACACATATTATGTAAACAAAAAAAGTATTTTATATATATATTCATTCAATTAGGGACACTCAACATCGCTCATAAATGCGGTTTATTTTGGAATAGTGATCACAGATATTATTTTATACATTGAATTATAGCACATTTACGTTATATACACACACATCTGAATGTACAACATCAACACTTCAAGAATCCACTGCTGTCGTTTTTGCACTGTGTTTTTTCGGCTCTTTTTTGTTCTGTTTCTTCTTTTTTCTTCTGATCTTTTCTTGTTCGTTTCTCCTTTTTTCTTCCAAATCTGGATCCTGGAAGGTGCGGTCAAAAAATAAGTAAATAAAATAAAATAGTAATAATAAATTAAAACCAAAAACAACAACAATAAAACTAAATTATAAATAAGTTTTATCATTATAATGATAGTCTATATTAGATGTTTAAAGCATGCACATTTAGAATAAAACGACTCACTTTTCCCTCCAGAATCATTTGCTTCCTTTTGTTTATCTTCTTTTTCTCATCAAAATCAGTGGATTCCAGTCTCTATAACAGAATTAACAAATGTAAGATTTTGCCAGGGTGTTATATATAAAATAAATACATATATGTACATTGAAAAAGTCTTCTCTCACAATTTCACACTGTCGTCTTGTTACATTGACTTGCGTGAGGATCTTCAACACCTCTTTCTCTTCAACAGCAAACTCTTTTAGTTTCGCCTCTAAACACACAAAACAGTAATCAAGCGAATGTACATGAAGCAAGAAATTTAGTACAAGCATTTACGGTGTTTTTTTCACAATACAGAAAGTGCCCTTTTTTCAAGCAGAAAGCAGATTTAGGGTCCGAAGCACTTTGTCGTGTACATACTTCCTCTATATGTGCTCGTCATTGTCTTATACAGTTCAAGTTGTTGCATAGAGTGGACAAAGGCCAAACTGTCTAAAATTAACCCTGGTTTTGATCCAAGCTCCAGCTACTCTTTATCATACTTTTTGGCTTTGCTCAGCATTAACTTCTTTCTGGTCATCAATTTTTAAATCAGTTTCCGAATGCTTTAGTTTAGATATTGAACCATGCACCCTAGTAGCATTATTTGGACTCAACCCCATAAATGTTTCCTTGTCAGCCTTACAGTCGAACGCACTCGCTTTTTGCTTGATAATTGCTAAAAGACTTATATTACTGAACTGGAAAAATCCTCCCCCACCCAGCTTCTTTCATTGGATGCATGACCTGACACAGTTTATTCAAATAGAAAAGATCAGATATACTTGGTAGATAACACTTGGTAATACAGAAAAATTTCACACTACCTGCCAACCCTTCTTGTCACATTTAAAAAAAAAGTATATATATATATATATATATATATATATATATATATATATATATATATATATATATATATATATATATATATATATATATATATATATATATATATATATATATATATATATATTTATTAAGGAAGAGGTAAGAAGAAAAGAAAAAACCCTTTCTCTATACCTGACAAACATATATATACACACACACACACACACACACACATGTGACCCTGGACCACAAAACCAGCCTTAAGTGTCAATTTTTCGAAATTGAGATAAATAAGCTGAATAAATAAGCTTTCCATTGATGTATGGTTTGTTAGGATCGGACAATATTTGGCTGAGATACAACTATTTGAAAATCTGGAATCTGAGGGTGCAAAAAAATCAAAATATTGAGAAAATCGCCTTTAAAGTTGCCCAAATGAATTCTTAGCAATGCATATTACTAAACAATGACATTTTGATATATTTACAGTAGTAAATTTACAAAGTATCTTCATGGAACATGATATTTACTTAACATCCTAATGATTTTTGGCATAAAAGAAAAATCTATCATTTTGACCCATACAATGTATTTTTGGCTATTGCTACAAATATACCCCAGCGACGTAAGACTGGTTTTGTGGTCCAGGGTCACAAATATTGTTGGAAGTGTGTATGTATCCTATTTCTCCCCCTATGTCCTCAGAATTGTTCTAACTACTTGCATTTACTTATTTATTTGTATTGCCATTTTATGTTATTTTCTTTTATTTATTTATTTTTTATTATTGTTCTTGGTGTTAGCATTCATAATTGTATTTTGTGTTTGACTCAGAGAGTAAGGACCTTTTGATTAATCTATTTTTGACCTTTGTTAACAGAAACTATTATATTGGCTTTGATTTTTTTTGTATCTCTCTGACTGAATGGCATCAGAGTGGATTAAAAAGAGTTAAACCTAGAAAGCAGATTTAGTTGTGAACTTACGGATCTGTTCCTCAATGGCACTGATGAGATGGATGTCATACTGTGTGACTAGTGTGACTGCTACACCATTTCGGCCTAAAACAAAAAGGACATCATAAAACAGTTCTGAATGTGGATTTGACAATATAGTGTTCTAGCCTACTAGTACCATTTATGAAGTAAAAATAGGACTGCATAATTGATCAAAAACTACTTTTTTAACAGTAATACGAATACTAACAAAACCTCTCTTATTTCTTACAGCTAACTCTTCTCACTGTTAACAGAGCTCTAAACTCACCAGCTCGAGCGGTTCGTCCCACTCTGTGGATGTACATTTTTGGCAAACCCGGTGTGTTGTGATTGATAACGACTTGCACCGTAGGAATATCCAAACCCCTTTAGATCAGAACAGATACATGAAAGTGGAGAGAATTAGATGATGGCAAAGAGATGGCGAGCCATCCTGAGATATTCTGAGGAGTGTTTTCTCTGTACCTTGCAGCAACATCTGTGGCTATGAGAATTTTAAAGACGTTAGACTTGAACTTTGCAAGGTTGGCAAAACGCTGTCTCTGAAAATGGAAGAACATAAAAACCATTAGTAGAGACATTAGGCGCTGAGTGAGTATCAATTTTAAACTATGTAGCAGGTCACTTACCTGCTTCATCATTGAGTGCAGGGAGATGGTTGGGAAATTGAATTCACGCAGCATCATTGCTAGTATCTGACAGTTCCTGGAACATTCATAAACGTTACACAATTACGGTTAACAATATCTGTAATAGATTTTTACATCTTCAAATGAAAATGTGAAAATGTGGCTAAAAAAACATTTTGTAAGGGAACACATTTTTGCAAATGTTTTAAAGGGGTGGTTTACTGCGATTTCACTTTTTTCATTTTAAATAGTGTGTAATGTTGCTGTTGGTGCATGGACAGTATCTGCAAAGTTGCTGCACTGAAAGTTCAACGTAAGCGGAGATATAGTCTTTTAAAAATCAGGAAGTTTAATGCCTACAAAAACGACTCATATGGGACTACAACGAGATACTTCCCGGGTTGCATACGAAATAAACCCATCAACCCCTCCCTCCAGAACATGCAGAAAAGGGGGCAAGGCCATGTTCTGCGGCTTTGTCGAAGAGGAAGAGTTATAGTGGAGAGTTGTAGCCATGCCGTCGAAACGGTGTTATTTTCACCCAGCTGTCAGGTCTTCTGTGTTCAGGCTTCCTACGGACGCTGTAGTTCGTCAACAATGGTTAAAATTTATGTTTGATTATGTTCCTGACGATTACAATCCTAATTTAGCTCTCTGTGCTGCGCATTTTACGGAAGACAGCTTCCAGAATCTACACGAGTTCAATGCCGGATTCACACAGAAACTATTACTAAAACATGGAGCAGTTGTTGTTGGGCCACAACCTGTAAGTAAGATTTCATAATTTTAAATGTATTTGCATGTATAATTTCAGACGTAATGTTTTAGTTTTATCAAGGACGTAAACAAATGCCAACGCTGGCTTTAGTAGCCAGTTAGTTAAATGCTATTTCGTGTGTCTTTGACAAACGCGTACAAACATTTTGGACCCGAATTTGTAATTATGTACTAATTTTGTAAATGTATTTTACATGTATACTTCATGACGTAATTTTTCAATTTGATCAAGAACGTAAACACAAGCCAACGCTGTTTGGTTAGTAGCCAGTTAGTTCGATGCTATTTTGTGTGTATAAGACAAACATGCACTAACTTCAAAAAATGATATGTAATCACAACAGCAAACTTCATTCAGAAACGTTTGTAAGAGCCGTGCTTGCAGAAGTTCTGCTTGACTCTCTTCATTACCGCTTTCTGGGTCTGATTCTGGCTCAAACTGAAGGCAATATTGACATCGTTATTTACATTTGACCGCAGCACGTGCAGCTGTCGCTCGTGAAGGTAATGGGCGTGACGTTTCCGGACAATGTGCAGTACGCAGTTTAGCCAATCACAACACACCGGCCCAGCTGACCAATCTGAGCCCATCGCCTGTTTCTGAGGGAGTGGTTTCAGAGAATCAGGAAGTCAACCGGTCGTTCAAATGACAGAGGAGAAAGCGTCTTACAATAAAGGTGAAATATATGAAAAATAAGGCGTTTTTTTAACAAACGAAACACGAAGACATGTTATATTGCACCCCATAAACACAATCAAGCAAAGAAAAAAAGCAGTAAACCACCCCCCTTTAAGACTCTCAAAATACACAACTTTTTTTTAAAGGAGTGGTTGACTGTTTTTTTCTAGGCTTGATTGTGTTTATGGGGTGCAGTCAAACATGCGTTCATGCTTTGTTTAAATAAAAAAAAAAACACACTATTTTTCACATAATTTACTTTTATTCTACACCGCTCTGTCCCTTCTCTGATGAAGGTCCTGATTATTTCCTGGTTTTATGAATCCCCTCCCTCATAAATACGCAAAGGGCTCTGATTGGTTAGCTGGTCTATTGTGTTGTTATTGGCTAAACCGCCTCTAGTGCGCATCTAAACTTCCCGCCCCTCAGCTCAGCGGCATGTGCTCTAGTTGCATTGTAAACAATGACGTCGTCAATATTGCTTATCAATTTGAGCCTGATTGAGACCCAGAGAATATTAGTGAAGAGGATCACGCAGAACCTGAGCAAGCACGGCTCTTAATGGGATGGGGTTTTTTTGTTTGTTGTTGGTTCATACTTTTAGATACGCTGTTATTTATTAGTGCTACTGTTAGCTTTTAATATACGGTTTTATCATGATTAAAGCTTTAATACAGCATAGCAACCGTACACACGTCAGTGTATAATGCTTCTCATTGCTATGTGAAAATAAGTGTATAATTGGAAGAGTTTGTTGGAGCTGATCTGACGATCTGAACGAGAGAGAGAGATGCAGAGCAGTTTAAAGGTTCTTATAAATTTGATACAATTATACATTCTAATAAAATTTGTCATCAATATTGAACATGGTAATAACATGTTAATATTCAAAACATGGAACTTTTTTTTTTTCACATTAACTCATTAATGAGAAGCTGCTAATAAGCTGAAAAATTATTCTTCTGGTCCAAATGGATGCACTAAGAGGGTTAACGTAACTCTATGGGATTTGTCCCTTACATCAGTTAGTGAACAAGCTGCCCAATTGAAGGTATCATTAATGCCCACTGCACACGCAGTGAGTGATGGAAGGATTATGAAAGGGATTTGATCTTAATTAGAATTGATTAACCCCGTAAGGTATTTTATGAAACTGAAAACTTACTTGCATGTGTTAGTGAATATAATGATAGACCAATCATCATGTTCATCCTGGAACTTTTGGATGAGATGGACCAGGTAAGCATCTTTGACTTTCTCAGGAGTGAGGATGAATCTCTGATCCAGTTCTTCGACCGTCTGCACTCTGACAGAAAGAGAGAGAGAGCCATGTGACATAAAAATAATATTAGACCTCTGTCAAAACAGCTTTAATGTCTTTGATAAGATGGTGGATTCTGATTGGCTGTCGGCGTTTTGTTTTTATCATTCATCAGCTGGGATAAATAATTATGAAAGTGATTCTAATGATGCTGTTCTTCTGTGTCATTATTGTTATAGCTGTGGCGTTAACATTCCTATAAAATTCTCACAGAATTAGAATGATTTGTAAAACATTATCGTTGTATTTATTGTCCCAGCTGTGAACAGGCTGAAAACTCCTAGTTTTGAGATTGCATACAGGTGCAAGTTGATTTATTTCACTAATTCCATTCAAAAAGTGAAACTTGTATATTATATTCATTCATTACACACAGAATGATATATTTCAAATGTTTATTTCTTTTAATTTTGATGATTATAACTGACAACTAAGGAAAATCCCAAATTCAGTATCTCAGAAAATTAGAATATTACTTAAGACCAATACAAAGAAAGGATTGAAAAGTATGAACATGAAAAGTATGAGCATGTACAGCACTCAATACTTAGTTGGGGCTCCTTTTGCCTGAATTACTGCAGCAATGCGGCGTGGCATGGAGTCGATCAGTCTGTGGCACTGCTCAGGTGTTATGAGAGCCCAGGTTGCTCTGATAGTGGCCTTCAGCTCTTCTGCATTGTTGGGTCTGGCATATCGCATCTTCCTCTTCACAATACCCCATAGATTCTCTATGGGGTTAAGGTCAGGCGAGTTTTCTGGCCAATTAAGAACAGGGATACCATGGTCCTTAAACCAGATACTGGTTGCTTTGGCACTGTGTGCAGTTCCCAAGTCCTGTTGGAAAATGAAATCTGCATCTCCATAAAGTTGGTCAGCAGCAGGAAGCATGAAGTGCTCTAAAACGTCCTGGTATACGGCTGCGTTGACTGTGGACATCAGAAAACACAGTGGACCAACACCAGCAGATGACATGGCAGCCCAAATCATCACAGACTGTGGAAACTTCACACTGGACTTCAAGCAACATGGTTTCTGTGCCTCACCACTCTTCCTTCAGATTCTGGGACCTTGATTTCCAAATGAAATGTAAAATTAACTTTCATCTGAAAAGAGGACTTTGGACCACTGAGCAACAGTCCAGTTCTTTTTCTCCACAGCCCAGGTAAGACGCTTCTGACGTTGTCTCTGCTTCAGAAGTGGCTTGGTAGCCCTTTTCCTGAAGACGTCTGAGCGTGGTGACTCTTGATGCACTGACTCCAGCTTCAGTCCACTCCTTGTGAAGCTCTCACAAGTGTTTGAATCAGCTTTGCTTGACTGTATTCTCAAGCTTGCGGTCATCCCTGTTGCTTGTGCACCTTTTCCTACCCAAATTCTTCCTTCCAGTCAACTTTGCATTTAATATGCTTTGATACAGCACTCTGTAAACAGCCACACCTTTCAGTAATGACCCTCTGTGACTTACCCTCTTTGTGGAGGGTGTCAAAGTTCATCTTCTGGATCATTGTCAAGTCAGCAGTCTTCTCCATTATTATGGTTTCAAAGAACAAGGGGTACCCAGAATTTATACTGTAGGGATGGTTATTTACTGAAACTCAAATATAAATATTCTAATATTTTGAGATACTGATTTTTGACTTTCATGAGCTGTAAGCTCTAATCATCAAAATGAAAAGAAATAAACATTTGAAATATATCAGTCTGTGTGTAATGAATGAATATAATGTACAAGTTTCACTTTTTGAATGGAAATAGTGAAATAAATCAACTTTCTGATGATATTCTAATTATATGACCAGCACCTGCACATACTTTCAATGAACACTTTTATTCAGCAAGGATGCTTTTATTTGATCAAAATTAACAGTAAAAACTAAATATTTATATTTTAAATAAATGCAGGGTTTTTTTAGATTTATGTTAATTAGAGAATCCTGAATAAATGTATAATGGTTTCCATAAAAATGGAACATCAATGTCTCCTATTGCACATTTAGTTTAATGTCTGTCAACTAATAAATGTGCAATGCATTACATCACATTGCATGCTTAAAGTGTGCAATCTTCTTTTCTACTAGGGATGTGTGCTACGACTAATTTATTAACATAAATTAAGGAAATTTTGTGACCGACTAGTCGACTAGTCTAACAAACCCCCAGAAGACACTCATCTGCATGTAATCCGTTTGAAATAGGCTTTGCCTTATTAGATCAAGCTTATATTTATATAATTACAGCTACCAGCTTTATATGCCAGAGCTGAATTTCTGGCCCAAAACATATTTGACATATTCTCCTGACTTACTCTGATTTGTGCTCCCAGAAGAAGGGTCTGTTCAAGGCGATGCTCTGCAGCTGCTGCAGCGTGTCCGTGAGTGTGGCACTGAACAGCAGCGTCTGGCGTTTAGCGGGCACAGCACTGAGAATGACCTCTAGATCTTTAGTGAAATCTGTGCAGCCTTGCTCTAAAAGACGGTCGGCTTCATCCAGGATCTGCCGAGAAACATGCAAGAGTTTTATGAAAATTGCTTTAAAACAAACATTAGAAAAAACATACATCAGAGTCTTACTAGAAACTGGATTCTGTTCAGGCTAATTGTGTCAGAGCTTCGGATGTGATCAGCAAGTCGTCCCGGCGTGGCCACAACAACATGTGGCTTTTTCGACAACTCCAAGCCCTGAGTGACCATGTCTAACGGAAGAAAAAAACAAAGCATCTTTCCTAATAAATATACATTCTATCTTAAATATGCATATCTATTCTTATAAGTAAATGAGCCCTAAAGAATGACCAAGTGAAGCTTTAAATGATACCTTACCCATTCCTCCCACAACGATACAATCTTTTAAGCCTAGTGGCTTCCCTAACGCTCGGAACTGTTCTGCGATCTGGTAAGCAAGCTCTCTGGACAGAAAACAGACAAAAACATCATTTTTAAATATCTACATGCAAATGAAGATTCATATGTTGCTGTATAAATAATAACATTAAGTAAAAAAGTAAACCTTGTGGGTGTTAACACCAAACAGAAAACACCATAAGGGTCCTCAGACAACTTCTGCAGCACTGGAAGAACAAATGCGGCCGTTTTTCCACTTCCAGTTTTTGCACAGCCCATGCAATCCCGACCTGTGAATGGCAGCAATAAAATATAAATAAATAAACAAACATTATGTTCTGATGACAGGTGACAGCACAATCACACTTTACACAACATCAGTCACATTACTAGTTTCAAGTGTCTAAAAAGAGTGTTGTTTACGCATTCTGAGTCAACAAGTTTTACATAGGTCTATAAAAGAAAGTAAAATCCATCATGATACAGATGCATCTCATACAAATATTTAAATGTATTTTATTAATTGAAGAGATTGCTCTGTCTGACATCAACATGACCACAATATATGTTAACTTTTGCCAGCAGAAGCACAACAGTCTCATTGAGAATGAATAAAAAAAAGCGAATGAGATTTATTTGTTTGTTTATATATATATATATAAAAAAGGTAATAATAATTATAATAGTTATTATTTAAGTAGTGATTTATTAAAAATAGACCATATTAAGACATTAATAGACATTAAACAGGAATAAATACTTGTTTTTTTTTTTTTAACTTTCGTTCGTTTCATTGTGTCATGCCATCCACTGAGTAAAATGCATGTGCAGCTCACGTATCCGGCAAAAAAGTGTTTAAATGTAATACTAAAATAAAGATCTCATTTAAAGAGGTCATTTAATTCGTTTTACTGTGATTATGTAAAGCAGATATAGATGTTTACCTTCCAGTATGGCAGGAATGCATTTCTCCTGAACTTGGGTCGGTCGGTTGATTCCCATCTGCTTACACTGCTGGATCAACCACTCGGACAGGCCAAGAGACTCAAAAGTGGCCATTTTCCACCAGGCTATTTAAAAACAAAATATTCAAAACATAAATCAGTGTATTAATGTTGCTCTGAACGCCGTTAAATGTCCTTTTAAGGTTGATAACAAAAACCTCGTGCGAACCTGCGACGGCCGCGTGAATTAGACGTCATGTGACGATGTGCGGAAAAGGGAGAAGACCACGCCCCTTAGGGTCAAGAGCTGCGCGATTTCTTTACAGCCTAATTAACAAAGTAAATCAAAATATAAAGTTTATAGGTAAATCAAGGAAAGAAGAGGTTATTTATACCTAACAGAATAATGTTTAAATAGCACACTTAAAATAATAGGGAGACATCCAAATGTTAACAATGTCATGTTAAAGATACCTGGTGTATTTTTTGAATGTAGTACGTACGAACTAGAAAGAAGAAAGAAGGAAAAAATTTCATTCAAGAATGAAATGTTAAGGTTTTAATAAAATTATCAAGTGAAACAAATAGTAAAGTCTTCTTTGATTTTATTGGACAGACGGGACTGATAAATAGAATTAGTGCTCTCAAATGATTAATCGCGATTAATCGCATCCAATATAAAAGTTTTTGTTTACATAATATAAGTGTGTGTACTGTGTATATTTGTTATGTATATATGAATACACACACGTGCATGTATATATTTAAGGAAAATATGTTATGTTTCTATATTAAATATATTTTTATGTAATATAAATTATATGAATTTAAATATATACATGTAAATATATAGCCTATATAGTATGTGTGTGTATTTATATATGCGCAATAGATATACAGTACACATGTTAAGTAAACCAAACTTTTATTTTGAATGTGATTAATCGCGATTAATCGTTTGACAGCACTACTAGAATGTAAAACTCTGTTGCACACTCAGAGGGTGGCGGTAATGCACCAGTTCACGTTGGTTGCCAGCCGCAGTTAAAAACCAAGAAGAAGAAGAAGAGGACTGGTGTGCTCGTGAGCGCGCAGCAGCAACCGCGGGGTCGCGCCGAGGGTGAGAGGCGCGCGCAGGTAAGCTCGAGCTGAACTCTGTCAGCAGCACCTGGACTGTTCTCGACCACAGGCCGTACAGTATTAACTGGTTAGAAATCATTTCTAAAGCTCTCACTGTCTCGTAGCAGTCTATGCTCGCGAAACTGTAAGTGTGAGTGGGTTGTTTGTTTATTTGTCACTGCCGTGTCTTGTATTCGTATTTTATTAAGATTGAGCATGGTTAGCGGTAATTTGGGCTTCTACACATGATGACCTTCCTCATCCTCATCCTCGCTGAGAATGGCGGAGTCAGATGGTGTGGAGTTCTGTGCGAATCGAGCTCAAAGCAGGTAGGAATGCGTGTAGCATCAGATGTTGCATGCGATGCGTTGCATGCATGCATGCATTTTTAGGGTTGTCCCAAAAATGCAACAGGGTTAAGAAATAAAATATTTGAAAACAAATATTTGTTTTATTCTGCTGTCTATAATATTACTATTATTAAAGATGCACACAGTAATTTGTTAAAGTTTACCCCAACATTAGATGAAATCTCTATCGTTTTTCTAGAAAATCTTGTTTTGTTCTGCATTTAGAGGGTCTTCCTTTCATGACCAGCTGTGTGACAATGCCCTGTTATCTGTACCATATTAGAGATTTTTTGCACTTATTGATAATTGTTAATGTTGGATATGTATTGTGCATACTACTTTGCCCTATATTTACGTTTAGATCACCTTCTAACACTCATTTAAAATGAATCTTTGAAAAACTAATAATTTATTAACACTGTTTAATGTAGTATCTATTATTCATGCTGTACAGCATAATATTGAGAGGTGAAAAATTCACATGCAGCATTTAAGTTTATTGATTTCTGTTTAACAGTGCAAACCCTCTTTTGATGTTAAAAGCTATACTGCCAGGATTTACTAAAGAGACACGGTGAAAAATAAAGCCATGGACAGTGGAAAAGCCAGTTATTTTTGCAGCTGTCCTTAATGCATATGCATTTAGTAGGAGTGTCCCGTTCAGACACGAAACCCTCTGGGACAAAAGTATTTAAATAAATGAGATTTACTTGCATTTGCACCATTATTGCACCCCAAAAAGCATGTCTTAATCCATTTTGTCCTTGACATGGCAGGGATAGTTGCAAATTTGAACTGCCTGCTCTTTGTAGATTTTGTTGGTCTTTATGGAAGTGAGAATTTTCCACTCCCATCGCCACTTTTATGGGATTGCAGTCTCATGCTAATTTGCCCTATTTACTACTTTGTTTTTAATTTTTGGCGAAATTATGTAGAACTTTAATTATATAGTTATCTGTCATTATATGATAACATATAAGCTGTAGCATGGTCTACAGTGATGGTGTAGATCGGCATGCTCACAAAGATGAAACAGAATGTGCATAAGGTAAAATAAAAATAAATGAAGTGTTAAAACGAGCAATGCAACAAACTGTTGTACAGGTCGAGGATAAATCTAGCACAGAGCAAGAACATACAACAGTCACAGCCACTGCACTGTGAAATGCCGTTGTTAGTGTAAGAGTCAGCTAAATGCACACGGAAACATACTGAGTGCACCTTTAAAAGTGTTTATAATAAGAACCTTTTTGCCCTCACGTTCTTTCTGGTATCTGGTAGAATTCAGGGCTCAAAAAGTATACTTAACACAAGGGCTTGATGCTTAATTTTTTTCCCAAGGAGCACTTGTTCTCCTAGATTGTAAAATTAAGGAGTGCATAAACAACTTTAGAGGTGCAATGAGAATTGATGAAATAATGTGACATTACACTGTGAAATGTGTGTGCTTTACTATTGCCAGCTGCTCATTCAGAAGGATAAGGGCGATTAAAATAAGCACTCTTACAACCATCTACAAACTATGACAATATAAGCACCATAAAGCTTAGGATCTACTGATGATGATTTATGACAATCTGCATAAATGCTCTGAAACTGTGAGCCCATTGAATGTGCAACAGCACTGCGTTTGGACATTGCTCGCATTTATGTATTGAAATCATCGCCTTTTTAAAGTTTAATGATCATATTAGGCTGTATAGCAATTCCTGTTTTTCCATCCCAAATTTAAGACCTCTTAAAGAGTTCATTTAAGGGTTTTTACAAGCCTAAATTTAATAAAACTGATGCTCTCATGAGAACCCATAAAATTTTAATTTGAAATCATATTTAAATATTTTTTATATGAAGCATGAATACATGCAGTAATGCTGGTATTTTAATTATACTGTGTATTTATTTACAAATATACAGTTTTTCTGTGGCCAGATTGCTCCAAAACAGAAAAAAAAAATTAACTATAAAGGATTAGTCACATTTCTGAAAAGTACTTTACTACAAGCTTGGAAAATTGTTCATCTAAATTAAGGCAGATCATTTATTTGGCTATAAAAGTACCATTATTAGTGTGTGTGTGTGTGTGTGTGTGTGTGTGTGCACTGGACCATCTAGGAACCCAAACACTGAAGGATGCATATAGAATCTGTCTCAACAGAACATGAGGGTTAGGATCAATGACAAATAAACTTTCTTTTGTTTAACTTGTGTTGCACTGTCATCACAAAAACCATTTGACGTTGGTAATTGTTTGGGTCACTTGTTGCTTGATATTTATGAGGCTTAGGTGTTCTTTATCAAAATAGGCTCTTTATCCAATCTGTTGAATAATTTAAAAGTAGGTGCCATTACAGGGATCATGTTGATGTACCAGTATAGAAGCCTAGACCTGTCTGGGAAGCGTCAGGATACAGCAGATTCATCAAGCTACTTGTGAAATTCTGTTGACTCTGTAGCCAGAGACAATGATCAGGGAGTGGTGAGAGATACAGTTCCTTGTAAATTGATTCTCTCTTTCTTCCAGCATGGCTAACAACAAGAATAGCACGCTCCGTTGTACTTTCTCGGCCTCCAGCCACAGCAACACTCTCTTGAGGGGACTGTCTGCGCTGCGCGATCAAGGTCAGTTGTTGGATGTGGTTCTGGCCATTGAGAACGAGCGGTTTGAGGTTCACAAAGCAGTTTTGGCCTCCTGCAGTGACTACTTCAGGTGAGACATTGCACTGTTTGTTAGCAGTCATCTGAGCTGCAAAGTCCAAATGACTAGTTGACTTGACTAATGTGTGTATGGATAGTTGTTCCAAACCTGTATGAATATTTCTGTTCGGTATATTTGTAGCAATAGCCAAAAATACATTGTATGGGTCAAAATTATCCATTTTTCTTTTATGCCAAAAATCATTAGGATATTAAGTGAAGATCATGTTCCATGAAGATATTTTGTGAATTTCCTACTGTAAATGTATATATAAACTTAACTTCTGATTTAGTAATATGAATTGCTAAGAACTTCATTTGGACAACTTTAAAGGCGATTTGCTCAATATTTAGATTTTTTTGCACCCTCAGATTCCAGATTTTCAAATAGTTGTATCTCGACCAAATATTGTCAGATCCTAACAAACCATACATCAATGGAAAGCTTATTTATTCAGCTTTCAGATGATATATAAATCTAAATTTCGAAATATTGACACTTAAGACTGGTTTTGTGGTCCAGGGTCACACATTGTTTTCATTTGTTGTGTCTCCTTGCAACAAGGCACAAGTTTCTTCATGAGTTTGTTGTGTTCAGAATGACAAAAGTCTGGTAGTGTGTGATTCTCAGTTAGTGTATAATGACCAGTTTTTCCTCTAACTATTTACAAAATCGCTAACATTGTCTTCTCAAAGTTCATGTTCAACACAAACATATTAGGTACTTTAAGCAAGAGCTGCTGATGCAACCGCAAAACCAAAAATGCTTTTAATTATTATTTTATTAAATAATATGAAATAATTTTGTAAGATTTAATAATGATACCGAATTTAAAAAAATACAAGCCAATAAAATAACCACTCTTTTATTGAAAGTCAAACAATAAAATTGGACAGAAAATGTATTAATATTAATATAAAATATCAACATAATATTATTGCACGCTGAATGGTGCGGTATGCCATATATTTTTGGTCCCTTTTCTCTTTCATCAAAAAAAGAAAATGCCATTTTCAGCCAGTAATTTTGGTGAATCCTTACTTTCTAGCTTTTTCTTAAATGGTCTTTTTTTTTTAAACTTTGTTAAAAGTTAAGAGTTTACTTCCATTTCATCAGCAGCTCTTGCTTTTCCCTATTTCTTAATATCTCAGAAAATGTATCACCCTTTAAAAAACATTAAGCACTTAAACAGCCAGAGATTGTACATACAGTCATACATCTCCTTAGTCAAGCTTGTAATGTTGTTTTGGCTCAACACTCTTTACTATGTAGAAAATGAATGGGGAAAAATATTTCCATAACCGAGGGTGCTAAAACAGCGAGTGGACACTGTTGCACTTTAGCTTAAAAGTATGCAGATCCCCTCTTTTTGCCACACATTTGAACAAAGGTGTGAAATCTTTTCTTCTTGATCCATACAGAGCCATGTTTACTGGAGGAATGAAGGAGTCAAACCAGAACACCATCGAGCTAAAAGGTCTTTCAGCCAGAGGGCTGAAGCACATTATTGATTTCGCCTATAGTTCTGAGGTCACTCTGGACTTGGACTGCATTCAGGATGTTCTCGGTGCAGCCGTCTTCCTGCAGATGGTGCCTGTGGTGGAGCTTTGTGAGGAGTTCCTGAAATCGGCCATGAGTGTTGAGACTTGTCTAAACATTGGCCAGATGGCCACCACTTTCAGCCTCTCGTCCCTTAAGCAGTCAGTCGACGCGTTCACGTTCCGTCACTTCCTGCAGATCGCTCAGGAGGACGACTTCCTTCACATTCCAAAGGAACGACTGGTTTTCTTCCTTCAGAGCAACAAGTTGAAGAACTGTAGCGAGATCGACTTGTTCCACGCAGCAATCCGCTGGCTGCAGCACGACGCGTCCAGACGAGCGGCGGCCAGCGAAGTGCTCTGCCACGTGCGCTTCCCGCTAATGCGTTCGTCTGAACTTGTGGACAGCGTCCAAACTGTCGACATCATGGTGGAGGATGTGCAGTGTCGACACTTTCTCCTAGAGGCCTTCAATTATCAAATCCTTCCATTCCGACAGCACGAAATGCAATCACCACGAACTTCCATTCGCTCAGACGTCACTTCGCTGATTACGTTCGGTGGAACGCCCTACACTGACAACGACCGGACGGTCAGCGGCAAAGTCTACTATCTGCCCGACGTCACGGTGCGACAGTTCAAAGAGTTGACCGAAATGGAGATGGGATGCAGCCATGCGTGTGTGTCGGTTCTCGACAACTTTGTGTACGTCGTGGGTGGGCAGCATTTGCAGTATCGCAGTGGAGAGGGCGCAGTCGATGTCTGCTTCCGCTACGATCCCCATCTGAACCAGTGGCTTCGAATCCAGTCCATGCAGGAGAGCCGCATTCAGTTTCAGCTCAACGTATTGCATGGACAACTTTACGCTACCGGAGGACGCAACCGGTCTGGCAGCTTGTCCTCTGTAGAGTGCTATTGTCCGAGGAAAAACGAGTGGACTTATGTGGATTCCCTCAAGAGGCGGATCTGGGGTCACGCCGGAGCGGCGTGTGCCGAGAAACTCTACGTCTCAGGAGGTTACGGGGTGTCTGTGGAGGATAAGAAGACTCTCCATTGCTATGATCCGACCTCGGATCAGTGGGACTTCAAGTGTCCCATGAACGAGCCAAGAGTCTTGCATGCTATGATCAGTGTAAACAACCGTATTTATGCACTCGGTGGCAGAATGGACCATGTTGACCGCTGCTTTGATGTGCTAGCTGTAGAGTATTATGTTCCAGAAACCGATCAATGGACGACAGTCAGTCCGATGCGAGCTGGTCAGTCAGAGGCTGGCTGCTGTCTGCTAGATAAAAAGATCTATATAGTCGGAGGATACAACTGGCACCTCAATAACGTCACTAGTATTGTGCAAGTTTATAATACAGAGACAGATGAGTGGGAAAGAGATCTTCATTTTCCAGAATCTTTTGCGGGAATAGCTTGTACACCTATTATACTTCCTCAAACAACCACCCAGCGCTAAGCACATATTGCGTTGACTGTTTATTTAGACTTGAGGTTTAGTGTCCACCCGGACTGAAGTGAAAGTAATGGTATAATTGGCTTTGCCTCATTGAAAAGCCTCAGTGTTATGTCTTTATTTTTGAAGCATGCATGATTGAACGATATGAAAGCACATTTTTGAGAATGTGAAGCATCTTTCTACACACTTCTCGAGCAGTATTGTCGTCTATGGCCTTTCTTGTAGATTGCCATGTTTCATACTAATGAGGGTTTTGTACAAGTCCCTTTGGGATTTGCAGTGACGGCAGACTTGAATGGACTCACAACATTAGTGCAATGTCATCACGTCTTCATCTTTGTGTATATCCTATGTATTCACAACACATCCTAAACTTCCAGAAGTATAGTGCAAGTTTCTATTGCACAGACAGATGAGTCCAAAAGAGATCTTCATTTTCAAGAGACTTTTTTTGCGGGAATAGCTTGTACACCTATTGTACTTCCCCAAACAACCACCCATCGCTAAGCACATATTGTGTCTTATATTTGATTTTTGAGAATCTTTCTGCACACTTCTCATGCAGTAATGTTGTAGATTGCCCCGTTTCATACTAATGAGGGTTTCGTACAAGTGCCTGTGGGATTTGCATTGATGACAGACTTGAATGGGGCCAAGGAAATGTCATCATGACTGCATGAAGGATTTTTGGCCTGTTCTCATGGTGTGACTAAATGACACGAAAGCAAAAAAAAAATGGATAGCTGAATGAATTGGTTGACATCTAAACAATTAAAAACCGTCTTTGCCTCTGGGAAAGAGTTGGTAGAACTTCATACTTGCAGTATGATATTTTGAATTTGGTCCGCCAGCTACAATTTGCACAAAATTGTCTGCTTTGCACTTAATGAAGAGGTTTAAAATATTGGACCTTAGCATGCTCTTCTCAAGATGTAAAGCTGGCTTTGGTTCTTCTTGTAGATTACCTCCAGTGTGTGAATCTCTTGGGTACAGATCAGATCTCTATATCACGGCTTTGGATGCAGATGGTCCCAAGCACAGCAAAGGCCTGTATTCCTCTAAATTAGTCATAATCTTGAGAGGTAATGCAAAACAGTAGACGTGATCTATACGTTTTCAGGCAAATTCATGTTTGTTTTGTGATCATTTATAGAAACACCACTATAGTGGCAGGTGTGTTAATATATTTTGTGATGCTTTATTAAGCTGTTTTGTGGCCTGATATTAGTTCTTTTTCGTTATAATTCTCATTTTTGAAAGGTTTTGTATTTAAAAACTGGCAAATTATTTCAGAAATCTTTGCCACCATGAAGAAGCAGAGCAGCAGTGGAGGTAAAATTCTCATGACTCGGTTTTGTCCTTTTTTTTTTTTTTTTTAAATTAATTTATTTTTTTTCCATTCCTAACAATTTATGGGACATTTAAAAAAAATATTGATACCTCATTGTAAGATTTTTTTTTTTTTTTTTTACTTCAATCTCTATTCAGTTATAGTTTTTACTGGATAAAAATGTACCTACCTTCCTACAGGTTTTTTTTTTTCTTTTTCTCTCTCTCTCAAACTAAATGAGCACATTTCATTATGCACTTTAATATTCAACGTGGTAAATCAGTGATTTGATTACTGAACAATTGAAAAGGTGCATTGTTTTCTCTGAACATGTAGTTTACGCAGTATATACAGTATTATACAGTAGGGACTGGATCACGTACATGGAACTATAGCACAAACCTTTTGTAATATTGTGTTGGCATGTTTTCAGAGTATGAATATATAAAAAAAAACACTACATTCTAGAAAAACCTAGTGTTTTTTTTTTGTGCATTTAATAGTTTGATTGTATATTATTACACTTATTTGTTAATGTTTTTTTTTTAAGATTCCTTTAAGGTGTTAGAAACATTTGTTCTTTCCAACAACACAATTTCGTTTTGTGTATGTATATAGATACCATGATTACAGCAGTAAATGACTGTCATCCTTGGCTCAGGACTCATTTACATGCTGATGTAAAATGGAAACATAAATACGGACAATATCTGGTGAGACTTTTGAGTAAGTTAGCTGGGTCTTATGAACAAATGGCCTTCAATCTTGTACTTGCATCACAGATCAGCCTTAATCAACCTGGTAAAGGCACTTAAAGTGCTGTTTGGTTCTATGTAAACAACCTTTTCCTTAAGTCTGGAATTTCAACAAGCTTTTACAATTTATTTTTTTAATTGTTGTCAATTTTCGATTCCAAGAAAATTCTTTATGTAAGTGCATTTATGAACATCTGAAATTTGTTGCATGTGGTTACATCCAAAAAAATTCTACTTTTTTTTTTTTTTTTTCTACAAATCCCGTTCTAATTTTGATGTACAAAGTTACATGGTAAACTTTCAAGTGTGGTATAATTAATAAATAACACTGAATGTATTTGTATTGGTAGCATTTTTTGCATTTATCCTTTTACACATTTGTCTTCCATGTGTTAAATTACGTGTGTTCTTGTTTTATCCACCTGCTATGTTGTGTCTGTTACAGTGTGGTCTAAATAAAAATGCACAAAAATATGTCATTCTCATTTTTTTTCATTGATGTACTATTATGAAAAAAAATGATGTTTTTCTTTGCAGCAACAGTGTCTTACTAATTATGATGGACTATTGTTTTTGCTGTGTGCAAACCAGAACTTTATAGATCCAAACTGTATTTTTTTGCTGCAAAAAATGGTGGGATTAAAAAAAAAAAAACATTTTGAGAGACTTATCATTTACAATAGCCATGTATCTCTCCTGTCTCATATCCCATTGACAAATAATTTTTTTTTTAAATCATAAACTAGCTTCGCTTTGATCAATTTTGCAGAAAACAAGACTTCATATTCTCAAATAAATGTATTTTGACACATTTGTATGGGAAAACAAGACAAAAAAAAATACCGATGAAGAGCATTGCTTTTTTGCAGCGTTGTTAGAAGGTACAGCAAAAGCAAGTGGTTTCTAGTGATTTAGAGCAAAGCTATTTAAACCTTCAGCTGTTTTCTGAATTAAAAAATAATGGCGATTGCATTGGAAGTCGTATTTTTAAAGGTTGAAATGTTAATACGTTTTCTTTACTTGGTCTTACAAAGGTTTCTAATAAACACTTCCTCAATTTGGCTTTAAAAGTCTTAAGTTTAGTTTATAAAACCTGCAGAAACCCTGATTATCAATTAACTCAGTAAGACAGTTGTTATGGTTGTGAAATAGCCTATGATAATAAAGAAACAAAACTAAGCTATAATGAGTGCATATTTATTTTAATAAAGAATGTTAAATCTCAAAATAAATTTAAAGTTTTCAGTTTTAACACCTTGTGGAGAAACGCCAAGAAACGTCTATATTTTACATTAGGCGCCTCTTATCAAAATAGTTTTTTTGCAGCATAAATAGCAGGTGTCTTCTCTCATTCAGCTTGTGTGTGTGTGTGTGTGTGTGTGTGTGTGTGTGTGTTTTTATCAATCAGGTGGACTCCAATGCCCACAACTCTTCCCGTGATGACGCCTCCGCCGCGGCAGCGCACAACGCGTCTCACGCAACGCTCTGTGTTTTGGAGAAGAACGGAAGATGGCGACCTCAAACAATCCGCGAAAATTCAGCGAGAAAATCGCCCTGCACAACCAGAAGCAGGCGGAGGAGACGGCGGCGTTTGAGGAGGTCATGAAAGACCTGAGCATCACGCGAGCAGCGCGGGTACGTGTGTCAGAAACGGCGGCTAAACGCGCGCGTAGCGCAGCTGCTATGTCGGATGTAGCCTGTGTTTGATTTAAGAGCTCTCTTGTCGCCTGAGAGCCGTGACAAATCGGTGAAGGACGGTAACGATGCCCCGGTGGTTGCGCGTGACGGGAGATGCTGAGGATGCTGCTGGAGAGAGATGCTGGACAGATGTCATGCACATCTGCACAGAGACCTGCTCCGGCCTTGAATGCATTGTTGCTGCTTTTCGCTCTTTTATTTCTCGTTCTCGTTGTGTGTATCAGAAGCTAACGTTAAATGTCATTGACTGGGGCATGTGCATCCTAGCAACTATTTTAAAATTAAAGTCTAAAGGTTTTTGCATTTTGATGAAGTCTATCCAACTAGGATTTTCATGTTTTTGTGAAAGCTGTTGGGTAAAACAAATACATGCAAAAACTAAAGCCATTGAAAGCATGTCAAATACAGCCTGTATTTATATGTAAAACTAGTTTCCAACACTGAAAAAAAAAATTGTGTGGAAACAATTGTCATTTAGAAAATGCTTGTAAATTTCATAAACAATTACAAAAAACAGTAACACTGAGTTATACATGGAATTTTGACTTTTAAGAAAAAAAAAACGTATTTTTAGAATTTCCAATACGTTTTTGTGAATGCAGCATTTCTTGTTTTTGTTTGGTTTAATTTGAAGTGCCGATTAAACCTATATAAGCTAAAAAAAAATAAAAATAAATAATAAGCATGAATTAAAAACAATAAAAATGAAAGTGAATAGAAAATCTAAAAATAAAGTCTAATTAACAAAATCTATAATAGCAGTGATACAAAAATAAGTCTGGATCAATTTCAATGTCAGGGCAAATTGTCGCATTCATTATAATTTGTCATTAATGTTTGTTTTTTCTACTTTTACATTATTATTTGGTTTATGTTATTTATTACCTTTAATTTAATTTTGTTGAATGTGCTATTTTACTTTCAAGGGTATTTCATAAAAAAAATCCAAAATCAGTGTCAATAAACATATTGGTCAACATATATTAAGTGAGCTGAATCTTTTTCCAGGGGGGAAAAAAAATCAATCAATAATAAAATACAGAATGATAAAAAATAAAAATAAACTAACCCTTTCAAATATTAATTTGAGCAATTTGCTCCAGCCTCAGTTTTCAACTCTTTACAACAAGGCTGTAGTCTGTCCCTTGGTGTTGAACATATTATATATGTTAGTGTGCGTCACATAAGTCGATACCCATGTTTTGCTACCTTTTATTAACTCTCGCTGGTCTGCTTTTCTCATTCTTCACATGACAAAGTGTTTTACTCGGCGGTATCTGGTTTACGTTTCATTCATGCATTCATTACGTCACTCACTGCTGCTTTTCACGCACTGTTATTTTGCACAGCTGCAGTTACAGAAGACCCAGTATTTGCAACTAGGCCAGAATCGAGCTCAGTGCTATGGAGGGTCACTGCCCAATGTCAATCAGATTGGAAATAGCAACACTGACCTCCCTTTTCAGGTGAGACCTTAGAAACTTCATAAGTTTGAAAATTCTGTCGTACACACTATGCTGTCACTTTATGAATGAATTTCCCTTCAGATGATCTAATCACAGTTTCATAAACATCCTAACTGGATAACGCTCATAGTGCATTCGATGGGTCATTCCTCATAAGGTGCGGTCACGTTAACCATTGCTCTGTGAAATTTCGCAGGCAAATTCCATTCATTTCAATAGGCGAAATATTCTCCGTGCAGATTTTGCTCATGTTCAGGTTGGTCATGCAGGCAAAAAATGGTCTATTTTCAATGTGACCACACTTTCATACAATACCTTGTCAACTGTGTAACTTAAAAGAATTGATTGGAATTGAAAAGACACTTTAAGTCTAAATTTGAACTATAAACTATATACACAGAGTGGACGTAAAAGATAAAGTTAATCATCACTCAGTGTTTTTATTCTTTATATTGTCAAACCAGTTCTGTAATTGGAAACAAACCATTTCGACTGGGAAAAGAAACAGACATCTGTAAGGTTTCTTAAGAAATTGCCAGTTTATCATGTTAAAAGTTAGCTCATAGGGACACTCATATTAGTCCAATATTGGCACCCTAAATGTATTTGACACTTCCGCACTTAAAAATGTCTCAATGCCATTGCATTAGATACAAAATATCAAATCAGTAATTCTGGAGCTTTTCTTAGTTCCAAAAAACGTGTTTTTGTGAAATGTTTCGTTTAAGAAATGTACTTCTTGATGCTTGCTTTGATATTCTTTTATTCAATCCAAAAGCATCCTGTGTAGTAGGAATGGCCCGGATCAGCTTTTAAAGCAAAGTATTAACCAAAAATTCTAATTTTTGTCCGGAAAACCTTTTTTATGAATTAGTTAAATGTAACAGTTGATGGACACCTGCGTCATTTCCTTCTTTATCATTGCTCTTCATTTATGACACATTAGCGTAAGGATGTACGGGATGGATCTCATCGCTCTGAGCTTTCATACTGCTAGTCCATCTTCTGCGTGGAGCCTGTTTTGCGCTTTTATTTGCCCAACACTGCAGCAAAAGTCCTGATGCCTTGTGAAAACGCATTTGAAGATCACTTAAACAAATCAGATTCTTTTACAGACGACTGTTTTAGACACCAGCCGGACGTCCCGACATCACGGCCTGGTGGACCGCGTGTATCGTGACAGGAATCGCATCGCTTCTCCGCATCGTAGACCTCTCTCTGTGGACAAGCATGGACGTCAGATATCCTTCAGCTTTATTAGACACAGCCAAGTTTTACTCAACCGATATGTGTTTTCATGTGTGTGTGAGACATTGTCCTGAACCCTAATTACATCGACAGCTGTCCCTATGGCTCGGTATATCTGTCACCACCTCCCGACACAAGTTGGAGAAGGTAAAGCAGCTTTTCTCAAGACCTAATCAACAAAACATGCTCAAAGGTCACAAATCATAGTGTTTTTACATGTTCCCACCTGTGCTGGTCTGCCGCAGAACCAACTCTGACTCAGCTCTACACCAGAGCGCTGTGAATCCAGCTCCACAGGACACTTTTGTTGGTGGATCCCAGGAGCTGCAGTCGAAAGGAGTAAAAACATGTAAGAATTTGGGAGTTTTTTCCATTTTTGTTAGCTATTGCTATACTGCATGAAATTATAATTTGTTTTCATTTAAAATACATCTTCAGGCCTTTAAAGTGTAGATGAGTTTGTTTCTTCATTAAAACGGATCACCTCTGCAGTGAATGGGTGCCGTCAGATTGAGAGTCCAAACAGCTGATAAAAATAATCCACATCACTCCAGTCCATCAGTTAACATCTTGTGAAGCCAAAAGCTGCGTGTTTATAAGAAACAAATCTATCAATACATTTTTAACCAAATCATTTCCGACTAATATACAAGTCCTCTATCCACAAAATTGCTTTCTCCTGTGAAAAAGTAGTCTCACCTGAATCAGGAGAGAAATATGCCAGATCACGCACTGTTTACAAGTAAAACCAGTTCTAAACAAATATGTAGGTGGATTTTGATGTTAGAGAACAACAGGGGACGGATGTTTTTCACTGGAGGAAGCGTTATTATAGATTTTGGCCAGAAGCGACGGCTTAAAAGTTAAAAACGCCTTAATGATGAAGTTGTTTCTTACAAACACGCAGCTTTTCGCTTCACAAGTCATTAATTGATGGACTGGAGTGGTGTGAATTACTTGTGATGTTTTTATCAGCTGTTTGGACTCTCATTCCGACGGCACCCATTCACTGCATGGGATCCACTGGTGAACAAGTGATGCAATGCTACATTCTCCAAAACTGTTACCATGTAGAAACAAACTGACCTGAGGATGAGAACATTTTCATTTTTGGTGTGAATGGTTCCTTTAACAAAAGTTAAAAACTTTTGTCCGCCAAAAGTCATGATGTGATGCAACTAACATGCAGAAACATGCAAAAAAAAAAGAAAAGAAAAAGTACCCCTGTAGATCCTCTTCACTGACTGTCAAGGTCAACAAGTCTTTTAAAATATCAGATAATTTGACCTTTTTATTTTGTAAAATGTCATATTGATGTCTCCTCTAAACATAAGGATATGTACTCTATGAATATTGAAATTATGGTGTAATTTTTTACGTAGTGGTTACATCATATGACAAAAAGAACATGTCTAAGAACTTGGAGTGTGTTTTAATTAGATTTGATATGGTGTTTTTCCTCATGTACAATGACCATCCGTATCTCCCTCTCTTTCTGCAGTGCTGTTGCTCACCCCTCCAGATACAGAGGACACTGAATCAGAGATGGAGAAAGACGAGCCCAACGCATCTCTGCATACAGAATCCTGTGACGTTCCTGGGATTAAGTGAGTTTATCATGACTAATACTTGTTGTGCTGGAAATCATGCAACACGCAAATAACCTTTGAATTAGCATGAGTAGAGAAAATGAAGTGTGGCTGCGACTTTAGATCCTAAATTGACACTCACCATGTGCAAAATTAAGGTAAAAATGGTCTGAATGAAAATTAAATGATAAAATATAGTTTGGGTAAATAATTGGCCAATGGAACTGCAACATTACATGGCTTTATTTGAACTGTATGACTTGCTGATAGAAGCGGTATGAGAGATTCAGACATACTGTACTGTTCAAATCTCCTCCTAAAGACAACATTTGTCACAATTTGTATGTTAAAATGTTTTGCTTTAATATTGTTCAAATATTATCATATTATTGTATTTCAATTTAGTGATATTTGGGTGGGGCATTATTGTGTTTTTGTTATATATCTTAATTTCAAAACAACTATGCAATATTAAGCTAACTTTAACCTTAACCTCTGATTGATAAATGTAAAATATATATAATTTTATTTTTAGCTATATATATTAGAGCTGTCAAACGATTAATCGCGATTAATTGCATCCAAAATAATTGTTTTTATTTACATAATATATCTGTGTGTACTGTGTATATTTATTATGTATATATAAATACACACACATACAGTATATATTTTGAAAATATTTACGTGTATTCACATGTATATGTTTATATTCATATAACTTATATTATATATAAATATATTTAATATATAAACGTAACATATTTTTCTTAAATATATACATGCATGGGTGTGTATTTATTTACATAATAAATGTACACATTACACACAGTACAAAAATTATTTTGGATGTGATTAATCGTTTGACAGCACTAATATATATATATATATATATATATATATATTACTGAGATTTACTCATTTATATGTGTCTCTCTTTGAAGTGTTGCATCATATAGCGTCTCACTGCATATTCTGTTTGATTTTTCCAGCATATTTCCATCTCCTGATCAAGAAATGAATAGCTCTTTGATGCCAGCTGCTCACAGCACTGGCGGCTCCTTACCTGATCTGACAAACATCCAGTTCCCTCCTCCTCTCCCCACCCCGCTGGATCCAGATGACCCCATTACATTCCCTACATCCAGCTCCAGCAGTACCAGCAATCTGACCACCAACCTGACACACCTGGGCATCAGTGCTGCCAGTCACGTCCCTCCCTCCCCTCCCGCCCAGCACACTGGCCCCGCCCCCTCGCCCAATATCAGCCCACAGCCGCCCACTCCCACGCTGCCACTTGCCGTCTCCCCCCAGATACCCATCGCACAGGTAAGGCCTGTGTTTGAATTCAGAATATGTGTGATTAAAGGATCATCATTTCATTTCTAGCAATCTGTGAGGTCCCAAGAAAGTCTGATTCTAATATTTAAATTAAGGATACACCAATGTATTGGCCAATAATCAGTATGGCTTATAAAAGTAATTATCTGCACTATCAGCCATTGTTTAAAAACAAGATAATCAGGGCAGATTCTGTTCTGTCCAGAACGCTGTAGCATTTCAGTTCAAGCAGCAGCGCAGAGCACAAGTCTTTTCCATTTTTAAGGTATAGCGCAAAATAAATATGAATGGACATCAGTTCACAGTTGGTTAGTTAGCAATAAAAAACAATAAAGAGGAGCCTAATTACTGATAATTATATATGTATGTCTGAATAAATCTGTCATGAAGACAACCAAAGAAAACCTGTACTAATACCTAATTGAATTGTACAAACATTTCAGTTTTCATTTGAGTGTGATTATTATATCTGAAAATAAATATCAGAAGTAGTTTGGGCTCTGTTGTTAATTTTAACCTCTAATATTATAGCAATGTACCAAATGAGAGGTTTCCCTGTGTAGTTTACACTTTACAGCATTAGTTGGAAGAGATTGTTTTCCTTTAGAAAACCCAACTATTGGTATCTGCAGAACTGAATAATTGGCGAAGAAATTTATTATGGGTGCATCCTTTTTTTCGAAAAAATGACAGTCAAACTAAAATTAAAATTTGAAAGCAGTTTTTTTAAATTGCCTATTTTGAAGTGCTTTATAATTGCATTTTCATTAATTTTTCTATTATAATTTTCTATTAATAATTTGATTATTTTTTTCTGAACATTTTCTGCTTTCATTTGAAAGTTTTTGTAATTTTGTTGTGTTTTTGTCATTTTTTTGTTGTTTATTTAAAATTTAGTTTTAGTTATTTTAATATTTCAAAATGAAATTGAGAAATGTTTAATTTCCTATTTCAGTTAATGCTTATTTTATTTCAAATAATGAAGATGTTTTTTGTTTTTTTATGGTTTTATTTTTAGTTTTAGTGAACTATAATAACCCTAGATCATTGACAATGAATTAAGGTAAATGTATGAATATGAATATTCCGTTTGGTTGACGGTCTGTTGTTGTCATAGCCGATCACGATGGACAGCCTGTCTCTGGAGCAGCAGTTGTCTCAGTACTCACTGCTGAGTTTACTGAACGACCTGCAGAAACAGCCACACAGCCTCCCTCAGAACATTCGTCTCATACGCCTCCCGCCTCTCACCGTAAGCTCCACCCCCAACACCACCCAGCCCTCTCTCACCAGCCAATCACAGACAGCCACAAGCGGAACTGCCAGCTCGGTATGTTTTTGTACACCGCTGTACACAAAACCAGTCTTAAGTTTGAAAATCTGGAATCAAAAATATTTGAAAATCTGGAATCTGAGGGTGCAAAAAAATCAAAATACTGAGAAAATCACCTTTAAAGTTGTCCAAATGAAGTTCTTAGCAATGCATATTACAAATCAAAAATGAAATTGATATATTTACAGTAAGAAATTCACAAAATATCTTCATGGAACATGATCTTTACTTAATATCCTAATGATTTTTGGCATTAAATAAAAATTTATAATTTTGACACATACAGTGTATTTTTGGCTATTGCTACAAATATACACCAGCGACTCAAGACTGGTTTTGTGCTCCAGGGTCACATATGTCTCTTTCTCCCAACAGTACCGCAGTCAGACCGGCTCTTCAGCCAATCAGTCACCCACATCTCCAGTGTCCAATCAGGGCTTCTCACCCGGCGGCTCACCACAAGTAAGCATAACACTTCTATAGTTTCATTCTTCATTTGATGATTTTTTTGTAATTTATTGGCATCTCAGTGTGGACTTCTCTATGCATTGCCGCCTAAGACAAATGCATGGGAAAAAAAAAGATTTTCGCTTATGCTCACCAAGACTGAATTTAACTGATTAAAAAAAGAACTGATTTCTACTTAAAAATACGTTAAAATATTATGTATTTTTGTGATGCAAAACATCATTACTCCAATCTTCAGCGTCACGTGATCTTCAGAAATTATTCTAATATGCTGATTTGCTGCTCAAGAAACGCATATATTTCTAAGCTTTTTGTGGAAATCATGATAAAGGATTGTTTGATAAATACAAAGTTAAAAAGAACAGCAATAATTTGAAACAGAAATCTTTTAACAATATGAATGTCTTTACTTTTACTTTTGAATTTACTGTCTCCTTGCTGAATAAAAGTATTAATTTTTCAAAAATCTTTAGTAAAAATCTAAACTTTTGAATAGCGTATCATGGTTTCTACAAAATATTAAGCAGTGCAGCTGTTTTCAACATTGAAAATAAATGAGCATATCAGAATGATTTCTGAAGGATCATGTGACACTGAAGACTGGAGTATTGATGCTGAAAAATCAGCTTTGCATCACAGGAATAAATTATATTTTAAAATACATTCAAATAGAAAATTGTAAGATTAAATTGTAATAATGTTTCACAATATTACTGTTTTTACTGTATTTTTGATTAAATAAATTCACCCTTTTTAAGCACGAGACGTCTTTAAAAAACGTTGAAAAATTATAACTATTCCAATCTTTTGACCAGTAGTCGTGTTCAGCATGTGGCTAATTTTCTTCAGATGTGTTGCTCATAATGTGTGTCCTCACAGCATATTCAGGTGGTTGGAAGCATCTTTGGAGATTCATTTTATGATCAGCAACTTCCATCCAGACAGACCAATGCCCTATCCAACCAGGTACACTCTTTAAATGATGTTGTTGTTTTCTTTTGTTTTTTACTTAAGATAAAAATACAGTTTTATATTAAAAAACAAAAATAATAAAATCCAAGAGGTTACCATATGAAAATCAAGGCTGACTTAGTTCTCTGACTATACAAATGATCGTTCAACAGTACACATAACACAGCTAGACACATAATGCTGATTTAGATAATAAATGATATTATGCGGTTCATCTCATATGAGTCGTTTAAAAGCGTACTAATTAATCAGTTAGTTAATAATGAATTTATTATTATTGTAATGCATACTTATTCTGCATATTATGTATATACAGTTTAGTAGTATTACAGTGATATTTCTTTACTGATTTTATTTTGAGTTTTTGATGAAATTATATTAATAATAATAACAATAAATACATGAAAAAAATCACTAAAAATTGCAATTAGATGTGTTTTACCAAGTTGTTCTGCTGTTTTTTTTTTAATGAAATAATGTGCATAGAGTTTCATGGCCTGTATGTATGAATGACTAAATCAATCAATTAATGAATAAATAAATAAAGAAATATGTATGTATGTATAACGTTACAATTTGTTTTAGTTCATTTATTGTTGAAATGACTTTAAAACTCTCTCATGCTGATGGTGAAGCTGGAGCAGTTCAACATGAACATGATGGAGAATCCGGGCGGCTCTAGTCACTGTTCAACGCTGAACTACACGCAGGCAGCCATGATGGGTCTAACCGGGAGCCACGGCGGGCAGCAGGACGCACAGCAGCTCGGTTACAGTAGCCATGGCAACATCCCCAACATCATTCTCACAGGTATTGTGTGTCTTTCGCTTCAACATTAACTTCTCTATGCAACTGTCTTTCCAAGAGATGTCAGAGAGGTACATTTATAATTGCACCGAGGGTCTATCCATTATCCAGGTCCTTTACCACCGCCACACAATAAGCATTCTTGTTAATTATTCCAACAGGATTTAAATTTCTAGTTTGTTTAGAGAAATCTGCTTTTACAAAGTGACGTGTCTTGGGGCAACCAATATTTCCAGCACTAAACCGCATTTATTTCAGTGTTTCCCAAGCACTTTCATTAGTAATGTATTGAAATAACTGCTTTTTTTGATATTTTATCACTTTAGCTGAGCTCTCATGCATCTATATAATAATGGTATTTTTATGTAGCCAGCTTTATTAATGTTTTTCAGTAACAGCTAGTTATATTCTAATTGCTCTTAGATAACATGAGCACGCTTCACTAGTTAGTAGCTATCATAACTAGATGTCATAAAAATGAAAATTCTGTCATTAACTACTCACCCTCATGTCGTTCCAAACCCGTAAGACCTTCGTTCATCTCCGGAACACAAATTAAGATATTTTTGATGAAATCCGAGAGCTCCCTCCATAGACAGCAAGGTTACTACCACGATCAAGGTCCATAAACGTAGCAAGGACATCGGTAAAACAGTCCATGTGACATCAGCAGTTCAAACGTAAGTTTACAAAGTCACAAGAATACTTTTTGTGCGCAAAGAAAACAAAAATAACAACTTTATTCAACAACTCTTCTCCTCTTTATCCCATCTAGTGGTGCGCCTCCATTGTGGAGAGAGTATCACAACGCATTACTTTACTTTTTTCCAGTTACATTGATAAAGGAATCAAAATAGCTACACTACTTATTGCATTACTTAGGTAACTTGTAATCTGTAAGCTGTTACATTACATATAAAGTAACCTTCCCAACACTGGTTCCCAGGAATAGGCTGTTCAGCTGACGGTTTGGTTTGTCTCACATTAGTGACAGGAGAATCTCCGCCGAGTCTCTCCAAAGAGCTCACCAGCTCGTTGGCCAGCGTTGGTGACGTCAGCTTTGACGCGGACTCTCAGTTCCCGTTGGACGAGTTGAAGATCGACCCCTTGACACTGGACGGACTGCACATGCTCAACGACCCGGACATGGTTCTCACCGACCCGGCCACCGAGGACACGTTCCGCATGGATCGACTGTGAAGCTGTGAATGCACTTCGAAGCCAGACACTCCGCTGCATGGCCTCTCTCTGTTCACCATCTGGTCAGTGGCCGTCCACGTCCCCCCAAACACCCACGTAACAGCATGCTGCCAAACCGCTCGTGACCAGGGGCCGGTGGAGGTGGCGGTGGTGGCGGCCAGGGTTTGGGGGGGGTGGTGGAGGTGGAAGTGCTATATCCTCTCTGGATAGTTTCCAATGCGCAATACCATCCACCATCCACTCTCTTCACGTATTCATGTTTTGGCTAGTCGCCAGTGCGTGGTTTCTATTTATTCCTTTTTAATTGTTTATCCTTTTGATTTCATGGATCATCCTATGTTTATATTCGTATTTACATAATGAGCGAATTGCCAAATTTCATCTATTTTTTTAATGTTTACATAACTATGCCATGTCTTTGAAGAAATATCCATCTGTGTGACGATGTGTGTGAAATCGGCATATTTATTTAGATTGTATTTATTATAATTATTTTTTTAATTATAGATATAAATATATATATATTATTTAATCATGTTTATGTAAGGAGCACTACTCCCCCAGATTGTGTATCAAGGGTTTAAGGGAGCGTTGCTCATTGTACGCCAGAAGGCATAAAGTTTGCTTTTACAAAATGGCTTCCATGACAATTCGTTTTGCTAGCATTTTCTAACACTCTCGAGATGTCACGATCGGTGTTTCGGTTTCATTCTTGCGGTATCAATTTTCTTGCAGGAGGACAGCAGTCTCTAAATAGAAATGTGACCCATCTGTTGGTGTTTTTGTGGACTGTCACGTGACTTTCTGTATGCATACGTTGTTTATTCGAATTGAAGGTCTGTTATGGCTGAAATGTACGCTTCAACGGTGGTCGGTAAATATGTGACCCTCGAGCTGCTGCAGAAACCTGCTGAACACTTCACTGTGAGAGGACCTGATTTTGCCTTACATGAACAAAATGCTGTTTTTAACTGTTAATGTGTTTTTCTAATCGTCTCCTCTCAATATTCTTGTTTTAACAATGCCATTTTGTTTAGTATTGAATGCTGTATAGTTTGTACTTGTACTGCCAAACTTAACTCAAGGTTCTGTTGTGAAGCTGATGTCAGTCATCTGGCTTGGGGAGAGTAATGCTCCTTATTCTGTGCTGTTTACGGGAGTTTGTGTTTGTCATTCCCATGCGTATGTTCAAGCCCTGTCGCACCTTGATCAAGTGATGTGTTTTTCCCCTCCAGTGCTACAGGAAGGAATTAAGGAATCACTCATTTACAATTCAGTGACACAGTTATATGATCGCTATAAGCAGTGGGGTCCAAAAAAACACAGCTTTTTTGATTCAAAACTGGAGTGAAAAGTATTAAAAACCAAGAAAATGATGATGTAACATGTTGATTGTGTACATACTGTCAGATATATTAAGAATCAAATGTGAATTTTGAGATGTATTTATTTATTTATTTATTTTATTTTTCATCAAACTGGTGCATTGACAATTATAGAGGCTTGTTTCTGCCATGGAATAAAAAGGAAAAAAAGTACATTTTGACTTAATCTCACAATTTTTTCATGCAATTATGAGTTTATATGTCACAATTCTGACTTTTTATTTAGCAAAAAAAAAAAAAAAAAAAAGTAGTTGCAAGATGTAAACATGATATTGCGAGAAAAAGTCAAAATTGTGAGATAAAAAGTCGCAATAAATGTTTTTATTTTGTGGAAGAAAAAAACTGAATT
Source organism: Acrossocheilus fasciatus (assembly GCA_036784905.1). NCBI lineage: Eukaryota > Metazoa > Chordata > Actinopteri > Cypriniformes > Cyprinidae > Acrossocheilus > Acrossocheilus fasciatus. The sequence continues at coordinate 11,341,508 of CM071948.1, forward strand.
GCAAGACAAACTCAGAATTTAGAGAATAAAAGTCCCATGGCGAAAACAAGCTGCCACAGAATATATATATATATATATATATAAAATTTATATATATATATAAAAAATTTTTTGGACCCCACTGTATCTTAACTTGTCAGTCTAAAAACAACGTTTATAATACAGGGGATGAAGAGCAAGGTGAAGTTTTTGGCAATTGAACGAGATGTTTCCTGCTAGGTTTAGTCATTTTGGTTCAGCTATACATTTTGGTCATCTGGGTCTTTGAAGGAAATAACTCTTAAAACTGTGCAAATCTAATTTGTGATTCCTATGCAATCTAAAAGCATTAATCAACCAACAATCTGAAATATTTCTGGTTGACTATGAATGGTATACTTAGGGCTGAGAAATAAGGATTGGCTCAGATGGTGGATACACTAGTTTATTTAGACGTAACAAAAACTGCAATACTCGCTTCAGTTTTTCTTCTTCGAACTGTGCCATTCAGAATAGTGTTTTCATATGTTTACCATGAGCGCGTTTCTCTCCTGAAAATAGTGTACATAAAGCTTATCACTGGAATATGACGACTGCATGTCAAAATGAGAAAAAAACCTTTAGAACGAGGTCTTGGTTAGCTTTTTGGTATGAAGTCTTCATTAGCTTGGCTGATTCCAGTAAAAAGAGTCACTGCACATAAACCAATGTAGACCCCCGAGACACAATGCATGTATTAGTTAATGATAGTGGTGTCATTTTACCACGTCTATGATCATGTTTAGAAACAGAATGTATTTATGATAGTGCATTACACCAAATGACTTGCTTGACAATGCTTGACCAAAGCACTATTGTTTTTTCTCCTGATCTGTTACGTTGCTGGTTTTTCTGTTCGTTTTCGGTCACGGTAGCATTTTTCCGCTCATTACGATTGTAGCATGTTTGGTATCTTCAGTTGGGTCACTCCCTACGCCCTGTCGATTTGCTTGGCCCTTGCATCTTGGGTTTCCATCTGAAATCCTGTCAGAAATCTCAAAGATACGGCAGCTTTCATACTGATGTATGTGCATTTCTTCTAAATCTTCTGGCTGCTGCTTCTGGAAACTTCAGCCGCAGCTTTGCTCATGAAACGAAACTTGGACTGTTTTACCTTCTGAGAATGCCGACTGTTCGACCCTGTACATGCGTTCCCCCCACCCCGGTTTATCGTGAAGGTGTTCTTTGTGAACCGTTTTCTGTATTGCACTGATAATTTAGAGGGAAAACAATTCTGGAAGCATACATATATATATATATATATATATATATATATATATATATATATATATATATATATATATATATATATATATACACATGTGTGTGTGTGTGTGTGACTTCCCAATGCAAACCGAAAAAAAGGGCTCAGTCTGTTTGTTCCTTTAACCTGTGAAACATTAGGAGATGTGGGCAGACTGCATGTGTTTATTGGACAAATATTCTGTTGTTGATGCAGCCAAACTGGAGCAGTTTTAGCTAACAGCACTTATGTTCATTTGTGTCCTGATTATTCGTGTCAGAGCAAACCCCCCTTTAGCGTAAATTCCCCTTTAAGCCTTAATAGAACTGCTGAGCAGTTAGTGACCATGATTACCATGTCCGTACCATTAAGACTAATAAGGACGTAGCTGACTAGATGGGATGTATTTCTTGATAAACGTACCGATAGTGACCCATAGGATAGAGCTGAGCAGTATAACAACCCCTTCCCCTTAAATCATAGCATTAGCATAAACTAAGTGCCATCTACATGGATTTCTTTCTGTAAAGAGGATATATTTTTGATTTCTGTCATCTCACTTAAGGCAGGTTTAATAAGTATTAAAAGACACTGTAAACGAAGCGCTCGTGAGAGTGTTAGGATACAGAATGTGCATCGAATCTTTGTGATCTCTCATTTTGTGAGCATAAACAGTGCTCACTCTTTATTGGAGTTAACGGTATATTAGGACATATAATTTGTGGTTGTCTAGAGCTTTTATTGGGTTGGATCTATCCAGACGCCCAGTTCTATAGTCGCTGTGCTGGTGTGGTCATCTTTGTCTCCTATTTGTGGTAACTGATTGTAGAAGGAACTGATTTCGTCTTTGTCGTTTTACTGGTCCTTTTCCTTTCTCAGAAAAAAAAAAAAAGAAGCTAAATATGGATGTGCATGATGTCTCAGCTGCATATATCAGAGCCTTCTTGTTATATCATTTATATTTTGTAACCTGTATTTCTGTACGTGTTTTTAAAATACATATATATATATATTTAAATTCTCAGTGCTAATGCAGTGTCATCAATTTATGTCTGTCGTTAGGGGGTTATGAGGAAAGCTCTACTACTGTTCACAAAGCATAAAAAAATGGAGTATAAAATATGACACACATGACAGAAATATACAACTCACATTCATTAATCTTGTAAAAAAAAAAAGAACTGTTGAGTTCGGGTTCAAAAAAGCTGGATTTGCTGGCTTCTGAATGTCTCAAAGTCCTCAGGGATTGTATCTGCATAAGAAAAGAAGAACAAATACAATACAGCTGATTTATTAATTCTCTCCTCAGATGTGACTGTGAATTTTGTATGCTCCTAATATATTTAATTTAGATAAAAGACAAAAATGAGCAGTCTGATTCTGTGCAGACTTCAAGAGAAAATCTGCAGGATTCTTTATCATCTATATGAAGTTCAAAGAAAATCAATTGGGAACTGGATCGTGAAAAGCGAGGCCACCGGAAGAAGATGGATAGTGAATTATTACTTTCTGTCATAAAAGCTCCAATGAATCATGCTAAAAGACCTGGAATGTGTATCAATAAAGCAGAATATAAATAGAATTTCCATTTCATGATAACTTATGTGTTCAACAGATCTGGGAGTACTATACTCCTATTGGCAGCTCTATATGAACAAAACTACTGGGACACCTGACCATTACACATGCTGCATCCCAATTTGCCTACTTATACTATGCCCTAAAAGTATGTACTCTTTTTGTGAAGAAGTATGTAGCAGTATAGTATAGCTTTGGGACATACTACTTCATCATAGCTGTGTCTTTAACATGTGTTTGCATAATGATGCATTTAAAAGTTAATGACCAAATGTATCATTCACATAAAAAGTTCACAATATTGCTGCAGATGAAATATAATGTGGATAACATTAAATACACACTTTTTCATCAGGTTAGACGTTGATTATTTATCACTCAAACCCCTTTCTCTACCTGTCCATCCTTCTCGCATGTCCACCATGTTTGTAGTTTTTTAACACTTTTTATGCGTGTTTGTAGTTCTGATCGATTCCACGTGTACCGCGCAATGTGTTGTGGGCAATATTAGCCATTAAATTGTGCATTGGTATGCACTTCGAATTCTAACTAGAAGTAGTAGACCATCCGGGAATCTTTGGCATACTCATTTCAGCATACTACAATTTGGGACATATTAATTCTATTTTCGAATGCTATTTAGGACAGATAGTATGCGTATTGGGATGCAGCAATAGACTTCATTATGTAGTTGCAGTGGCAACAGCACCCACTCTTCTGGGAAGCTTTCCACAAGTTTCTGTGCAAATTTTTGCCCATTCATCCAGTAGAGCGTGTTGGACGAGAAGGCCTGGTTTGTTCCAGTTCATCCCAAAGGTGTTGCGTGGGGTTGAGGTCATTGGGGTTTGTGTGGGCCAGTCAAGGTCTTCCACACCACGTCTTTGTGCACAGGGGCATATCATTGTCCGAAATGTCTTAGTACGCCACAGAATCAAGATTTCCCTTCAATGGACGTCAGGAGCCTAGTCCAACCCCTAAAAAACAGCCACCAAACTATCCCTCTTCACCAGACTTTACAGTCAGCACAATGTAGTCAGGCAGGTGACGTTCACCTGCCAAACCCAGACTGCAGAGAAGTGTGATTCGTCACTCATCACAGAACAGGTTTCCACTGCTCCAGAGTCCAGTGGCGGTGTGTTTTACACCACTCTATCTGACGCTTGATGATGGGATGCTTGCATGCAGCTGCTCTGCCATTGAAATCCGTTACATTAAGCACCCACCACACAGTTTTTGTGGTGATTTAGTGGTGAGTTTGTAACTCTTCAGCTATGGAAGTAGCATATGCACTCGTTGACCCTACTTTGCAACTTTACATGGTCTTCTGCTTCATGGCTGAGTTCCTGCCGTGCTGAAATGCTTCTACTTTCCAATAATACCACTTACAGTTGACCGTGGAATATGTAGCAGGGGTGAAATTTCACAAACTGGCTTATCACAAAGGTGGCATACCGAGCTTGAATTTACTGAGCTCTTTAGAACGACACATTTTTTTGCACAAATGTTTGTAAATACAGACTTTGTAAATGTTGGGAGTTCATATTACATGAACATTTGTAGGCCTGACACTAAGCTCTTTGTTTCCATTTCTAATGTATGCAAAAGGTATTTCATTAAAAGAACTGACCGTTGCATCTGTAGCGCAGGTTGGCCCAGATGATGTTCTCCTGGGAGAAGCAAAATACTCCCAGTCTGCCTCCTCTCATGGTTGTGTCGATGATAATTCCTGTGTCTGCTACCATCTGCTGACCTTCATAGAACCGAACCCTGTATGCAAGATATGCAGAGTGTTTACCTATACATGCATAGAACAATATTGCAATGATAGGATGATTGCATATGAAACGTCGCCCAATCTGATTCTACCTGATGTAGCCTTCTTGGGGTCTGTGCTGCAGGAACCAGCGGTAAGAGGTCTTGTCTTTCCAGCCAACATTTCTGGAATCTTTCCACAAGAGTTTCACCTGGTTTGTCGAGTCACCTGTGTGCCAGAGTGAATTCCGCAGGTTTTCTCCAGGTCCCGTGTCAGATTTCACTGCCTACCAACAAAATACAGAAACAACTACTTTATTATACATAAGAAATTAAATAAGTTTTATCTGTAATTAAAGGAACACTCCACTTTTTTTGGAAATAGGCTCATTCTCCAACTCCCCCAGAGTTAATAAGTTGAGTTTTACGGTTTTTGAATCCATTCAGCCGATCTCCGGGTCTGGCGATAGCACTTTTAGCATAGCTTAGCATAGATCATTGAATCCGATTAGACCAGTAGCATCGCGTTCAAAAATGACCAAAGAGTTTCGATATTTGTCCTATTTAAAACTTGACTCTTCTGTAGTTATATCGTGTACTAAGACCGGCGGAAAATGAAAAGTTGCGATTTTCTAGTCCGATTTGGCTAGGAACTATACTCTCATTCCGGTGTAATAATCAAGGAACTTTGCTGCCGTAACATGGCCGCAGCAGGCGTAGTGATATTACGCAGCGCCTGAAAGTAGTCCCCAGCTAGGTAACTAGTCATAATATAGCTGGGGACTACTTTCAGGCGCTACATAATATCACTGCGCCTGCTGCGGCCATGTTACGGCAGCAAAGTTCCTTGATTATTACGCCGGAATGAGAGTATAGTTCCTAATCATATCGGCCTAGAAAATCGCAACTTTTCATTTTCCGCCGGTCTTAGTACAAGATATAACTACAAAAGAGTCAAGTTTTAAATAGGAAAACTAACAAAACTCTTTGATCATTTTTGAACGCGATGCTACTGGTCTAATCGGATTCAATGATCTATGCTAAGCTATGCTAAAAGTGCTATCGCCATATCCGGAGATCGGCTGAATGGATTCAAAAACGGTAAAACTCAACTTATTAACTCTGGGGGAGTTGGAGAATGAGCCTATTTCCAAAAAAAGTGGAGTGTTCCTTTAAAGAAACCAGGTGTTAATATATTAATTTCTTATTCTAATCTGTAATTAAAGAAACCAGATCACACCTTCAGCTGGATGCCAGGCTCAGCTACAGCTCGGAAAGGATTGGCTTGCCAATAAATTTGCTCCACTTGCTTCCACATCACTACATAGAAGCTCGAGCTGTCCTGATAGCCAAAGATAAAGCCAGCGTAGTCATCATCCGTCTCAGTATTTACATGAAACGTCCCTTCAAAGTCCACACCATTGAACGCTGTGTAGCCTGTTAGAGTAACCAGAAGTCAACTTTTTGTTTTTCTTGTCATAAGCTGTTTCCATCACCATGTTTTTAGGCACATTTTGAAGTATTGCATCAGACACAAGTGTCGTAAATGCCAAATTTTGGGAAACAAATTTGCAAAAAACTTTTTAAGCTCACTTGAAGTGGATTTTGGCTTGTGCATCAAAGGGTTAATGCGAATAATGGGAGAAGGAAGTGCATTTGCCGAATAAATTCCTCCATGCACATCAAAAAGTTGTGTAACTTTGAGCTACGGGACAGCATTACCTGACAAACCAGCGGACCGATTTATCAAGAAGTGACAATTTTGTTCTCTTGGATGGAAACGGCGCTTATTCGCAAACGTTTTATGCGATATTTCAATTTTGCACACAAGTTAAATTTGCAACTTTGGATGGAAAACCAGCTATAGTCATTTACCTACAGCCAGTCCAGGATCACTGTTCATGGTCTGAACAATCTCTCTTCCCTGTCGAAAAAAAAAAAGAGCATTCCTTAGTAAAGTTTATACTGTGGGAACTTCTCCATAAAATAGCAAAATCTCCATGAGGCAGAAAGAAGCGGACAGACCTGATTGAGCACCACCCAGTTTGGATCGATCTGCGCATCTCCTTCTGGATCCAGAACCACAGTCTGATAGGTTCTGAAGTCGGTGAGAGTCACCTCAGCATTTTCAGGACAAACATCAATGTTGTCACTAAATGTGTCATTGTCAAAGTCATTCTCACAAACGTTGCCAATCCCATCACCTGTAAACCAAAAGTCAAGAAAAAGTCAACAAGATCAGAAAATGACTAAAGATCCGTTTCCAAGCTGAAAAGAACAAATTAGATCCAAATGAATTTCCATGCTGGTTAGGAGTTGGTCAATCAAGTCTTCTTGGTCAAACTATTTAAGAAGCCTGGTGGGGACACCAGAATTCCAAATCAGTGCATAAGCTGGTCTTTTGAACAGGACATTATTTTATTTAGAATAATGGGATTAATATCAACAGCTTGATGAAAAGTGAGGTTTCCAAACATTAAAGCCTGACCATCAAAGTCCTCCTGCAGTGGGTTTGGAACCAGACGGCAGTTGTCCGGACCAGGTGGAAGGAGATCGGGAATGCCATCGTTGTCGTCATCATCATCACATTCATCTCCAATGCCATCCTTGTCCGTGTCTAGTTGAGAGCTGTTGATGACTGCAGGACAGTTGTCTCGAGAGTCCTGATGCCCATCTCCATCACTGATGATAGAAACCAATGCATTGGATTGAACGTACTCATTATGGGGTGTGACCAATAAAATTATATACTGGAGTGATGTAATACCTATCTTTGTTGGTGTCACAAGGATCGCCAATCAAGTCATTATCCACATCCATCTGTGGCAGAAAGAAGGAGAATTATGGGTTACGTAATGCCTCAGTTTCTTAGTTTGATTCCACCTCCATCACCTTCAGAGTTAGAAAGCGTAGGGTGTTAATCAGACCTGATCAGGGTTGCGGACGTAGGGACAGCTGTCACAAGCATCACCGACATTATCACCGTCTCTATCTATCTGGTCACGGTTTGGCACCTTTTTGCAATTATCTTTGGCATTTTTGATTCCTGGAAAGCAAAGCACAACAGTTTGGCCAATGCAAATGTTCATTTTACCCTAATGAAGGAAACATCTGAAGTCTTACCATCCCCATCGATGTCATCATCACATTCATCACCCTGACCATCGCTATCTGTGTCCTTCTGGTCATTGTTTTTTACCAGACGGCAATTATCACAAGCATCTCCATAATCATCCTCATCAATGTTCTTCTGATTGACGTTGGGGACGAGCACACAGTTGTCCTATCAGAGAAGTAATCAGTGAGAATATCATGAGTAAGAATACCGGTAGACTTGATTAACCGGTAGAAATTTGTCAACCGGTAGAGATTTTGGACTATCGCCTCTATCATAGTTACGCGCACATGTGATGTAGCTTCTACATGGTCTTATCGTTTGCACACATTTTTAAGCATTGTGGTTTAATAACAAGTGATTTTATGCCGTTGAAACGCAATCAGCAGAGATAGAGAATTCATTTCGGGCTGTTTCTGAGCAATGTCAGAGAGGCGACCGCATGTGAAGGAGCGTGAGAGTTCATTATGCTGCTTTATAGGCCTTGAATGGTTAAATACACACAGTTGTATGTGTTAAAATGCCCATCTTTGCAAGCATCCTTATAAACACAGCTGAGAAAAAAAAAATGTTTAACAGTAAATTGGATCCGGGCAGCTCTTAAAGTGACAGCAGTCTGATATTTCTGCTGTCTTTCATTTATGTTAATCAAACAACAAAAGAGAAAATCTCTCACTGCTCTTGACTAAATCACTTTTGTAACTTTAATAAGAACAAATATATATTTAATTTACACAGTGAATAATATGCAGTATTTTTATTCATTTGATTAGTTTATACAATTTATGAAGCATTTCTTAGTTATTTGTTCTACTGTAGTTTTTTGACCTGTTGCTTGTAATTAGTTACTTACTCTTATGTAATCACTGACTGTTTACTTGTCTTCAATTAGGTTTTTTTTGTATTTAGGCTAGTATTAGTTTTGTGTGTGTGTGTGTGATATTGACACTAATGACAAGAATTGTTAAATTTCTATGCAATCAAAAATGTTGATATCATAAAGACCTTATTTAAAGCAAAAATAACTATATTGTGATATATATATCATTACTGTGAAATAAAATTACTCATATCCTGATATAAGATTTTGGTTATATCGCCCACCCCTAGTTCTTAATATCTTAGTGAGCTGCACTACCTAGACAGCATTGATAGACAGCAACCTTCTAAGACCTTTTTTTTTTTTTTAAATCACACATATCGTATATAGAGAAGATAAGGAAAAGGAGTTGAGTCTCCTGTGCACTTCACATTCAGGATTTTGGTTACTTATATGTGACCCTGGACCACAAAACCAGTCTTAAGTCGCTGGGGTATATTTGTAGCAATAGCCAAAAATACACTGTATGAGTCAAAATTTCAGATTTTTCTTTTATGCCAAAAATCATTAGGATATTAAGAAAAGATCATGTTCCATGAAGATATTTTGTAAATTTACTACTGTAAATATATCAAAACTTAATTTTTGATTAGTAATATGCATTGCTAAGAATTAATTTGGACAACACATTTTTTTTATTTTTCTGCACCCTCAGATTCCAGATCCTAACAAACCATGCATCAATAGAAAGCTTATTTATTCAGCTATAAATCTCAATTTAAAAAAACTGACACTTAAGACTGGTTTTGTGGTCCAGGGTCACATATATGGTGATATTATAACATTGCCTTTAGTTAAGGTGGTGCTGTGACCTCTGACCTCTGTGTTTAGTATCCCATCTCCATCTGCATCATCATCACATGCATCCCCGATGTTATCCTTGTCTGCGTCCTCTTGGCCAGAGTTTGGAACGGTGAGGCAGTTGTCCTAGAAAAAAAAGTTTTTTTGAGATCTCACCGCTGAGAGAATGTTTTAGTGCTTTACTTAATATTATTGCTTAGTGCAATACATTTTTATACTTGTTTTTATGTTTTACCTTTGCACAGTTTCTTTCCACACATTCCAGTTTTTCATCAGGGAAGCCATCAATATCAGTGTCCGTTCCACATAAGTATCCATTCCCAGCCCATCCAACTCCACACTAAAGCAGATTATATCAGTTAGACTATGTAGACCATGTGTTTCACATAAGAAATATGATCATTGACTTACTGCGCATTCAATCTGTCCATCACGGTGAACAATGCATTCTGCGCTGGCATGGCAAGGATTGGGCTGACCATTACCACAGGCCCGCTCAGGTTTGCAGCCTTTCACCTGATCCCCAGCAAAACCAGTCTTGCAGTGGCCACAGCGAAAAGAGCCCTGCCACGAACACACAACGACTCACATAAACAAGGAGAATGAAAAGAATGATGATCTAACTCACTGATATGAATCTATTTCTCAAACGTTGTAGACCAGTGGTTCACACATGACCTAACATAATATCAAATCTGTAACCAGTATTTAATGCAGTCATGGTCCTTTTTAGTTATCTTATACAGTTAGGTTCACAGTTTTAAGGATAAGGGCATGTAACGCAAATATGTTTTATTCAAGCCAAAATATGACCTCATTCAACTATAAAAGTCATTTAAGGTAAAAATAGCTCCTTGAGGTAACTATAACTACTGGCAGAAGTCCCTTTTTGCAGTGTATCAGAACAGAACCATTTATTTTGGTTTGTGAACCAGAACAGATGGTGCTCTGGTTCTGTGACGAACAGAGCATAATGCATCACTCACTGGTGTGTTGATGCAGTTGGAGTTCTCCACACAGCCTCCATTTGAGTTCTCACACTCATTAATGTCTTTGCACACCTGCATATAAGAATTTACATTCAATTTCAAACATTTTATCCATTGATTGCTTGTATTTGAATTAAAAGACTTCCATTTAAAAATGATACCTGTTTATTGACAGATGCATAGGCAAGTCCCACCCCTTGCACCTGGGGGCCCATGTACCCAGCAGGACAGGGGCCACAACGAAAACCTGGTGACGTGTTAATGCATCTCACCCCCATATGACATGGCATTACAGCACACTGTACACAGTAAAGAAACAGTAGAGAACAAAAATCTTGGTCCACAGTAAAGTACATATAGTCCACTTCTGCAATTAGTATCTTTGCAACTACATGTCAATTAACTCTCATTACACTATTAGCAGACTAATAGTTAGATATAGTTAGTAGAATGTTTACAGTGGATTATCAAACTAAAGTGTTATTGTTGGCGCTGATAGCCTTGTGGGCAGCGCGCTGACATACAGCACCTATGGGCGTCTCATGTTCGAATCCTGACTTGAGTTATACAGAACTCACCTCATCAACATCTATACAGTGAGTTCCATTTCCTGTCATGCCCTCTGGACACGGACCACACTTCACACCGCTGGGGGTCATTATGCAGTCCACACCAGGGTGGCAGGGGTTGGGAACACATGACGGCTCTGGTAGATCTGCTGGTCTCATGCCTACAGCAGGACATGAGAGAAAAAATATGCAACTTTTAGCAGATACACTCAATTATGAATCTAATGTAATCATAAGCTTAGAATTCCTCACCACAGGCTTCACACTCCATAACTGTGTTCTTCAGGAAAACAATTTCCTGTATCTATAAAGCAAAGAGTTCAGTATTATGTCAACATGTATAAGAACTAAAATGTGCTTTAGGTCGTTAACAGGCTGGAATGTTTCATACAAAGTCATTTTACCCGAGAACATGCAATGACATCCTCTTCCATATTTTTCAGTATTTTAGATGATTTACCTGTTGTTTCAGCAGTTCTTTGATTTCAGCAAGCTCCTGGTTTGTGCCTTTAATCTGTTTGATAATCTCTCCATCTGTAGTAATCACAAAGATGATTTAACAACATGCCGAGTTCCCCTCACCGTTTACTTCAAGTCAAGAATTTCAGCAATAATGTATTCAGATTCATTACAGCATGAAGCACTTTTTTGATACTTTTACAGTTATTATTATTTTTGGAACATCTCAGAGAATCTGCTAAATATCTTTCTTTTGCAGAAGAAAAACAGTTATACAGATTTGAAATGACATTCATTTTTTTGGGTGAACTTTCCCTTTAAGACTGTATAAACTGTAAACTACATGCAAACAACAGGACGGTTTCATGATTAATGCATATAAAGCTAAGCTCAAAATATAATGACTTTTCCTGCAGGGCCTGTGGATAATTTTTCAGCATCTGACATTATATCGGTCAGGAAATGTACTAGAGTAATTTGCCAAGAACTCACTCACTTCGATTGTTTATGCTGTGTGTTTGTGAATAGCAAAGCCCAGTCCAAGTCTGTTGCCTTGGCAAGGGCTAATGCTGAATCCTGTTTTCTGTGTTTAGGCATGACCATAACATGTAATCCAAATATCATGCTTCATTTTAATTAATCTCATGGGTGAACATGTTGTTATGACAGCAGATAAACTGTTGCAGTTGTGATTTATGAAGCTGGATTTATGAGCCACAGGAGTAGCAACACTAGAATTATCAAATCAACCTGAGTGCATTTCTTTCTTAGCTCTAGAGCTGCGGTTAGGGTCCCAGTAAGGCTCAGGTTTAGCTTTTCCCCACTAATGATTGTGGTCAAATTAAATTAAAAAAAAAAATAAATAAATAAAAAATCCAAGTTCTGAATGTAATAGAAGGGGCTTCTGTCAGAGGTTCCCCTCCCCAGAGAGCAGTCCAGACAAACAGAAGGGAAGTGTGCTCTTTCCATTAGCGGCATCAGCATTTTCCATATGCATTCCAGGCTTCCATAAGCTCAGTTTATCAGTTATTTATCTTGCCTGGTGGGCCACTTAAAATATTGGTCTTTATACTGCAACTGCATAGAGCGTAAATGTTCTCTTCAGCAGTGTTTTAAAACATACCAAAATCTGCCCACATGACAGGTTCTCATCCTGCACGTCAAACAGAGAAAGATCTATCTGTTAAAAGACTCTTAGCTTAAACCTTTCTAAGAGCTTTGTAAAAAATTATTTAAATAAAAATAAAATTGTTCATTTAGGAAGGGGCAAATAGGACGTTATATATAATCCAGAAAAAAATATAAATATGAACATTCTCTCTGGAACTATCTTGCAATGCACTTTAGAGATTAGTTTTAGTTTGACTTGTGAGTTAGACCAATAATAATCTGTTTGAGTGCATATTGTATCCTTTCTGTAAAGCACTTTCTAGTGAAGATGCATAAACTTAATAAACAAAAGTCCTTTGTTATTAAAAAAAATTCTGGATATATAAAAGATATAACAAAAGCATGCATTTTATGATCACCTCAAGAGAAGTAATAGAAGTTCATTGTGCAAAAAGTGCGCAAAACTTAAATATATATGAATGTGTTACTCTTTGAATGCAAACGTGCAGAAGTCCACTCACCTCTGGATACTCCTTGAGCAGAAACCAGAGCGCCGTGCAGATAAAAGCTGCAGCTGAACAGGAGAGTCCACAGCATGCTGAGTGAGAGGAGGACGACAGATCTGAGCTTCTGAGCGTGTCTGTGTCTCTTCTGCTTTTATACCGCGTCACTGACGTCATCTGCAGTCTGGCTCTTCACAGATCACACCTTTCACAAGGTTCATGTGTAACAGTCTTGAATTGTATTCACACACACACACACACACACACACACACACACACACACACACACACACACACACACACACACACACACACACACACACACGTAAACAATGTAAGTAAATACAGCCAAACATCCTGTTTCCTAAGTATAGCCAGAAGGGGTTTGTTAACATGATGAAAAAGTGAAAATCACTTAAACATTTCTGCATTTTGACAACATAACACATAAAACCCTAAAATGACCATAAAAACACAAGAACAACATTACAACTCCAATAATACACCTTTGAAAACGGGACGAAATTTGATTTTATAAAATGTTATAAAAGAAATTGTTTTACTATTTTACACATTTTGGAATACTAGTGGAGTCATAAAAACAATATAATTATGTATAGAAATGTGTATTACATGTTGGCTTCTTCAAAGTAGATTCCAGCTCTGCACAGTCCAGTCATTGTCTCAACTGGCTTCATGAGGTTTTTAAACAACACTGGAGTTGCCATGCATGCCAAACACTTTTTCTCAGTAAATGGGACAGTCTTTGGCTGCATGTTCACTATTCAGACCATTTGTTAAAAAAAAAAAAAAGAAGTTTGAAAAGAAATTCCTATGTGAGCACAATGTATATTTGTCTGCAAAACAGATTAAGCATAATCCCACAGGTAGTATTTTTAGGGTCACAAGAAACAAATTCAGTCCACACTTTTGGCTGCCAGTGTATTAGTTTGATTGCTGTATAAAATATTAAGTTTTTTTTATTATAGCAAAGATTTAGTGTTGCCACAAAAAGATTTTGCTTTGTATATTCCCCCATTAAAAATAAATCACATTTATTTAGGATAATATCACAGCACTATAATGTTTGATCTTGCATGGCCAATTATAAAAAACTATTTAAAAAAAAAAAAGCTTCTTTATACTATTCTATTTGTATTCAGTCCAGAACTCTTACATAGTTGTTCTCTGCACTTTTGGGTTGGTGCGTTCAGTGTAGTAAGTCTTGTTTGACGATAATTGCATCCACAGATGCGGGTTGAGTTCCAGCTCGCAGACCTCAGAGCTACATGTGGCGCACCTTGAGGTCTTGTGCTGTTCTGCTGAACTCGCCTCTCACCGTGAGCTCTTCTGGAAAAACAAACAAAGAAGTCTCAGTCTGGTGATTTCCAGCATTTTCGGGAATGACACAGGGAAGAAAACTAAACAGCTAAACATTTTCCTCTGAAGGTCTTTTGTTTTTGAATTTTTCCATTTACAGGAAAATGCAATGAATTAAATGGATTCATTGAATTTTATTTTTCGTGCAAGGGTGTCCATTTAAAATGCATCTTTTTATCCAAAAACCTCATGCACAGGAATGAAGTGGTCATTGTTCCTGGGTCATGAACTCTTCTATTCTGGGGTCGAGGTGAAAGGTCAGTAATGGCTCAAAAGCAAGTAAACAAATGTGTGCTCACAAATCATCGGTCTTCATTTACAGAGGGCACTAATTATTTTAAAAGATGTTTCACGTGAAATCTAATTGGCTTGAAATTTACCATTAACAGATCTTCTTTTGGTACTTCAAGAACATATCCAACTTTAAATTCTAGTGTCTTAAAAAAAAGAAAATCTTATTTTTTAAATAGCTGCTTGGTTAAAAAAAGAAAAAAAAGAAAAGAAAAGCCTTACATTTAACACATGACATTGAGGCAAGTGTCAGCTACTGTATAGTGAAGGCAGATTACAACTGAATAGTTAAATTAAGGGTTTATGACGGTAAAAGCATACTTTTTACATTGTGACAACATGCCCCAATAGCTTTTTTAATGCAAACTGCATGAACACTTTTGTTAGGTAAAACAAAGTAGGTGTTACTATCTGAATGTACTGCATAATGCTCAATTTAGTTATTTTTTGATATATAATATTTGTAATTATTTGTAATTATAATTATTGGCCATAATTATTTAACATGCATTTATACTTCAGATCTTCTTTTGATACTATGTTGCAAATATGTGAAAACACACAAAAATAAAAAAGAAGAAAATGTAGCCTATAATGTAGAAAAAAAAATCATATGGTTCTAACAAATGTGTCGTTCTTCAGAATTTTATCCTTCTAGTGTTACACTTTTACTTTTAATATAAAAATCATGAAAAAGTTCTTAAGTGAAGCAACAGATACGCGACAGCTGTGTTAACATCAAACAGCCACCAGGGGGCGCACGGTGAGTAACATTATTGACCTTGATATTATTTCTAAATTGATTTGGCATTGAGAAAAATCATGCTGACGGGAGATTTAACATGAATGCATTATAAATTAACGTAACGTATCCTAAACCAGCCTATGTATTGGTTGTTTCTCTACATACGTTCACTGCGATTTTAGTGATGTTCGTTCATTGTTTTCCTTCGCACAAATGAACGGTGTAGGCTACATCTTCTCTGAGAAGTGGTATTAACATTTAGCGGTATGATATTTTAATTTTGGTTTATTTTACGTAAAAGTGTTGTGAATAAATATTTTCCATTAGGCTATAATACAGCAATACTCCTGTAATATCCTTTCAAACGAATGCTTCCCGCTGAATGGAACATGATGTCTTGTAAATTAAGAGACAAGATTGTATATTTGCATGAGCGCAGACGCAGAAGATTAATACATTTTCTTTAGATTTCTCTCCTGGACTATCATAAATACACAAGCTGTTTAAATTTTTAAATCAAAACAAAAAGAATTCTAATGCGTCAATTCATTCTAATTGTGACGTCACTGCGCTGGTGGCTTTTAGAACTTGTGGCCTGAACACAGAAACCTCATTTTGACTCTTGCTTTAGTATAGGCTACACGCTTTAGTGTTGGTATACGATTTTTTGCATCAGTCGGCTTTTGATAAGTGTGCAGTTTTGAATCGGTGTACAATTTTGCAGATTCTAGATCAGTGTCTGATTGTCAATCTGCATTAGGCGTACGATCATTGTTCGGTGCACAATTTTAAATCAGATCTCGATAAGCACAAAACAGTAGTAGAGTTTTCTGATCTGTGTAGTATTTCAGATCGTACAGTTTTACTTTTCAGATTGTTGCAGCCTAACCTTTTAGATCTGAAAATGTACTGTAACAAATTTCGCAAGCTCATGCCCCAAACATGTGTCAGCGTTCACCAGAACATCATTACTGTGAGTGAAAACACCACAGTCTCCAGCCAAATGCAGGCTGTCAAGCTTCCAACCATCCATGGTCCTTCCCTTGCCAGAGGTGAGCTGCTCAAACAATGTGAAACCGGTTTGCTACAGTTGAATTCAAAACATATTGCATTTTTGCGATGTTCCTTCATGAGAGCCATACTAATATGAAATAAATGTGATGTTCTGCAGGATTGCGTCCACACCCACCGCCTCAGAAGAAGGTGAACGGATCCAGCCTCAATGCTGAAGAACAATTTCTGATCTTTGAGCTCCGATGCAGGGAGGACAAAACAGGGGAAGAAGTCAGGTTGTTTATTACAGAGGGACAACAGGAACGCCCTGGCGCCTCAGGAACACGACCCACAGGGGCCCGAAGCGAAACCTGTCTTCCGCCGCTCAGTGTGCGGAGAGCAGTGTTTCAACCCATCTCGGCATACAAAGCTGAGGTTTTACAAAGTGGTCGCTGTAAAGTAAGTCAATTTTGTGTATTTTGTTTATTCCATATCATCAAATGAATATTTAACTGTACATGTAATATGAAATAGCTAAGGTTTTTTCATCTCTCTTCTAATTTCTTTCTCTGTTCCATTCTCAGCTTGATACAATACATAAAATGGAGATCCTGCGTACTTGGGCCCAACGCGCTTCTATGGAGGAAAGAGAAATGTCCCAAATAGAGCTCGGAGCAAAACAAGACTGGGCCAATTATGAAGCCTCTTTCCGTGACTCGAATCCCTTGAAGAACGAGCAAAAGTAATTATTTCTACATCACTGTTAAATCTTGAAGCCATGCTTTTGTGGTCGTTGTAAATAACGCAGTTTCAATTGATATACTTCTGATTGCCAGGTGTTTATTATCATGTTTTCAGGGCTCAGGATTCATTTTCGAAGAGGCTAAAATTAGAAGAAAAGGAAAAAGCTCTTCTAAGGTAGGCACTGTCATGCCAGTATGCACAATTATTGCATTTCCAACAGTGAAGATGCTGCTTCGGATTCTATTATTCATAACCATCTCTGTTACAGAAAAATCTATCGTGTTCAAGACGCGATTGAAATCGAAGAGATGCATTTGAAGGAAGACCGTGAGCGTGAAGAGCGTGAGGAAGAGGGCAGCAAACAAAGCCCAGAGGACCTTGAAAAGTTAACGTGGGAGTATGTGAATTTCATGTCCCTAAATGAGGAAAAAGACAAGGTACTCAAGTACTACGACGATGAAAAGGAAAAGCTGTAAGTTTCTTGTACTCAACCATGGGATTGATTTCTTAATAGTCTCTAATCTGAGGAAACTGAAGACACAGTAACAGCGTTTGAGTTTTGTCTTGTGTGTTTTTGTCCAGTGAAAAGAATGCAGACCGCATGGAGGAGGAGATACAGAGCATGGCTCTCTGCATCGAAGAGGAACAGGAGAAAAAAAATAAAGTGAAAGCAGAAGTGGACATGATAAATAATGTCAAGGACTCAAGGAGAATGAAAGTAAGTGCACAACGTGCCACACCCTCGCATGCATCTGAATATAAAGAGATTGCGCAGCTGATCTCGGTCACGTTTGATCTCATCATTTTGTTTCTGTCTCACCAGATTTGGACAAAGACCGAGCAGTTGTGTGTGGAGCTCGCCAAGGTCCAAGCGAGCTATGGGGAGCAGGCCTACAGCCCTGCATATCCATTGATGATACTGCTCCAGTTGGAGGACTGGATTTCTGACTCTCTGGATTTGATCGAAAACATGCCAGCTGAGAGGCTCTACAAAATACAAAAGCGGATTTGCAAACATTATGAAGTCAGGTATGGTTTAGCTTTCTTAACACTGCAGTGCTCTCAGTACAATGGCCAACTGCAGGACTGCCTAAACTCTTGCTTTCTCTCTTTCACAGGGAGCAGGAGCAGAAACGCATTAGGCGTGAAGCTTTATTAGAAGAACGGAGGCAGAGAAGACAGGAGAGAGCGCTTTCTCTTTCAGTGAAACCGGTAAGCGGCGCACAGAACCAGCAATACATATCCAATACTTTTGTCTTGCTTATCAAATATTGTAACGTGGATCAATAGTGTGATGCTAAGTTAAATCACATCTTTATTGCAGACCGGAAAAAAGCTGATGCCACGTAGCCAGCCCCCGAAGAAGATAAGAAAGAGAGAGGAACCAGTGGAAACCAAGAAGACGAAGGAGGATTTATACGCTCATTTTGTGGAATAATTCACCTCCAAGCTCCTCCACGGCTTTCTCGTCCTCTGCAAACAAAAAATGGACAATCCTTAGACAACTTGGGTATTAGTATGTATTACCAGATAATTGATAGTAGTAGATAGACATCTTAGATATTTTTAAGATAGGATAGTTGATTGTAGTAGTACATAGCCTTCTTAGATATTGGTAAGATATTAGCAGATAATTGATAGTGGTAGTAGACATCTTAGATATTAGTAAGTTAAGAATTGATATTAGTAGTAGTTTATCTGGAATAATTTAACCTATAAAAATTAAATCTACAAAAATGTTATAAATTTTTAATTATATTTATTTTATGTTATTTTGTTTTAATTAAAGCAATAAATAAACATTTGTGTAGTAATTTCTTTCAACGTGTATTAAAAAGCACACACATCTAAGACATTCTTTTTAAAAAATCAAATGGCACATAATGTGTAAGTTTAACATTTTCTTACACCTTGAATACAAGTCAGTGTATCATTATTAATAACGTTTCTGAATTTATTCTTCAAGGTTAAAAATATTAATTCATTTTTAAGATTCATAACATATCAATCAGTGTGATATTTGCTGTCTAGTGGATATTGCTTAAAGTGATAATTATACACTCAGAAATAAAGGTGGAAAAGCTGTCACTGGGGTGGTACCTTTTCAAAAGGTACACTTTTGTACCTATTAGGTTCAAATATGTACACTTTAAGTACTAATATGTACCTTTAAGTTACCAAAATGGACTCTAGGTACAGACATGTACCTTTTGAAAAGGTACCGCCCCAGTGACAGCTTTTGTACCTTTATTTTTGAGAGTGTATAATGATCAGGTTCACGTCAAAACACCTTTATTATTATTATAGTGCTTTATACACTATTGTGTCAAATCAGTGATGCAAACTTCAATCCAAATGCTGCTGTTCGGAGATTAAAAGGTTCAGACCTGATGTCAATTAACTTAATTAGTTGCTAGATGTTCTCCCAGCTGAATCTTTTCAAAATTTCTTGCTTTTTCAGCCTTTGTGGCCCCAGTGCCACCTTTTTTGAGACCTGTAGCAGGCATCAAATTTGAAATTAGCTCATTTAGTGGATTAAAGTGTAAAATTTCTCCATTTAGATATTTGTTATGTTCTCTATGTTCTATTGTGAATAAAATATTGGCTCATGTGATTTGAAAGTCTTTCAGTTCTCATTTTATTCAAATTTTAAAAAACGCCCCAACATTTCTGGAATTCGGGTTGTACTTAAAATGGCACTTTAACTAGGACACTTAATTGCATTTATTGTTTACACTGCCCACCTGAAGGGTACACTCTAAAAAATGCTGGGTTATATATGGACAAACCCAGCTATTGGGTTGTTTTGACCCAGCGGTTGGGTTAAATGTCCTTTTTCTAAATGTTTAACCCAACCGCTGGGTCAAAACAACTCAATAGCTGGGTTTGTCCATATTTTACCCAGTGCTGGGTTGTATTTAACCCAGCATTAGAAAAACATTTATGTATCCTATATATATTCATGTATATATTGAGAGAGTAAATATATTTACATATTTTTATATTTTATATATTTTTATATTTATCTTGTTTAGTGTGACATCAAACTCACCAAGCGCAATGCAACTTGTTAAAAGAGGTGGTGGAAAAAGCAAATTTACTTTTGGCACTTAAAGCAAGTGCAGTGTCCAGATTGCGTCAGTATTTTACTTTTTTTTTTTTTTATGCTGGATTTAATTTTAATTGTATTAGTTTGATCTTTCTTTCCTTTTTCTATAAACATTTTATATAGTCAGTGAAACCTATATATTATATACAACTAAATTATAATTAATGATTTGGTGTGCAGTCACTAGGCCTGCCCAGTCAAGAGATATTTAAAATATTTTACAGACCATGGTTAAAATATTTATGATTTAAAGTGTGAAACAGCGACTCCGTCTGGTCAAGGAATGAAGACGCTGCATACAAACAGAAATATCACATATCTTCCAGAGAGAGGCGATATAGTACTAATCATTAGACAGTAGTGTCCATAATGTTAACAAACAGGTGCAACGCCGCAAATGCTAATGCTTATATTTTATTTTTTAATTAAGAAGGTTAAAAATTAAAAAGTGAGTCAATGCCATTATTTGAAGTTGAAAAGAGTGAAACGATTTCATTATCATTAAATTTTGAATCATATCATATCATCTCTCTAAATCTTTCTTTCACAGTCATCATTCGGATACAAACGCAAAAGTCTGGGTCTCTCTGTATTGTTCAGGCTGCGCTGCAGTGTCTATTCTCAGGTGCGATCCCACTACTGATCGGCACGGGGGCTTTGACCTGCTCCGTCTCCGACCTGGGCCGGTTCACCCCTCCTTAGACGACCTGGTGGTCCCGAGCTCCCCCAGGAGCACCATATCGATACCGAACTTAGCGCGGAAACCCGATCGACATAGTCCACTGCAGCCCAGAAGCCCTGAGCTCAAGCGATCCGCCAGCCTCAGCCTCCCAGTAGCTTGGATTACAGGCTCCGCCACTGAACCCGGCGAGAGCCGAGAGTCTCAGCGCTGCTGCTCAACCTGCTGCTCACTGCGCCCTCTAGTGCAGACAAACACAACACTACACTCACATTAGCTGCTGAGCAGAGCCAACTAGTTAGATATCTTTGTTTTATCTTCACAAAGCTTTAATCTCCAAATAGATAATCAAAAATGTGCTTTTTCAAATGTTTGAAAATATTACTAAATATTTTTTTCTCACCAGTAGTTGTTCTCAACCTGTTCTCATTTATTTATCTGGCTATTATTTAATTCAGTGTATCTTATTAATAAATGAATCACCTTTGGATTTTCTACAGGCTTGATTATTAAATGTTTTATTATATGTATGTTTGTAAAGTATCTAAATTACATGTGTAAAACAGGATAGCCAAACATAATAATTTAATATAAAAATAGACTTATCTCACAATTAAACTATGAAAGCCACAGTTGTGTTATTTACCATAATGTTTGTGAGTGAATTTTCTAGAGGGTGAATTTGTGAGGGAATTTTCTACACTTTTAAAAGTTGTAAATGATATTTTACTAGAAACAGATAAAGGGAATGCCGTGGCTTTGGTGCTTCTAGACTTAAGCTCTGCATTTGATATGGTTGACCACAATATCTTGGTTTCCAGGTTGGAGAGCTGTGTTGGGTTACAGGGAAAGGTATTGAAATGGTTTCAATCTTTTTTAACTAACAGAAGCTTTAGTGTTTCTATTGGCGAACATAGTTCGTCCTCACACCCACTTGCTTGTGGGGTGCCACAGGGCTCAATTCTTGCTCCAGTTTTATTCTCTATATTCATGCTGCCAATGGGTGCTATCTTTGAGAAATATGGAGTGTCCTTCCATCTTTAGGCGGATGATACTCAGCTGTACTTTCCCTTGCAGCATAAAAGTAAAGAATGCTTTGGAACTCTGTTAAATTGTCTAAACGAATTACAAATATAGTTAAAGCAGAATCTTTTTAGTGTTAAACGAGAACAAAACCAAAATCATTTTGTTTGGTTCAAAGTCATATGAAGACTATGCTCTTCAATTTGTCTTCCTACTTTACACCCTGTGCTAAAAATCTTTTGTTCTTTTTGATTGCAACCTGGGTTTTGAGAAACAAATTAGTGCAGTGATCAAATCAAGTTTCTTTCACTTACGGCGTTTATCAAAAATCAAATCTTTACTTTCTGTAAAACAGTTTGAACAGATTATCCACTTGTTTGTTCTATCTCATTTAGATTACTATAACTCACTACACTATGGTATAAGTCAGTCTTCTATAATGCGTTTACAGATGATCCAAAATGCTGCTGCAAGACTGATTACAGGGAGACGAAGGTTCGACCACATCTCGCCCATTCTTATTTCCCTAAACAGGTTACCAGTCAAATCTAGAATTACTTTTGTTTTTAAATCTCTGCAAAACCAAGCTCCATCATATTTCTCCGAGGCAATCTCTAATTATAAACCAAATAGGTCCCTAAGATCCAGTAATCTTGGCCTCCTCTCTGTTCCTAGATCTAGGTTCCATTGCAGAGGTGATCGAGCTTTCGCTGTTGCTGGTCCTAGTCTATGGAACAAATTACCGGCTTCTATAAGAGCTGCACCCTCTTTGCTTGTATTTAAATGTTGGCTGAAAAAAACATCTTCTGTCAATAGCTGTTGTCTAGCCATGTCAATCGTATTGTTATGCTGTGTTTTGATGTTCTGTTGTCTCTCTTTTATTTTAGCTGTATTGTACAGCACTTTGGATCAGCTGGTAGTTGTGCGAAAGTGTTTTATAAATAAAGAAAAACAAAAGAAGAAAAGAAAGAGGGCCACTTATGCAATGAAGTGCCCCAAAATAATTTGTGAGAGTAGACCACCAAGGGTTCTATTTTGGATTATTTTTGTACATTTTAAACATGCATTTTAGAGCCTCATCCATAACTAAGCTCTGTCTTATCTTTTTCTTCATACATGTGTGTCATTTCATCCAGCTCTCAAACTAAGTGTTCTATAGGAACTGAAACAGGAGGAATTGCTTTCCACTGCAGAAAGAGAGGAGTATTCTCAGATAAAGTTCGGGATTCGTTCAGTTTATCAAATAATCGTACCTTACTGAAGAGACTCTGTGGCTATTGAGGACTCCTTCAAGCAGTTAGAACTGGTGAAAAATGAGAAATACTTCTGGCATCCTTGAATAAAGCATTATTTGTTGTGGTGTTTAAAACGAAATATGGTAAAATGCAACTGATGGTGAAGAACTTCTTCTTCTTTGTAATTTTAACCCTCCAGAAACATTTTCAGCTTGTGAGAGATAATAGCTGAAGACTGAAAGTTCAATGACAACACCAGGTCGACCTGAAGAGAATGACAGGCAGCGGACAAAAATAGCCAGATGTGCCTAAACTAAATAAACATCATCTGACCACCCTTTTGACAATATTGTGCAATGGAGCAAGGGACTGCATGGAGTATTAAGTCACATGGTGTAATGTATAACATTTTCTCACACCTTGAATAAATGTCTGTACAATCTTAAAGGGTTAGTTCGCCCATTTAAGACATGAAGTTGTATGCAATCCTTACCAGCACTATAGTGCATACACACTGACCCACCCTTTAGTCACCTCCCTGGTCAGAGTTCTGGCCGCTGGAAGTTTTTCAAGATAGTACTCCCGGTTAGTTTCCGGGGCCGCAGAACTGTGCGTTTTTACGTGAAAAAAGTATTTGCGTTTCAAAGCTTGAATAATTTACATCACAAAAAACACGCCTGACAAAATTCATACCTCAGTTTTAATCGGCACTATTTTCTTTCCATTTCTATCAATCCGCGCTGCTGTCAACGTCAACAGTGCGCACTTTCAGATCAGCTGTTCCATAGTGTTTACACAATCGAATGACAACGACATAAAAAGTATAAAATAAACAATGGTGCGAACTTGTAAATTCCCAGGCTGTGACCACAAGAATGTGCCGGGATCACCGTTCAGATTCCATCGTTTTCCAGTTTCGGATATAGCTACGAGACAGCTTTGGCTGGTTGCCATCGGCTACTCTGCGGGAGCTAAAATATCGAGAATCAAGGATTTCCGTGTGTGCAGTGCTCACTTCAGCGAAGACGATTACATCCCCAACCAAGGAGGAAAAAGAAAAAAAATGATTTTAAAGAGTTTTGCTGTACCAGTACCACGGGTAAGCTCTATTTACTAACTTTATGATCCAATGTCTAAACTGTACGGTAAACAAGCTGATGTTTAGACTCCAGTGGAAATCACGTGAAAAGAAGTCTAATATAAAAACAGTATATAGGGATATATGTACAATTTGTACATCTGTTCATAGGCGTAAATCCCGGGGGGGACGGGGGGGACAGGACCCCCCCTATCTGAGGCTTGTCCCCCCTAAAAATATCATTACAAGCGACTCTGTGTATTGAAAATAATATAATGGACATATACTTAAAATAATTGTGTGATTAGTAAAACAAAATAAACGCCAAAAAACGTTTTAAGTTCAGAAATGTTTTGAGTCCCCCCTCCCTTTCCTCACAGTGGTTTGGTCCACTGCCTGCTTTCCTTCTTTATCGATACACACACACACACACACACACACACACACACACACACACACACACGAGTCCGGTGAGAGAGAGCAAGTTAGTTATGTGTAAGTAGGCTGTCAAGGCTATTTTATTCTCTTTAAACATCGAGTGAAATGATTCTTTCTCTTTAATACAGATAATGCTGGATCATTAATAAATTAGTCATGACAAAAAAATTATGACATCCAATGTATTTTCTATGAGCGATTATAAGGTTAACAAGCGTAAGGCCGTGTTCACACTTGGCGTCTTTTTTGAAGCTGCCAGCGTCTGTTTTACATTATAATCCTATGGAGTAAACCGTGTTTTCAAAAAAGTCCTGAGCGCTTTTTAAAACGCCACCGCCGACGTCTTTTTCTGCAGCTCAGAGCGTCTTTTCGAGTTGAAAAAAGTTTAACTTTTCTGAAAAAAATGCCCCACGTCAAGCGCCTTTTTGACAGCTGACCAATGACAAGCGAGTGGCGAGTCGTTTCTATAACAACAAAAACAACAAGAAAAAAGGAGAAGATAGCCGGTAGACAGATCGTACTAGTTTCGGAGCACAAGGAGTTGTATAAAACCGTGCATCATCCAACCGGAGCTCCTGGACAAAATTGTTGGTAGCACCATACAGTTTCCTTCCCCGTATAATGTCGCGCTCCCACAAACGCCGTTGTGAACCGACACCCTCCCCGTTAACTTCAAAAGCCGACAGTTCTGTAGCACACAGCGCTAGCTACCGTTGCAGCTGTTGTTATAGCAACAAAAGACGCCCTCGGCTGCTATTTGTAGGCAAAACGCTGCCAACTTTTTATTTTACTAAAAAAGCGCTCTTGTCGACTCTTTCTAGTCAAAAAAGACGCCAAGTGTGACCTAACACTGTAGCTTGTCACCCGCTACAACTAACACTGCGATAAGCTTGTGTGTGAACTGATATTAGGCTAATATTGTAGACCTATGATGTTAAGTGGCAGATCAGTGGGTTTAATGCGGTTGAATTAATGCGAAAGAGACATACTAGGTTTCAGACGAAACCTAAAATACTATGGATGACACAAAATAATAATTATAATATGACCGCGTGGTGAACCATGAACTCATATTTAAACACGGTCTCCATGCTATGTACACATGCTGTGTACACATATCTATTCTTACAAGTACAATTTTGGCTGTATTATTTGTGTCCCCTTCAAAAATTGCTCTTGAGAAATTTTACGTTTATTGTCCCCCCCTACTATCAGATGAAATTTACGCCCCTGCATCTGTTCCGTCTGACATTGTGCTAAAATTGGTTTCGTCATCAGAAGTTTCGTAGTCAGACACGTTGTCAGCGAGTTGCGCTATCAACAGCTGATCTGAACGTGCGCACTGTTGACGTTGACAGCAGCGCGGATTGATAGAAATGGAAAGAAAATAGTGCCGATTAAAACTGAGGTATGAATTTTGTCAGGCGTGTTTTTTGTGATGTAAATTATTCAAGCTTTGAAACGCAAATACTTTTTTCACGTAAAAACGCACAGTTTTGCGGCCCCGGAAACAAACCGGGAGTACCATCTTGAAAAACTTCCAGCAGCCAGAACTCTGACCAGGGAGGTGACTAAAGGGTGGGTCAGTGTGTATGCACTATAGTGCTGGTAAGGATTGCATACAACTTCAATGGGCGAACTAACCCTTTAATCATTTTCAAAAACGTTTTTAAATATAGTTTTTTCATGGTAAAAATTCATTTTTAAAAATCATAACGGTCATTTTATTTTTTTTTTATTATACCTTTATTTAACCAGGGAAGAAAATCACATTGAGATAAATATCTCATTTACAAGTGAGCCCTGGCCAAGGTAGCAGCACACAGTAAACATAATAAAACAAACAAAGTAAAATTAAATACATAAAACAATGATCACAACCCTAATAACACACACACTCACAACCACGCACATACACACACACAACAATAAAGCAAAATTCAAAGTTAAGAACAGGTGCAGACAGTTTTGAATGATTGGTTAAGATATAACTTAAACTCATTGATTGAAATAAATACAGTAAGTTTCAATATCCTTTGAATCTCATTCCAAGCAGTTGGTGCACTATAAATAAAAGCAGTTTTTCCAAACTCTGTCTTCATTAAGGGAACATTTAAAAGAATATATCTACTTGAACGGAGATTATACCCTTGATTATTGACAGTTAATAGACTAATCATATACAGAGGAAGCTGGCCAACTATGGCCTTGTACACAAGTATAAGCCAATGTTTGTACCTTCTTAAGTGAAGTGAAGGCCAACCAACCATTTCATACAGTGCACAACGATGAGTATTATAGTTTGAACTAGTTATAAATCTTAGAGCAGAGTGATAAACAGAATCCAACGATTGTAAAAGAGCCTTAGTAGTATTTCTGTAGAAAACATCTCCATAATCTAATACAGGTAAGAAGGTAGCTTCCACCAACTTTCTCTTAGCTAACCGTGAAAAACAGGCTCTATTCCGAAAATAAAACCCCAGCTGTAGTCTTAACTTAGATAGCAATTGTTTAACATGTAACTTGAATGATAAGTCCTCCTCCAACACAAAGCCTAGGTATCTGTAGTAGGAGACCAGTTCAACAGATTTACCCTGCAGAGTGTAAAGAGGTGGTGGAGAAGATTCACACTTATGTTTCCTAGAAAAGACCATGCATTGTTTTATCATTCAAAACTAGTTTTAAAGAGAGAAGGTTGTGCTGAACTATTACAAATTCTTCCTGCAACTTAGAAATACAACTAACAATAGAGGATGCAGAACAATAAATTACGGTATCATCTGCATATAAATGAATACATTCATCTGATAGGTTATCACCAAGATTTGTAAAGTATATCGCTTAATATGCTTATCTTACAATAAGGAAATGATGCAATGACCCGCACATCTTAAAGACACCTGTGTTTATTTTAGCATTTTATACAAAACGGATTGTGTCAAAGCAGCTTCAGTGTTTGAGAAACTTAAAAGAATCAATTATGAAAACTTCAAAAATGAGGTAAATGTTTTTTTAAATTAAATAATTTAAAAACAGCTGTATGGAGTTTTTAAAGTTGATTAAGACACTTTTGTTGGGGATAATTTTTTAAAGACTTATTTGGCATTTTGGCCATTCTTTTGATATGACGGTTAATTATTGACAGGAAGTGAAGTGGGAGAGAAAATAGGACGGGACCAGGAAAAATCTCAAAGCCGGGACTCGAACTCAGGATGCCCGAAGCACAAAGCACTTATGCAAGGTATGTGTCCCGACCAAGATCCAGTGACTACCAAAAATCTTTGCCCATTGTCACAGGCCGGGGTGGCCTCCCCTTGTGTCCCACACCACCCCTATTGAGCGTACCACCTCAAGGAGCTATCCAAAGACACCACGAGACCAGACAAGGTAATCAGGATAAAACGTTGTATTTTATTGAGTTAAAATAGGTTAAATCTTAACTAAAAAGCATCGGCTAATCCAACTCTCTCCTTCGTCAGGCTGCGGGAGAAGTTCCCACAACGGCTCCTCTTCGGACAGCCAGAGGTAAGTATTAGAGCAGGCACTGGTAAGGAGGTTCACACAGCAGTTCCTCTTCGGAGTGCCTAAGGCAGGTAACGGAACAGACACTAGTAAGGAGGTTCACACAGCAATTCCTCTTCGGACAGCCTGAGGCGGGTAACGGAGCAGACACTGGGAAGGGGGTTCACACAGCGGTTCCGAAATAAAGCAACTCAATAGCCTGGTAGCAAATCTTGCCAG
Organism: Acrossocheilus fasciatus; assembly: GCA_036784905.1. Classification (NCBI taxonomy): domain Eukaryota; kingdom Metazoa; phylum Chordata; class Actinopteri; order Cypriniformes; family Cyprinidae; genus Acrossocheilus; species Acrossocheilus fasciatus. Next base: position 11,369,981 of record CM071948.1, read on the forward strand.
AAAAAAAAAAAAAAAAAAAAAAAAAAAAAAAAAAAAAACACACAGTGTATGAGTGTACGACAAATCCTCTTCAAGTCAAATAGTAAACAGGTACTCACGCCAGGAACCTCCTTCAGGATAAACAGCTCAAGAGACAGATAATGTTTCTGTTCAGGTCAGGGAGTCAAACAGCAATGCATGGATATTCAACAAATCCTCTTCCAATCAGACAGGATGGAGCTGCACTCCTATACAGCATACACTCAACACACCGCAGTTAGTTAGTTTCAATTCGGCACTCGAGACCAACGAGTATGCCAACTGGGGACACGGGCAGACACAATATCCACACCTGTGCATGCGTCAATCACTTCAAATAGTCACATGTGTTCACTTCACACTAAGCACTGCAACTCACAACAGCTCACAGTGAAATAGGTCTCCACTCGCGGTCCCAGCCGACTCTCCCCTCTCAATTGACGAAACTGTGCATCCAAAACTGCGTGAGAACTGTACTCTCTTCCTCGGTTAGTATTATCTCCCTTTATGGATCCAGATACATCAAACCGCTGATTTAAGGCTCCTTCCTCCCAATGTGCAGTCTCTCCGCTCTGTGTGATCTCCATGTTTCTCCCGGAGTGAGTCCCCCCTCTCTCCATGCAAACATGTCCTTTTATAATCCCCCTCGCGAATACCCGTCTCTCGCGATTCCATCTCCGCTCGTTACACAGCTGACGCTCATTTCTCATTTTCTAAGCCCGGCCGGACTGTTTACATGGCAGGACCCGGACTGGTGTTACGTCGAAATCGCTCCCACTGGGAAACAACATTGGGCAAAAATAGTTCCGCTTCGCGTCACCCCGTGACACCCTCCCCCACCAATCAGTTCTAGTCCCTAGAACGAGGCTCTGAAACCCAGTCCCCATACCTCTCAGGAGGCTGTCCTCGGTTGTCCCGTTGGGAACGTCTCGGTGGAGAGGCGGGGTCTACGCCTCTTGGCTCGATGTTCGGGCCCCGCGGAACCACTGCCCAACCTACTAGGGGTGGCCTAGGTGCCACGGGGGCCGCTGGAGCTTCCATCGTAAGCTTTGGATAGTTCGGGCAGGGGCGGATTAAATTTCGGTGACTGACCTGCTCCGGGCCTGGCTTTCCCGCGGGGCGGATGGTGTAAACCGGCTGGTCAGGACGTCGCTGGCATTGTACCACATAAGGTAGGGCCTCCCACCGATCACTCAGTTTGCCCTTTCCTTGGCGCCGATTGTCCCGTACCAACACTCTCTCCCCAGGCAATAGCGGGACCTCTCGTGCCGTCCGGTCATACAACCGCTTGTTCACTTTTGCATGTGCATGGCCCATTATTTCTTCTGCTCGGAAGTGCACGGCTTAGAGGGAACATTGGTCATGACTGACCATCACTGCACACCAGCCAGGAAGCAGGAATGGTGTGAACACTGGCCAGAGAAATCCATATAGCACAGTTGGAAAACTGTCATAGCCTTTAATTTCATAAGGCATTTTGACGATTTGAGTGGTGGGTCCTAGGTCTGCCATTGGAGCTTAACAAGCAGTTGTTAAAATTAAGTTTTGTAGATGCTCAGCTTTAGCAAGATGTCACTTTGTTGGTGAGAATGTGAGGCCTTAAAGCAAACGGAGCATCAGTTTAGTAGAGCGTCCCTTTAAACCAAACTATAAACAGTGTTTGAGACTCCGCTAACAAGAGCCAGAGAAACAAGAATCTTGAAGTTACAGGCAGTTTATTAAAATCACTGAATTCACATGACCAGAGTAACTTCTCCACTAGAAACCACTGTCTGTCCACTCGAGATGGTCTTGGCATGAGTATCTCTTCCTGCAGGAGAAGTTGGCAAGAGCATGAGGGGCATTTCAGAAACTCATTTCATCAAGTTAAGTTACAGCAAGTACTCACTCTTCCTGGTGCAGCTTTGCTCACAGGAGCCAGAAGAGGGATGACACACCTCTGTACTGCAGTGGATGAAGATCTGACAGAGGGGAAAAGAGTTAAGCCATAGAACCCATTTAAGAATTAAGTGTAATATTAAGGGTTCAGGAAGAGCTAGAGAGCATACGGTTTCCTGCAGAGCCACCAGTGAGTCTGGATCTACAAATGTGAACATCTTCACAACGAAGCGCTTGTAGTGGGTTGGGAACTGAAGACCAGATGATCCAGTCACTGCAACCAGTGTGGTCAGATAACGGTCATCCTGGTAAGGGCATCTGCAAGGGAAAGAGGTTAGAGAGTGTCTCCCAGCAGACTAACTGGATGAAGACTGGCATTACACTCACCCATCAACCAGAAGGTCCCACTGGGGGAGACTGAGTGGACTGGGGGTTGAAGTCGCCCAACAATGTCCCAGCATCAGGAAAATGTTGGGGTCAGTCCTCTCCATAATGCGCACCTCAACATACACAGGCTCTCGCAGGACTTTTGTGACAGGATAATCAGCGTCACTGTAGTAGGATGTGTAGGCCTCATCCCCTGAGGATGAACACTGGGGTTTAACCAGAGTCAAGTTTGAAAGGCTTTAGGAAGACACAGGACAAGACCTTACCTTCAGCACAGCCTTTGGTGACACATTGGCCATTGGCCAATCTGAGCTCCACCCTGAGAGGTCCAGGAGCAGCTACTGGTGGAGGTGGAGGAACAGAGTTGACCTCCACAACCAGAGCTTCAACAGACGTGCCAGAGTACCTACACTGGAAGAGAAGCCTGGACAACAGACGGTGAGCTTGTAGCATTTATCAGGGATTAAAATTCACTCCAAATCATAGATCACTTACTCAAAATGACTGTCCCTTGTGATGGCACCAAACGGTCCAATCCCTACTTCATATGAGGAGGTCATGCTGTTCTCATACACCACATATCCACTATCCTCCTGTGAATTGGAACAGTGTTAGCATCCAGTCCATCATAAGCAAAGCAGAATAACACCAGAAGCAGCTGCTCACCGTCATGCTCGTGCCACATGCGGTCACAGGGAACTGGTATATAGCAAAAGAAGGTGTGGACTCCACAGGACCGCAAGATGGGTCGTTTCCACCCTGTAGACGCACTGAATCCAGACTCAGTCGAGGCAGAGTAAGATCTCTTGACACCACTACCACAAACTGACCATCTCTAATACACTGGACAGTCACTGGAACAAAGGTACAAGAGAAGGTTAATCCTGAGAATCTGTTTATCAACAGAATAAGACTGAGAGAGCTTACCTGCTCTCCCATAGTAACACTGCTGTCCGTTAAAGCAGCAGTTGATAGCTTCACACTCAGCACCACTGATCCCAGGTTGTCCACATTGGATCTGCTCATAATCAGCTACAGCACATTTATCAAGGGGCTCAGTTTGCTGTTGAACTGGCTTCTGAAACCGCTGGTCAGTTAGTTGAACTAGCTTACGAAACCGCTCGTCAGTATGCTGTTGAACTGGCTTCTGAAACCGCTGGTCAGTTTGTTGAACTAGCTTCTGAAACCGCCGGTCAGTATGCTGTTGAACTGGCTTCTGAAACCGCTGGTCAGTTTGTTGAACTAGCTTCTGAAACCGCCGGTCAGTATGCTGTTGAACTGGCTTCTGAAACCGCTGGTCAGTTTGTTGAACTAGCTTCTGAAACCGCCGGTCAGTATGCTGTTGAACTGGCTTCTGAAACCGCTGGTCAGTTAGTTGAACTAGCTTCTGAAACCGCTCGTCAGTATGCTGTTGAACTGGCTTCTGAAACCGCTGGTCAGTTAGTTGAACTAGCTTCTGAAACCGCTCGTCAGTTTGTTGAACTGGCTTCTGAAACCGCTGGTCAGTTAGTTGAACTAGCTTCTGAAACCGCTCGTCAGTATGCTGTTGAACTGGCTTCTGAAACCGCTGGTCAGTTTGTTGAACTAGCTTCTGAAACCGCTCGTCAGTATGCTGTTGAACTGGCTTCTGAAACCGCTGGTCAGTTAGTTGAACTAGCTTCTGAAACCGCTCATCAGTATGCTGTTGAACTGGCTTCTGAAACCGCTGGTCAGTTAGTTGAACTAGCTTCTGAAACCGCTCGTCAGTATGCTGTTGAACTGGCTTCTGAAACCGCTGGTCAGTTAGTTGAACTAGCTTCTGAAACCGCTCGTCAGTTTGTTGAACTGGCTTCTGAAACCGCTGGTCAGTTAGTTGAACTAGCTTCTGAAACCGCTCGTCAGTATGCTGTTGAACTGGCTTCTGAAACCGCTGGTCAGTTAGTTGAACTAGCTTCTGAAACCGCTCGTCAGTATGCTGTTGAACTGGCTTCTGAAACCGCTGGTCAGTTTGTTGAACTAGCTTCTGAAACCGCTCGTCAGTATGCTGTTGAACTGGCTTCTGAAACCGCTGGTCAGTTAGTTGAACTAGCTTCTGAAACCGCTGGTCAGTTTGCGGTTGATCTGGCTTCTGAAACCGCTCGTCAGTTTCTTGAACTAGCTTCTGAAACCGCTGGTCAGTATGCTGTTGAACTGGCTTCTGAAACCGCTGGTCAGTTTGTTGAACTAGCTTCTGAAACCGCTGGTCAGTTTGCTGTTGAACTGGCTTCTGAAACCGCTCGTCAGTTTGTTGAACTAGCTTCTGAAACCGCTGGTCAGTTTGCTGTTGAACTGGCTTCTGAAACCGCTGGTCAGTTAGTTGAACTAGCTTCTGAAACCGCTCGTCAGTTTGTTGAACTGGCTTCTGAAACCGCTGGTCAGTTAGTTGAACTAGCTTCTGAAACCGCTCGTCAGTATGCTGTTGAACTGGCTTCTGAAACCGCTGGTCAGTTAGTTGAACTAGCTTCTGAAACCGCTCGTCAGTATGCTGTTGAACTGGCTTCTGAAACCGCTGGTCAGTTAGTTGAACTAGCTTCTGAAACCGCTCGTCAGTATGCTGTTGAACTGGCTTCTGAAACCGCTGGTCAGTTTGTTGAACTAGCTTCTGAAACCGCTCGTCAGTATGCTGTTGAACTGGCTTCTGAAACCGCTGGTCAGTTAGTTGAACTAGCTTCTGAAACCGCTGGTCAGTTTGCTGTTGATCTGGCTTCTGAAACCGCTCGTCAGTTTCTTGAACTAGCTTCTGAAACCGCTGGTCAGTATGCTGTTGAACTGGCTTCTGAAACCGCTGGTCAGTTTGTTGAACTAGCTTCTGAAACCGCTGGTCAGTTTGCTGTTGAACTGGCTTCTGAAACCGCTCGTCAGTTTGTTGAACTAGCTTCTGAAACCGCTCGTCAGTTTGCTGCTGAACTGGCTTCTGAAACCGCTCGTCAGTTTGCTGCTGAACTGGCTTCTGAAACCGCTCGTCAGTTTGCTGTTGAACTGGCTTCTGAAACCGCTCGTCAGTTTGCTGTTGAACTGGCTTCTGAAACCGCTCGTCAGTTTGCTGTTGAACTGGCTTCTGAAACCGCTCGTCAGTTTGCTGTTGAACTGGCTTCTGAAACCGCTCGTCAGTTTGCTGGAACATCAGGGCTTCAGGATTCTGGGGCAGATCACTCCACTGAGGAACAGCATGACAAAACACACAAACTGCCAATATCTGAACCACACACAAACTACCAGCCATTGTTCAATAGCTAGTCACAAAGTGGAGAGGCTGCCCTTTGGTCTTTTTGTACTCTACAGATTTCAGCTAATTAATGATAGCTCCTCCTTCTTCATTAACTGTAATGATTCCCCAGACTTGCACAAGTGGGAGTTCATATATCATTGGTTCTCAAAATGCAAGTCTTCTTTCTTGTTTTGAACATGGATATAGACACAAACTTAAGCTGAATTCAGAAAATCTTACTAACTTTACCATTTCTGTCATATAATTATTGATGGAAGAACTAATATGGCAGCATGCACTCCCGATTCAGCCTTGGCCTTATCCTTTGTACTACACAGGTTGAATAGTATTGACACTTTAACAGTGGGGAATGAAATGCACTATACAATTAAAAGAACTTGATTTCACTTTCAAAAGCACTCAACTTCTGAAACTTTGCAGCTAAACTCTGCAGGACACTGGCCCACCAAGAACAAGTTTGGTGACCCCTGATCTAGGATTTGGCTTTGTTTGTGTGTGCAGACCGATCGGTGTATGACAGATGCCATGCAATAAAACTAAGGTGTCTTTAAGATGTGCAGGTCATCGCAGTACTTATTGTGACATGCGCATATTAAGAGATATACTGTACAGATCTCAACTGCTTGACTGTTATGATTCTTAAAAATAAACATTTTTACCATGAAAAATATATTTAAAAACTTTTTTGAAAATTATTAAGATTGTAAAGACATTTATTCATTTATTAAATGAGACTTGTTTATAATAGCCTACTGAAAGAAAATACTATGCAATTTTTTTTATTATTATTATTAGTTAAATTATTACATTATTAATAAACATTTAGTGGAGGGTTTAAATCTAACAATAAATGTTATATGTTTGCTAATTTTTCTTTTTACATTTTTATAGGTTAAATTATGCTGGATATTGATAGATATATTCTCAATCCAATGTTTTAATGCATCCTTCATTGTTATCAGAATCAGCTTTATTCGCCAGGTGTGTGCAAACACACGAGGAATTTGTTGTGTTTTTTTTAAGGTGCTCCTTAATTTAAAAGTTTGGGGTCAGTTATTAGGTTTATAATAACCTATAGGCCTAACATGTCAAAACAAACTGAAGCAGTTAAACTGACAACTGCAAGCTAAGTAGGTGTTTTTTTTATTGTTTTAAAGTGAACATGAATAGGCCTTCTAAACATCTCTATGAAGTACAGTTTGCATAATACACCGGTGTGTGAGACTGTAAATGTCTGAGTTGTGTTACTGTTCTGTGCCCATCATCCGCTATTTCCAGCACTTAAATCAAGCCACTCTTTAATACATGACGTTTATTTCACATGTCATTGCGTTGGTTCTCGATTTAAGCCATTGAAGTACTCCGTTTCTACAACTACTCATTTGGCGCACATCATACTATGAAACCTGTAAACCTCTAAAACTAACTCCATAGTGAGATCAACTTGCTAGCGGTTTGCCCGAGTGTCGCATTTCTTTTACTAGAATTCAGTCTAATGGCTTTCGCATGTGCATGGCCCATTATTTCTTCTGCTCGGAAGTGCACGGCTTAGAGGGAACATTGGTCATGACTGACCATCACTGCACACCAGCCAGGAAGCAGGAATGGTGTGAACACTGGCCAGAGAAATCCATATAGCACAGTTGGAAAACTGTCATAGCCTTTAATTTCATAAGGCATTTTGACGATTTGAGTGGTGGGTCCTAGGTCTGCCATTGGAGCTTAACAAGCAGTTGTTAAAATTAAGTTTTGTAGATGCTCAGCTTTAGCAAGATGTCACTTTGTTGGTGAGAATGTGAGGCCTTAAAGCAAACGGAGCATCAGTTTAGTAGAGCGTCCCTTTAAACCAAACTATAAACAGTGTTTGAGACTCCGCTAACAAGAGCCAGAGAAACAAGAATCTTGAAGTTACAGGCAGTTTATTAAAATCACTGAATTCACATGACCAGAGTAACTTCTCCACTAGAAACCACTGTCTGTCCACTCGAGATGGTCTTGGCATGAGTATCTCTTCCTGCAGGAGAAGTTGGCAAGAGCATGAGGGGCATTTCAGAAACTCATTTCATCAAGTTAAGTTACAGCAAGTACTCACTCTTCCTGGTGCAGCTTTGCTCACAGGAGCCAGAAGAGGGATGACACACCTCTGTACTGCAGTGGATGAAGATCTGACAGAGGGGAAAAGAGTTAAGCCATAGAACCCATTTAAGAATTAAGTGTAATATTAAGGGTTCAGGAAGAGCTAGAGAGCATACGGTTTCCTGCAGAGCCACCAGTGAGTCTGGATCTACAAATGTGAACATCTTCACAACGAAGCGCTTGTAGTGGGTTGGGAACTGAAGACCAGATGATCCAGTCACTGCAACCAGTGTGGTCAGATAACGGTCATCCTGGTAAGGGCATCTGCAAGGGAAAGAGGTTAGAGAGTGTCTCCCAGCAGACTAACTGGATGAAGACTGGCATTACACTCACCCATCAACCAGAAGGTCCCACTGGGGGAGACTGAGTGGACTGGGGGTTGAAGTCGCCCAACAATGTCCCAGCATCAGGAAAATGTTGGGGTCAGTCCTCTCCATAATGCGCACCTCAACATACACAGGCTCTCGCAGGACTTTTGTGACAGGATAATCAGCGTCACTGTAGTAGGATGTGTAGGCCTCATCCCCTGAGGATGAACACTGGGGTTTAACCAGAGTCAAGTTTGAAAGGCTTTAGGAAGACACAGGACAAGACCTTACCTTCAGCACAGCCTTTGGTGACACATTGGCCATTGGCCAATCTGAGCTCCACCCTGAGAGGTCCAGGAGCAGCTACTGGTGGAGGTGGAGGAACAGAGTTGACCTCCACAACCAGAGCTTCAACAGACGTGCCAGAGTACCTACACTGGAAGAGAAGCCTGGACAACAGACGGTGAGCTTGTAGCATTTATCAGGGATTAAAATTCACTCCAAATCATAGATCACTTACTCAAAATGACTGTCCCTTGTGATGGCACCAAACGGTCCAATCCCTACTTCATATGAGGAGGTCATGCTGTTCTCATACACCACATATCCACTATCCTCCTGTGAATTGGAACAGTGTTAGCATCCAGTCCATCATAAGCAAAGCAGAATAACACCAGAAGCAGCTGCTCACCGTCATGCTCGTGCCACATGCGGTCACAGGGAACTGGTATATAGCAAAAGAAGGTGTGGACTCCACAGGACCGCAAGATGGGTCGTTTCCACCCTGTAGACGCACTGAATCCAGACTCAGTCGAGGCAGAGTAAGATCTCTTGACACCACTACCACAAACTGACCATCTCTAATACACTGGACAGTCACTGGAACAAAGGTACAAGAGAAGGTTAATCCTGAGAATCTGTTTATCAACAGAATAAGACTGAGAGAGCTTACCTGCTCTCCCATAGTAACACTGCTGTCCGTTAAAGCAGCAGTTGATAGCTTCACACTCAGCACCACTGATCCCAGGTTGTCCACATTGGATCTGCTCATAATCAGCTACAGCACATTTATCAAGGGGCTCAGTTTGCTGTTGAACTGGCTTCTGAAACCGCTGGTCAGTTAGTTGAACTAGCTTACGAAACCGCTCGTCAGTATGCTGTTGAACTGGCTTCTGAAACCGCTGGTCAGTTTGTTGAACTAGCTTCTGAAACCGCCGGTCAGTATGCTGTTGAACTGGCTTCTGAAACCGCTGGTCAGTTTGTTGAACTAGCTTCTGAAACCGCCGGTCAGTATGCTGTTGAACTGGCTTCTGAAACCGCTGGTCAGTTAGTTGAACTAGCTTCTGAAACCGCTCGTCAGTATGCTGTTGAACTGGCTTCTGAAACCGCTGGTCAGTTAGTTGAACTAGCTTCTGAAACCGCTCGTCAGTTTGTTGAACTGGCTTCTGAAACCGCTGGTCAGTTAGTTGAACTAGCTTCTGAAACCGCTCGTCAGTATGCTGTTGAACTGGCTTCTGAAACCGCTGGTCAGTTTGTTGAACTAGCTTCTGAAACCGCTCGTCAGTATGCTGTTGAACTGGCTTCTGAAACCGCTGGTCAGTTAGTTGAACTAGCTTCTGAAACCGCTCATCAGTATGCTGTTGAACTGGCTTCTGAAACCGCTGGTCAGTTAGTTGAACTAGCTTCTGAAACCGCTCGTCAGTATGCTGTTGAACTGGCTTCTGAAACCGCTGGTCAGTTAGTTGAACTAGCTTCTGAAACCGCTCGTCAGTTTGTTGAACTGGCTTCTGAAACCGCTGGTCAGTTAGTTGAACTAGCTTCTGAAACCGCTCGTCAGTATGCTGTTGAACTGGCTTCTGAAACCGCTGGTCAGTTAGTTGAACTAGCTTCTGAAACCGCTCGTCAGTATGCTGTTGAACTGGCTTCTGAAACCGCTGGTCAGTTTGTTGAACTAGCTTCTGAAACCGCTCGTCAGTATGCTGTTGAACTGGCTTCTGAAACCGCAGGTCAGTTAGTTGAACTAGCTTCTGAAACCGCTGGTCAGTTTGCGGTTGATCTGGCTTCTGAAACCGCTCGTCAGTTTCTTGAACTAGCTTCTGAAACCGCTGGTCAGTATGCTGTTGAACTGGCTTCTGAAACCGCTGGTCAGTTTGTTGAACTAGCTTCTGAAACCGCTGGTCAGTTTGCTGTTGAACTGGCTTCTGAAACCGCTCGTCAGTTTGTTGAACTAGCTTCTGAAACCGCTCGTCAGTTTGCTGCTGAACTGGCTTCTGAAACCGCTCGTCAGTTTGCTGCTGAACTGGCTTCTGAAACCGCTCGTCAGTTTGCTGTTGAACTGGCTTCTGAAACCGCTCGTCAGTTTGCTGTTGAACTGGCTTCTGAAACCGCTCGTCAGTTTGCTGTTGAACTGGCTTCTGAAACCGCTCGTCAGTTTGCTGGAACATCAGGGCTTCAGGATTCTGGGGCAGATCACTCCACTGAGGAACAGCATGACAAAACACACAAACTGCCACTATCTGAACCATACACAAACTACCAGCCATTGTTCAATAGCTAGTCACAAAGTGGAGAGGCTGCCCTTTGGTCTTTTTGTACTCTACAGATTTCAGCTAATTAATGATAGCTCCTCCTTCTTCATTAACTGTAATGATTCCCCAGACTTGCACAAGTGGGAGTTCATATATCATTGGTTCTCAAAATGCAAGTCTTCTTTCTTGTTTTGAACATGGATATAGACACAAACTTAAGCTGAATTCAGAAAATCTTACTAACTTTACCATTTCTGTCATATAATTATTGATGGAAGAACTAATATGGCAGCATGCACTCCCGATTCAGCCTTGGCCTTATCCTTTGTACTACACAGGTTGAATAGTATTGACACTTTAACAGTGGGGAATGAAATGCACTATACAATTAAAAGAACTTGATTTCACTTTCAAAAGCACTCAACTTCTGAAACTTTGCAGCTAAACTCTGCAGGACACTGGCCCACCAAGAACAAGTTTGGTGACCCCTGATCTAGGATTTGGCTTTGTTTGTGTGTGCAGACCGATCGGTGTATGACAGATGCCATGCAATAAAACTAAGGTGTCTTTAAGATGTGCAGGTCATCGCAGTACTTATTGTGACATGCGCATATTAAGAGATATACTGTACAGATCTCAACTGCTTGACTGTTATGATTCTTAAAAATAAACATTTTTACCATGAAAAATATATTTAAAAACTTTTTTGAAAATTATTAAGATTGTAAAGACATTTATTCATTTATTAAATGAGACTTGTTTATAATAGCCTACTGAAAGAAAATACTATGCAATTTTTTTTATTATTATTATTAGTTAAATTATTACATTATTAATAAACATTTAGTGGAGGGTTTAAATCTAACAATAAATGTTATATGTTTGCTAATTTTTCTTTTTACATTTTTATAGGTTAAATTATGCTGGATATTGATAGATATATTCTCAATCCAATGTTTTAATGCATCCTTCATTGTTATCAGAATCAGCTTTATTCGCCAGGTGTGTGCAAACACACGAGGAATTTGTTGTGTTTTTTTTAAGGTGCTCCTTAATTTAAAAGTTTGGGGTCAGTTATTAGGTTTATAATAACCTATAGGCCTAACATGTCAAAACAAACTGAAGCAGTTAAACTGACAACTGCAAGCTAAGTAGGTGTTTTTTTTATTGTTTTAAAGTGAACATGAATAGGCCTTCTAAACATCTCTATGAAGTACAGTTTGCATAATACACCGGTGTGTGAGACTGTAAATGTCTGAGTTGTGTTACTGTTCTGTGCCCATCATCCGCTATTTCCAGCACTTAAATCAAGCCACTCTTTAATACATGACGTTTATTTCACATGTCATTGCGTTGGTTCTCGATTTAAGCCATTGAAGTACTCCGTTTCTACAACTACTCATTTGGCGCACATCATACTATGAAACCTGTAAACCTCTAAAACTAACTCCATAGTGAGATCAACTTGCTAGCGGTTTGCCCGAGTGTCGCATTTCTTTTACTAGAATTCAGTCTAATGGCTTTCGCATGTGCATGGCCCATTATTTCTTCTGCTCGGAAGTGCACGGCTTAGAGGGAACATTGGTCATGACTGACCATCACTGCACACCAGCCAGGAAGCAGGAATGGTGTGAACACTGGCCAGAGAAATCCATATAGCACAGTTGGAAAACTGTCATAGCCTTTAATTTCATAAGGCATTTTGACGATTTGAGTGGTGGGTCCTAGGTCTGCCATTGGAGCTTAACAAGCAGTTGTTAAAATTAAGTTTTGTAGATGCTCAGCTTTAGCAAGATGTCACTTTGTTGGTGAGAATGTGAGGCCTTAAAGCAAACGGAGCATCAGTTTAGTAGAGCGTCCCTTTAAACCAAACTATAAACAGTGTTTGAGACTCCGCTAACAAGAGCCAGAGAAACAAGAATCTTGAAGTTACAGGCAGTTTATTAAAATCACTGAATTCACATGACCAGAGTAACTTCTCCACTAGAAACCACTGTCTGTCCACTCGAGATGGTCTTGGCATGAGTATCTCTTCCTGCAGGAGAAGTTGGCAAGAGCATGAGGGGCATTTCAGAAACTCATTTCATCAAGTTAAGTTACAGCAAGTACTCACTCTTCCTGGTGCAGCTTTGCTCACAGGAGCCAGAAGAGGGATGACACACCTCTGTACTGCAGTGGATGAAGATCTGACAGAGGGGAAAAGAGTTAAGCCATAGAACCCATTTAAGAATTAAGTGTAATATTAAGGGTTCAGGAAGAGCTAGAGAGCATACGGTTTCCTGCAGAGCCACCAGTGAGTCTGGATCTACAAATGTGAACATCTTCACAACGAAGCGCTTGTAGTGGGTTGGGAACTGAAGACCAGATGATCCAGTCACTGCAACCAGTGTGGTCAGATAACGGTCATCCTGGTAAGGGCATCTGCAAGGGAAAGAGGTTAGAGAGTGTCTCCCAGCAGACTAACTGGATGAAGACTGGCATTACACTCACCCATCAACCAGAAGGTCCCACTGGGGGAGACTGAGTGGACTGGGGGTTGAAGTCGCCCAACAATGTCCCAGCATCAGGAAAATGTTGGGGTCAGTCCTCTCCATAATGCGCACCTCAACATACACAGGCTCTCGCAGGACTTTTGTGACAGGATAATCAGCGTCACTGTAGTAGGATGTGTAGGCCTCATCCCCTGAGGATGAACACTGGGGTTTAACCAGAGTCAAGTTTGAAAGGCTTTAGGAAGACACAGGACAAGACCTTACCTTCAGCACAGCCTTTGGTGACACATTGGCCATTGGCCAATCTGAGCTCCACCCTGAGAGGTCCAGGAGCAGCTACTGGTGGAGGTGGAGGAACAGAGTTGACCTCCACAACCAGAGCTTCAACAGACGTGCCAGAGTACCTACACTGGAAGAGAAGCCTGGACAACAGACGGTGAGCTTGTAGCATTTATCAGGGATTAAAATTCACTCCAAATCATAGATCACTTACTCAAAATGACTGTCCCTTGTGATGGCACCAAACGGTCCAATCCCTACTTCATATGAGGAGGTCATGCTGTTCTCATACACCACATATCCACTATCCTCCTGTGAATTGGAACAGTGTTAGCATCCAGTCCATCATAAGCAAAGCAGAATAACACCAGAAGCAGCTGCTCACCGTCATGCTCGTGCCACATGCGGTCACAGGGAACTGGTATATAGCAAAAGAAGGTGTGGACTCCACAGGACCGCAAGATGGGTCGTTTCCACCCTGTAGACGCACTGAATCCAGACTCAGTCGAGGCAGAGTAAGATCTCTTGACACCACTACCACAAACTGACCATCTCTAATACACTGGACAGTCACTGGAACAAAGGTACAAGAGAAGGTTAATCCTGAGAATCTGTTTATCAACAGAATAAGACTGAGAGAGCTTACCTGCTCTCCCATAGTAACACTGCTGTCCGTTAAAGCAGCAGTTGATAGCTTCACACTCAGCACCACTGATCCCAGGTTGTCCACATTGGATCTGCTCATAATCAGCTACAGCACATTTATCAAGGGGCTCAGTTTGCTGTTGAACTGGCTTCTGAAACCGCTGGTCAGTTTGTTGAACTAGCTTCTGAAACCGCCGGTCAGTATGCTGTTGAACTGGCTTCTGAAACCGCTGGTCAGTTTGTTGAACTAGCTTCTGAAACCGCCGGTCAGTATGCTGTTGAACTGGCTTCTGAAACCGCTGGTCAGTTTGTTGAACTAGCTTCTGAAACCGCCGGTCAGTATGCTGTTGAACTGGCTTCTGAAACCGCTGGTCAGTTAGTTGAACTAGCTTCTGAAACCGCTCGTCAGTATGCTGTTGAACTGGCTTCTGAAACCGCTGGTCAGTTAGTTGAACTAGCTTCTGAAACCGCTGGTCAGTTTGTTGAACTGGCTTCTGAAACCGCTGGTCAGTTAGTTGAACTAGCTTCTGAAACCGCTCGTCAGTATGCTGTTGAACTGGCTTCTGAAACCGCTGGTCAGTTTGTTGAACTAGCTTCTGAAACCGCTCGTCAGTATGCTGTTGAACTGGCTTCTGAAACCGCTGGTCAGTTAGTTGAACTAGCTTCTGAAACCGCTCGTCAGTATGCTGTTGAACTGGCTTCTGAAACCGCTGGTCAGTTAGTTGAACTAGCTTCTGAAACCGCTCGTCAGTTTGTTGAACTGGCTTCTGAAACCGCTGGTCAGTTAGTTGAACTAGCTTCTGAAACCGCTCGTCAGTATGCTGTTGAACTGGCTTCTGAAACCGCTGGTCAGTTAGTTGAACTAGCTTCTGAAACCGCTCGTCAGTATGCTGTTGAACTGGCTTCTGAAACCGCTGGTCAGTTTGTTGAACTAGCTTCTGAAACCGCTCGTCAGTATGCTGTTGAACTGGCTTCTGAAACCGCTGGTCAGTTAGTTGAACTAGCTTCTGAAACCGCTGGTCAGTTTGCTGTTGATCTGGCTTCTGAAACCGCTCGTCAGTTTCTTGAACTAGCTTCTGAAACCGCTGGTCAGTATGCTGTTGAACTGGCTTCTGAAACCGCTGGTCAGTTTGTTGAACTAGCTTCTGAAACCGCTGGTCAGTTTGCTGTTGAACTGGCTTCTGAAACCGCTCGTCAGTTTGTTGAACTAGCTTCTGAAACCGCTCGTCAGTTTGCTGCTGAACTGGCTTCTGAAACCGCTCGTCAGTTTGCTGCTGAACTGGCTTCTGAAACCGCTCGTCAGTTTGCTGTTGAACTGGCTTCTGAAACCGCTCGTCAGTTTGCTGTTGAACTGGCTTCTGAAACCGCTCGTCAGTTTGCTGGAACATCAGGGCTTCAGGATTCTGGGGCAGATCACTCCACTGAGGAACAGCATGACAAAACACAGAAACTGCCAATATCTGAACCACACACAAACTACCAGCCATTGTTCAATAGCTAGTCACAAAGTGGAGAGGCTGCCCTTTGGTCTTTTTGTACTCTACAGATTTCAGCTAATTAATGATAGCTCCTCCTTCTTCATTAACTGTAATGATTCCCCAGACTTGCACAAGTGGGAGTTCATATATTATTGGTTCTCAAAATGCAAGTCTTCTTTCTTGTTTTGAACATGGATATAGACACAAACTTAAGCTGAATTCAGAAAATCTTACTAACTTTACCATTTCTGTCATATAATTATTGATGGAAGAACTAATATGGCAGCATGCACTCCCGATTCAGCCTTGGCCTTATCCTTTGTACTACACAGGTTGAATAGTATTGACACTTTAACAGTGGGGAATGAAATGCACTATACAATTAAAAGAACTTGATTTCACTTTCAAAAGCACTCAACTTCTGAAACTTTGCAGCTAAACTCTGCAGGACACTGGCCCACCAAGAACAAGTTTGGTGACCCCTGATCTAGGATTTGGCTTTGTTTGTGTGTGCAGACCGATCGGTGTATGACAGATGCCATGCAATAAAACTAAGGTGTCTTTAAGATGTGCAGGTCATCGCAGTACTTATTGTGACATGCGCATATTAAGAGATATACTGTACAGATCTCAACTGCTTGACTGTTATGATTCTTAAAAATAAACATTTTTACCATGAAAAATATATTTAAAAACTTTTTTGAAAATTATTAAGATTGTAAAGACATTTATTCATTTATTAAATGAGACTTGTTTATAATAGCCTACTGAAAGAAAATACTATGCAATTTTTTTTATTATTATTATTAGTTAAATTATTACATTATTAATAAACATTTAGTGGAGGGTTTAAATCTAACAATAAATGTTATATGTTTGCTAATTTTTCTTTTTACATTTTTATAGGTTAAATTATGCTGGATATTGATAGATATATTCTCAATCCAATGTTTTAATGCATCCTTCATTGTTATCAGAATCAGCTTTATTCGCCAGGTGTGTGCAAACACACGAGGAATTTGTTTAATTTAAAAGTTTGGGGTCAGTTATTAGGTTTATAATAACCTATAGGCCTAACATGTCAAAACAAACTGAAGCAGTTAAACTGACAACTGCAAGCTAAGTAGGTGTTTTTTTTATTGTTTTAAAGTGAACATGAATAGGCCTTCTAAACATCTCTATGAAGTACAGTTTGCATAATACACCGGTGTGTGAGACTGTAAATGTCTGAGTTGTGTTACTGTTCTGTGCCCATCATCCGCTATTTCCAGCACTTAAATCAAGCCACTCTTTAATACATGACGTTTATTTCACATGTCATTGCGTTGGTTCTCGATTTAAGCCATTGAAGTACTCCGTTTCTACAACTACTCATTTGGCGCACATCATACTATGAAACCTGTAAACCTCTAAAACTAACTCCATAGTGAGATCAACTTGCTAGCGGTTTGCCCGAGTGTCGCATTTCTTTTACTAGAATTCAGTCTAATGGCTTTCGCATGTGCATGGCCCATTATTTCTTCTGCTCGGAAGTGCACGGCTTAGAGGGAACATTGGTCATGACTGACCATCACTGCACACCAGCCAGGAAGCAGGAATGGTGTGAACACTGGCCAGAGAAATCCATATAGCACAGTTGGAAAACTGTCATAGCCTTTAATTTCATAAGGCATTTTGACGATTTGAGTGGTGGGTCCTAGGTCTGCCATTGGAGCTTAACAAGCAGTTGTTAAAATTAAGTTTTGTAGATGCTCAGCTTTAGCAAGATGTCACTTTGTTGGTGAGAATGTGAGGCCTTAAAGCAAACGGAGCATCAGTTTAGTAGAGCGTCCCTTTAAACCAAACTATAAACAGTGTTTGAGACTCCGCTAACAAGAGCCAGAGAAACAAGAATCTTGAAGTTACAGGCAGTTTATTAAAATCACTGAATTCACATGACCAGAGTAACTTCTCCACTAGAAACCACTGTCTGTCCACTCGAGATGGTCTTGGCATGAGTATCTCTTCCTGCAGGAGAAGTTGGCAAGAGCATGAGGGGCATTTCAGAAACTCATTTCATCAAGTTAAGTTACAGCAAGTACTCACTCTTCCTGGTGCAGCTTTGCTCACAGGAGCCAGAAGAGGGATGACACACCTCTGTACTGCAGTGGATGAAGATCTGACAGAGGGGAAAAGAGTTAAGCCATAGAACCCATTTAAGAATTAAGTGTAATATTAAGGGTTCAGGAAGAGCTAGAGAGCATACGGTTTCCTGCAGAGCCACCAGTGAGTCTGGATCTACAAATGTGAACATCTTCACAACGAAGCGCTTGTAGTGGGTTGGGAACTGAAGACCAGATGATCCAGTCACTGCAACCAGTGTGGTCAGATAACGGTCATCCTGGTAAGGGCATCTGCAAGGGAAAGAGGTTAGAGAGTGTCTCCCAGCAGACTAACTGGATGAAGACTGGCATTACACTCACCCATCAACCAGAAGGTCCCACTGGGGGAGACTGAGTGGACTGGGGGTTGAAGTCGCCCAACAATGTCCCAGCATCAGGAAAATGTTGGGGTCAGTCCTCTCCATAATGCGCACCTCAACATACACAGGCTCTCGCAGGACTTTTGTGACAGGATAATCAGCGTCACTGTAGTAGGATGTGTAGGCCTCATCCCCTGAGGATGAACACTGGGGTTTAACCAGAGTCAAGTTTGAAAGGCTTTAGGAAGACACAGGACAAGACCTTACCTTCAGCACAGCCTTTGGTGACACATTGGCCATTGGCCAATCTGAGCTCCACCCTGAGAGGTCCAGGAGCAGCTACTGGTGGAGGTGGAGGAACAGAGTTGACCTCCACAACCAGAGCTTCAACAGACGTGCCAGAGTACCTACACTGGAAGAGAAGCCTGGACAACAGACGGTGAGCTTGTAGCATTTATCAGGGATTAAAATTCACTCCAAATCATAGATCACTTACTCAAAATGACTGTCCCTTGTGATGGCACCAAACGGTCCAATCCCTACTTCATATGAGGAGGTCATGCTGTTCTCATACACCACATATCCACTATCCTCCTGTGAATTGGAACAGTGTTAGCATCCAGTCCATCATAAGCAAAGCAGAATAACACCAGAAGCAGCTGCTCACCGTCATGCTCGTGCCACATGCGGTCACAGGGAACTGGTATATAGCAAAAGAAGGTGTGGACTCCACAGGACCGCAAGATGGGTCGTTTCCACCCTGTAGACGCACTGAATCCAGACTCAGTCGAGGCAGAGTAAGATCTCTTGACACCACTACCACAAACTGACCATCTCTAATACACTGGACAGTCACTGGAACAAAGGTACAAGAGAAGGTTAATCCTGAGAATCTGTTTATCAACAGAATAAGACTGAGAGAGCTTACCTGCTCTCCCATAGTAACACTGCTGTCCGTTAAAGCAGCAGTTGATAGCTTCACACTCAGCACCACTGATCCCAGGTTGTCCACATTGGATCTGCTCATAATCAGCTACAGCACATTTATCAAGGGGCTCAGTTTGCTGTTGAACTGGCTTCTGAAAACGCTGGTCAGTTAGTTGAACTAGCTTCTGAAACCGCTCGTCAGTTTGTTGAACTGGCTTCTGAAACCGCTGGTCAGTTAGTTGAACTAGCTTCTGAAACCGCCGGTCAGTATGCTGTTGAACTGGCTTCTGAAACCGCTGGTCAGTTTGTTGAACTAGCTTCTGAAACCGCCGGTCAGTATGCTGTTGAACTGGCTTCTGAAACCGCTGGTCAGTTAGTTGAACTAGCTTACGAAACCGCTCGTCAGTATGCTGTTGAACTGGCTTCTGAAACTGCTGGTCAGTTTGTTGAACTAGCTTCTGAAACCGCTGGTCAGTTTGCTGTTGAACTGGCTTCTGAAACCGCTCGTCAGTTTGTTGAACTAGCTTCTGAAACCGCTCGTCAGTTTGCTGCTGAACTGGCTTCTGAAACCGCTCGTCAGTTTGCTGTTGAACTGGCTTCTGAAACCGCTCGTCAGTTTGCTGTTGAACTGGCTTCTGAAACCGCTCGTCAGTTTGCTGTTGAACTGGCTTCTGAAACCGCTCGTCAGTTTGCTGGAACATCAGGGCTTCAGGATTCTGGGGCAGATCACTCCACTGAGGAACAGCATGACAAAACACACAAACTGCCAATATCTGAACCACACACAAACTACCAGCCATTGTTCAATAGCTAGTCACAAAGTGGAGAGGCTGCCCTTTGGTCTTTTTGTACTCTACAGATTTCAGCTAATTAATGATAGCTCCTCCTTCTTCATTAACTGTAATGATTCCCCAGACTTGCACAAGTGGGAGTTCATATATCATTGGTTCTCAAAATGCAAGTCTTCTTTCTTGTTTTGAACATGGATATAGACACAAACTTAAGCTGAATTCAGAAAATCTTACTAACTTTACCATTTCTGTCATATAATTATTGATGGAAGAACTAATATGGCAGCATGCACTCCCGATTCAGCCTTGGCCTTATCCTTTGTACTACACAGGTTGAATAGTATTGACACTTTAACAGTGGGGAATGAAATGCACTATACAATTAAAAGAACTTGATTTCACTTTCAAAAGCACTCAACTTCTGAAACTTTGCAGCTAAACTCTGCAGGACACTGGCCCACCAAGAACAAGTTTGGTGACCCCTGATCTAGGATTTGGCTTTGTTTGTGTGTGCAGACCGATCGGTGTATGACAGATGCCATGCAATAAAACTAAGGTGTCTTTAAGATGTGCAGGTCATCGCAGTACTTATTGTGACATGCGCATATTAAGAGATATACTGTACAGATCTCAACTGCTTGACTGTTATGATTCTTAAAAATAAACATTTTTACCATGAAAAATATATTTAAAAACTTTTTTGAAAATTATTAAGATTGTAAAGACATTTATTCATTTATTAAATGAGACTTGTTTATAATAGCCTACTGAAAGAAAATACTATGCAATTTTTTTTATTATTATTATTAGTTAAATTATTACATTATTAATAAACATTTAGTGGAGGGTTTAAATCTAACAATAAATGTTATATGTTTGCTAATTTTTCTTTTTACATTTTTATAGGTTAAATTATGCTGGATATTGATAGATATATTCTCAATCCAATGTTTTAATGCATCCTTCATTGTTATCAGAATCAGCTTTATTCGCCAGGTGTGTGCAAACACACGAGGAATTTGTTGTGTTTTTTTTAAGGTGCTCCTTAATTTAAAAGTTTGGGGTCAGTTATTAGGTTTATAATAACCTATAGGCCTAACATGTCAAAACAAACTGAAGCAGTTAAACTGACAACTGCAAGCTAAGTAGGTGTTTTTTTTATTGTTTTAAAGTGAACATGAATAGGCCTTCTAAACATCTCTATGAAGTACAGTTTGCATAATACACCGGTGTGTGAGACTGTAAATGTCTGAGTTGTGTTACTGTTCTGTGCCCATCATCCGCTATTTCCAGCACTTAAATCAAGCCACTCTTTAATACATGACGTTTATTTCACATGTCATTGCGTTGGTTCTCGATTTAAGCCATTGAAGTACTCCGTTTCTACAACTACTCATTTGGCGCACATCATACTATGAAACCTGTAAACCTCTAAAACTAACTCCATAGTGAGATCAACTTGCTAGCGGTTTGCCCGAGTGTCGCATTTCTTTTACTAGAATTCAGTCTAATGGCTTTCGCATGTGCATGGCCCATTATTTCTTCTGCTCGGAAGTGCACGGCTTAGAGGGAACATTGGTCATGACTGACCATCACTGCACACCAGCCAGGAAGCAGGAATGGTGTGAACACTGGCCAGAGAAATCCATATAGCACAGTTGGAAAACTGTCATAGCCTTTAATTTCATAAGGCATTTTGACGATTTGAGTGGTGGGTCCTAGGTCTGCCATTGGAGCTTAACAAGCAGTTGTTAAAATTAAGTTTTGTAGATGCTCAGCTTTAGCAAGATGTCACTTTGTTGGTGAGAATGTGAGGCCTTAAAGCAAACGGAGCATCAGTTTAGTAGAGCGTCCCTTTAAACCAAACTATAAACAGTGTTTGAGACTCCGCTAACAAGAGCCAGAGAAACAAGAATCTTGAAGTTACAGGCAGTTTATTAAAATCACTGAATTCACATGACCAGAGTAACTTCTCCACTAGAAACCACTGTCTGTCCACTCGAGATGGTCTTGGCATGAGTATCTCTTCCTGCAGGAGAAGTTGGCAAGAGCATGAGGGGCATTTCAGAAACTCATTTCATCAAGTTAAGTTACAGCAAGTACTCACTCTTCCTGGTGCAGCTTTGCTCACAGGAGCCAGAAGAGGGATGACACACCTCTGTACTGCAGTGGATGAAGATCTGACAGAGGGGAAAAGAGTTAAGCCATAGAACCCATTTAAGAATTAAGTGTAATATTAAGGGTTCAGGAAGAGCTAGAGAGCATACGGTTTCCTGCAGAGCCACCAGTGAGTCTGGATCTACAAATGTGAACATCTTCACAACGAAGCGCTTGTAGTGGGTTGGGAACTGAAGACCAGATGATCCAGTCACTGCAACCAGTGTGGTCAGATAACGGTCATCCTGGTAAGGGCATCTGCAAGGGAAAGAGGTTAGAGAGTGTCTCCCAGCAGACTAACTGGATGAAGACTGGCATTACACTCACCCATCAACCAGAAGGTCCCACTGGGGGAGACTGAGTGGACTGGGGGTTGAAGTCGCCCAACAATGTCCCAGCATCAGGAAAATGTTGGGGTCAGTCCTCTCCATAATGCGCACCTCAACATACACAGGCTCTCGCAGGACTTTTGTGACAGGATAATCAGCGTCACTGTAGTAGGATGTGTAGGCCTCATCCCCTGAGGATGAACACTGGGGTTTAACCAGAGTCAAGTTTGAAAGGCTTTAGGAAGACACAGGACAAGACCTTACCTTCAGCACAGCCTTTGGTGACACATTGGCCATTGGCCAATCTGAGCTCCACCCTGAGAGGTCCAGGAGCAGCTACTGGTGGAGGTGGAGGAACAGAGTTGACCTCCACAACCAGAGCTTCAACAGACGTGCCAGAGTACCTACACTGGAAGAGAAGCCTGGACAACAGACGGTGAGCTTGTAGCATTTATCAGGGATTAAAATTCACTCCAAATCATAGATCACTTACTCAAAATGACTGTCCCTTGTGATGGCACCAAACGGTCCAATCCCTACTTCATATGAGGAGGTCATGCTGTTCTCATACACCACATATCCACTATCCTCCTGTGAATTGGAACAGTGTTAGCATCCAGTCCATCATAAGCAAAGCAGAATAACACCAGAAGCAGCTGCTCACCGTCATGCTCGTGCCACATGCGGTCACAGGGAACTGGTATATAGCAAAAGAAGGTGTGGACTCCACAGGACCGCAAGATGGGTCGTTTCCACCCTGTAGACGCACTGAATCCAGACTCAGTCGAGGCAGAGTAAGATCTCTTGACACCACTACCACAAACTGACCATCTCTAATACACTGGACAGTCACTGGAACAAAGGTACAAGAGAAGGTTAATCCTGAGAATCTGTTTATCAACAGAATAAGACTGAGAGAGCTTACCTGCTCTCCCATAGTAACACTGCTGTCCGTTAAAGCAGCAGTTGATAGCTTCACACTCAGCACCACTGATCCCAGGTTGTCCACATTGGATCTGCTCATAATCAGCTACAGCACATTTATCAAGGGGCTCAGTTTGCTGTTGAACTGGCTTCTGAAAACGCTGGTCAGTTAGTTGAACTAGCTTCTGAAACCGCTCGTCAGTTTGTTGAACTGGCTTCTGAAACCGCTGGTCAGTTAGTTGAACTAGCTTCTGAAACCGCCGGTCAGTATGCTGTTGAACTGGCTTCTGAAACCGCTGGTCAGTTTGTTGAACTAGCTTCTGAAACCGCCGGTCAGTATGCTGTTGAACTGGCTTCTGAAACCGCTGGTCAGTTAGTTGAACTAGCTTACGAAACCGCTCGTCAGTATGCTGTTGAACTGGCTTCTGAAACTGCTGGTCAGTTTGTTGAACTAGCTTCTGAAACCGCTGGTCAGTTTGCTGTTGAACTGGCTTCTGAAACCGCTCGTCAGTTTGTTGAACTAGCTTCTGAAACCGCTCGTCAGTTTGCTGCTGAACTGGCTTCTGAAACCGCTCGTCAGTTTGCTGTTGAACTGGCTTCTGAAACCGCTCGTCAGTTTGCTGTTGAACTGGCTTCTGAAACCGCTCGTCAGTTTGCTGTTGAACTGGCTTCTGAAACCGCTCGTCAGTTTGCTGGAACATCAGGGCTTCAGGATTCTGGGGCAGATCACTCCACTGAGGAACAGCATGACAAAACACACAAACTGCCAATATCTGAACCACACACAAACTACCAGCCATTGTTCAATAGCTAGTCACAAAGTGGAGAGGCTGCCCTTTGGTCTTTTTGTACTCTACAGATTTCAGCTAATTAATGATAGCTCCTCCTTCTTCATTAACTGTAATGATTCCCCAGACTTGCACAAGTGGGAGTTCATATATCATTGGTTCTCAAAATGCAAGTCTTCTTTCTTGTTTTGAACATGGATATAGACACAAACTTAAGCTGAATTCAGAAAATCTTACTAACTTTACCATTTCTGTCATATAATTATTGATGGAAGAACTAATATGGCAGCATGCACTCCCGATTCAGCCTTGGCCTTATCCTTTGTACTACACAGGTTGAATAGTATTGACACTTTAACAGTGGGGAATGAAATGCACTATACAATTAAAAGAACTTGATTTCACTTTCAAAAGCACTCAACTTCTGAAACTTTGCAGCTAAACTCTGCAGGACACTGGCCCACCAAGAACAAGTTTGGTGACCCCTGATCTAGGATTTGGCTTTGTTTGTGTGTGCAGACCGATCGGTGTATGACAGATGCCATGCAATAAAACTAAGGTGTCTTTAAGATGTGCAGGTCATCGCAGTACTTATTGTGACATGCGCATATTAAGAGATATACTGTACAGATCTCAACTGCTTGACTGTTATGATTCTTAAAAATAAACATTTTTACCATGAAAAATATATTTAAAAACTTTTTTGAAAATTATTAAGATTGTAAAGACATTTATTCATTTATTAAATGAGACTTGTTTATAATAGCCTACTGAAAGAAAATACTATGCAATTTTTTTTATTATTATTATTAGTTAAATTATTACATTATTAATAAACATTTAGTGGAGGGTTTAAATCTAACAATAAATGTTATATGTTTGCTAATTTTTCTTTTTACATTTTTATAGGTTAAATTATGCTGGATATTGATAGATATATTCTCAATCCAATGTTTTAATGCATCCTTCATTGTTATCAGAATCAGCTTTATTCGCCAGGTGTGTGCAAACACACGAGGAATTTGTTGTGTTTTTTTTAAGGTGCTCCTTAATTTAAAAGTTTGGGGTCAGTTATTAGGTTTATAATAACCTATAGGCCTAACATGTCAAAACAAACTGAAGCAGTTAAACTGACAACTGCAAGCTAAGTAGGTGTTTTTTTTATTGTTTTAAAGTGAACATGAATAGGCCTTCTAAACATCTCTATGAAGTACAGTTTGCATAATACACCGGTGTGTGAGACTGTAAATGTCTGAGTTGTGTTACTGTTCTGTGCCCATCATCCGCTATTTCCAGCACTTAAATCAAGCCACTCTTTAATACATGACGTTTATTTCACATGTCATTGCGTTGGTTCTCGATTTAAGCCATTGAAGTACTCCGTTTCTACAACTACTCATTTGGCGCACATCATACTATGAAACCTGTAAACCTCTAAAACTAACTCCATAGTGAGATCAACTTGCTAGCGGTTTGCCCGAGTGTCGCATTTCTTTTACTAGAATTCAGTCTAATGGCTTTCGCATGTGCATGGCCCATTATTTCTTCTGCTCGGAAGTGCACGGCTTAGAGGGAACATTGGTCATGACTGACCATCACTGCACACCAGCCAGGAAGCAGGAATGGTGTGAACACTGGCCAGAGAAATCCATATAGCACAGTTGGAAAACTGTCATAGCCTTTAATTTCATAAGGCATTTTGACGATTTGAGTGGTGGGTCCTAGGTCTGCCATTGGAGCTTAACAAGCAGTTGTTAAAATTAAGTTTTGTAGATGCTCAGCTTTAGCAAGATGTCACTTTGTTGGTGAGAATGTGAGGCCTTAAAGCAAACGGAGCATCAGTTTAGTAGAGCGTCCCTTTAAACCAAACTATAAACAGTGTTTGAGACTCCGCTAACAAGAGCCAGAGAAACAAGAATCTTGAAGTTACAGGCAGTTTATTAAAATCACTGAATTCACATGACCAGAGTAACTTCTCCACTAGAAACCACTGTCTGTCCACTCGAGATGGTCTTGGCATGAGTATCTCTTCCTGCAGGAGAAGTTGGCAAGAGCATGAGGGGCATTTCAGAAACTCATTTCATCAAGTTAAGTTACAGCAAGTACTCACTCTTCCTGGTGCAGCTTTGCTCACAGGAGCCAGAAGAGGGATGACACACCTCTGTACTGCAGTGGATGAAGATCTGACAGAGGGGAAAAGAGTTAAGCCATAGAACCCATTTAAGAATTAAGTGTAATATTAAGGGTTCAGGAAGAGCTAGAGAGCATACGGTTTCCTGCAGAGCCACCAGTGAGTCTGGATCTACAAATGTGAACATCTTCACAACGAAGCGCTTGTAGTGGGTTGGGAACTGAAGACCAGATGATCCAGTCACTGCAACCAGTGTGGTCAGATAACGGTCATCCTGGTAAGGGCATCTGCAAGGGAAAGAGGTTAGAGAGTGTCTCCCAGCAGACTAACTGGATGAAGACTGGCATTACACTCACCCATCAACCAGAAGGTCCCACTGGGGGAGACTGAGTGGACTGGGGGTTGAAGTCGCCCAACAATGTCCCAGCATCAGGAAAATGTTGGGGTCAGTCCTCTCCATAATGCGCACCTCAACATACACAGGCTCTCGCAGGACTTTTGTGACAGGATAATCAGCGTCACTGTAGTAGGATGTGTAGGCCTCATCCCCTGAGGATGAACACTGGGGTTTAACCAGAGTCAAGTTTGAAAGGCTTTAGGAAGACACAGGACAAGACCTTACCTTCAGCACAGCCTTTGGTGACACATTGGCCATTGGCCAATCTGAGCTCCACCCTGAGAGGTCCAGGAGCAGCTACTGGTGGAGGTGGAGGAACAGAGTTGACCTCCACAACCAGAGCTTCAACAGACGTGCCAGAGTACCTACACTGGAAGAGAAGCCTGGACAACAGACGGTGAGCTTGTAGCATTTATCAGGGATTAAAATTC
Organism: Acrossocheilus fasciatus; assembly: GCA_036784905.1. Lineage (NCBI taxonomy): Eukaryota > Metazoa > Chordata > Actinopteri > Cypriniformes > Cyprinidae > Acrossocheilus > Acrossocheilus fasciatus. The sequence goes on from CM071948.1 coordinate 11,396,713, forward strand.
ACTCCAAATCATAGATCACTTACTCAAAATGACTGTCCCTTGTGATGGCACCAAACGGTCCAATCCCTACTTCATATGAGGAGGTCATGCTGTTCTCATACACCACATATCCACTATCCTCCTGTGAATTGGAACAGTGTTAGCATCCAGTCCATCATAAGCAAAGCAGAATAACACCAGAAGCAGCTGCTCACCGTCATGCTCGTGCCACATGCGGTCACAGGGAACTGGTATATAGCAAAAGAAGGTGTGGACTCCACAGGACCGCAAGATGGGTCGTTTCCACCCTGTAGACGCACTGAATCCAGACTCAGTCGAGGCAGAGTAAGATCTCTTGACACCACTACCACAAACTGACCATCTCTAATACACTGGACAGTCACTGGAACAAAGGTACAAGAGAAGGTTAATCCTGAGAATCTGTTTATCAACAGAATAAGACTGAGAGAGCTTACCTGCTCTCCCATAGTAACACTGCTGTCCGTTAAAGTAGCAGTTGATAGCTTCACACTCAGCACCACTGATCCCAGGTTGTCCACATTGGATCTGCTCATAATCAGCTACAGCACATTTATCAAGGGGCTCAGTTTGCTGTTGAACTGGCTTCTGAAACCGCTGGTCAGTTTGTTGAACTAGCTTCTGAAACCGCTCATCAGTATGCTGTTGAACTGGCTTCTGAAACCGCTGGTCAGTTAGTTGAACTAGCTTCTGAAACCGCTCGTCAGTATGCTGTTGAACTGGCTTCTGAAACCGCTGGTCAGTTAGTTGAACTAGCTTCTGAAACCGCTCGTCAGTTTGTTGAACTGGCTTCTGAAACCGCTGGTCAGTTAGTTGAACTAGCTTCTGAAACCGCTCGTCAGTATGCTGTTGAACTGGCTTCTGAAACCGCTGGTCAGTTAGTTGAACTAGCTTCTGAAACCGCTCGTCAGTTTGTTGAACTGGCTTCTGAAACCGCTGGTCAGTTAGTTGAACTAGCTTCTGAAACCGCTCGTCAGTATGCTGTTGAACTGGCTTCTGAAACCGCTGGTCAGTTTGTTGAACTAGCTTCTGAAACCGCTCGTCAGTATGCTGTTGAACTGGCTTCTGAAACCGCTGGTCAGTTAGTTGAACTAGCTTCTGAAACCGCTCGTCAGTATGCTGTTGAACTGGCTTCTGAAACCGCTGGTCAGTTAGTTGAACTAGCTTCTGAAACCGCTCGTCAGTATGCTGTTGAACTGGCTTCTGAAACCGCTGGTCAGTTAGTTGAACTAGCTTCTGAAACCGCTCGTCAGTATGCTGTTGAACTGGCTTCTGAAACCGCTGGTCAGTTTGTTGAACTAGCTTCTGAAACCGCTCGTCAGTATGCTGTTGAACTGGCTTCTGAAACCGCTGGTCAGTTAGTTGAACTAGCTTCTGAAACCGCTCGTCAGTTTGTTGAACTGGCTTCTGAAACCGCTGGTCAGTTAGTTGAACTAGCTTCTGAAACCGCTCATCAGTATGCTGTTGAACTGGCTTCTGAAACCGCTGGTCAGTTAGTTGAACTAGCTTCTGAAACCGCTCGTCAGTATGCTGTTGAACTGGCTTCTGAAACCGCTGGTCAGTTAGTTGAACTAGCTTCTGAAACCGCTCGTCAGTTTGTTGAACTGGCTTCTGAAACCGCTGGTCAGTTAGTTGAACTAGCTTCTGAAACCGCTCATCAGTATGCTGTTGAACTGGCTTCTGAAACCGCTGGTCAGTTAGTTGAACTAGCTTCTGAAACCGCTCGTCAGTATGCTGTTGAACTGGCTTCTGAAACCGCTGGTCAGTTAGTTGAACTAGCTTCTGAAACCGCTCGTCAGTTTGTTGAACTGGCTTCTGAAACCGCTGGTCAGTTAGTTGAACTAGCTTCTGAAACCGCTCGTCAGTATGCTGTTGAACTGGCTTCTGAAACCGCTGGTCAGTTAGTTGAACTAGCTTCTGAAACCGCTCGTCAGTATGCTGTTGAACTGGCTTCTGAAACCGCTGGTCAGTTAGTTGAACTAGCTTCTGAAACCGCTCGTCAGTATGCTGTTGAACTGGCTTCTGAAACCGCTGGTCAGTTTGTTGAACTAGCTTCTGAAACCGCTCGTCAGTATGCTGTTGAACTGGCTTCTGAAACCGCTGGTCAGTTAGTTGAACTAGCTTCTGAAACCGCTCGTCAGTATGCTGTTGAACTGGCTTCTGAAACCGCTGGTCAGTTAGTTGAACTAGCTTCTGAAACCGCTCGTCAGTATGCTGTTGAACTGGCTTCTGAAACCGCTGGTCAGTTAGTTGAACTAGCTTCTGAAACCGCTCGTCAGTATGCTGTTGAACTGGCTTCTGAAACCGCTGGTCAGTTTGTTGAACTAGCTTCTGAAACCGCTCGTCAGTATGCTGTTGAACTGGCTTCTGAAACCGCTGGTCAGTTAGTTGAACTAGCTTCTGAAACCGCTCGTCAGTTTGTTGAACTGGCTTCTGAAACCGCTGGTCAGTTAGTTGAACTAGCTTCTGAAACCGCTCATCAGTATGCTGTTGAACTGGCTTCTGAAACCGCTGGTCAGTTAGTTGAACTAGCTTCTGAAACCGCTCGTCAGTATGCTGTTGAACTGGCTTCTGAAACCGCTGGTCAGTTAGTTGAACTAGCTTCTGAAACCGCTCGTCAGTTTGTTGAACTGGCTTCTGAAACCGCTGGTCAGTTAGTTGAACTAGCTTCTGAAACCGCTCGTCAGTATGCTGTTGAACTGGCTTCTGAAACCGCTGGTCAGTTAGTTGAACTAGCTTCTGAAACCGCTCGTCAGTATGCTGTTGAACTGGCTTCTGAAACCGCTGGTCAGTTTGTTGAACTAGCTTCTGAAACCGCTCGTCAGTATGCTGTTGAACTGGCTTCTGAAACCGCTGGTCAGTTAGTTGAACTAGCTTCTGAAACCGCTGGTCAGTTTGCTGTTGATCTGGCTTCTGAAACCGCTCGTCAGTTTCTTGAACTAGCTTCTGAAACCGCTGGTCAGTATGCTGTTGAACTGGCTTCTGAAACCGCTGGTCAGTTTGTTGAACTAGCTTCTGAAACCGCTGGTCAGTTTGCTGTTGAACTGGCTTCTGAAACCGCTCGTCAGTTTGTTGAACTAGCTTCTGAAACCGCTCGTCAGTTTGCTGCTGAACTGGCTTCTGAAACCGCTCGTCAGTTTGCTGCTGAACTGGCTTCTGAAACCGCTCGTCAGTTTGCTGTTGAACTGGCTTCTGAAACCGCTCGTCAGTTTGCTGTTGAACTGGCTTCTGAAACCGCTCGTCAGTTTGCTGTTGAACTGGCTTCTGAAACCGCTCGTCAGTTTGCTGGAACATCAGGGCTTCAGGATTCTGGGGCAGATCACTCCACTGAGGAACAGCATGACAAAACACACAAACTGCCAATATCTGAACCATACACAAACTGCCAATATCTGAACCATACACAAACTACCAGCCATTGTTCAATAGCTAGTCACAAAGTGGAGAGGCTGCCCTTTGGTCTTTTTGTACTCTACAGATTTCAGCTAATTAATGATAGCTCCTCCTTCTTCATTAACTGTAATGATTCCCCAGACTTGCACAAGTGGGAGTTCATATATCATTGGTTCTCAAAATGCAAGTCTTCTTTCTTGTTTTGAACATGGATATAGACACAAACTTAAGCTGAATTCAGAAAATCTTACTAACTTTACCATTTCTGTCATATAATTATTGATGGAAGAACTAATATGGCAGCATGCACTCCCGATTCAGCCTTGGCCTTATCCTTTGTACTACACAGGTTGAATAGTATTGACACTTTAACAGTGGGGAATGAAATGCACTATACAATTAAAAGAACTTGATTTCACTTTCAAAAGCACTCAACTTCTGAAACTTTGCAGCTAAACTCTGCAGGACACTGGCCCACCAAGAACAAGTTTGGTGACCCCTGATCTAGGATTTGGCTTTGTTTGTGTGTGCAGACCGATCGGTGTATGACAGATGCCATGCAATAAAACTAAGGTGTCTTTAAGATGTGCAGGTCATCGCAGTACTTATTGTGACATGCGCATATTAAGAGATATACTGTACAGATCTCAACTGCTTGACTGTTATGATTCTTAAAAATAAACATTTTTACCATGAAAAATATATTTAAAAACTTTTTTGAAAATTATTAAGATTGTAAAGACATTTATTCATTTATTAAATGAGACTTGTTTATAATAGCCTACTGAAAGAAAATACTATGCAATTTTTTTTATTATTATTAGTTAAATTATTACATTATTAATAAACATTTAGTGGAGGGTTTAAATCTAACAATAAATGTTATATGTTTGCTAATTTTTCTTTTTACAGGTTAAATTATGCTGGATATTGATAGATATATTCTCAATCCAATGTTTTAATGCATCCTTCATTGTTATCAGAATCAGCTTTATTCGCCAGGTGTGTGCAAACACACGAGGAATTTGTTTAGTTTTTTTTAAGGTGCTCCTTAATTTAAAAGTTTGGGGTCAGTTATTAGGTTTATAATAACCTATAGGCCTAACATGTCAAAACAAACTGAAGCAGTTAAACTGACAACTGCAAGCTAAGTAGGTGTTTTTTTTATTGTTTTAAAGTGAACATGAATAGGCCTTCTAAACATCTCTATGAAGTACAGTTTGCATAATACACCGGTGTGTGAGACTGTAAATGTCTGAGTTGTGTTACTGTTCTGTGCCCATCATCCGCTATTTCCAGCACTTAAATCAAGCCACTCTTTAATACATGACGTTTATTTCACATGTCATTGCGTTGGTTCTCGATTTAAGCCATTGAAGTACTCCGTTTCTACAACTACTCATTTGGCGCACATCATACTATGAAACCTGTAAACCTCTAAAACTAACTCCATAGTGAGATCAACTTGCTAGCGGTTTGCCCGAGTGTCGCATTTCTTTTACTAGAATTCAGTCTAATGGCTTTCGCATGTGCATGGCCCATTATTTCTTCTGCTCGGAAGTGCACGGCTTAGAGGGAACATTGGTCATGACTGACCATCACTGCACACCAGCCAGGAAGCAGGAATGGTGTGAACACTGGCCAGAGAAATCCATATAGCACAGTTGGAAAACTGTCATAGCCTTTAATTTCATAAGGCATTTTGACGATTTGAGTGGTGGGTCCTAGGTCTGCCATTGGAGCTTAACAAGCAGTTGTTAAAATTAAGTTTTGTAGATGCTCAGCTTTAGCAAGATGTCACTTTGTTGGTGAGAATGTGAGGCCTTAAAGCAAACGGAGCATCAGTTTAGTAGAGCGTCCCTTTAAACCAAACTATAAACAGTGTTTGAGACTCCGCTAACAAGAGCCAGAGAAACAAGAATCTTGAAGTTACAGGCAGTTTATTAAAATCACTGAATTCACATGACCAGAGTAACTTCTCCACTAGAAACCACTGTCTGTCCACTCGAGATGGTCTTGGCATGAGTATCTCTTCCTGCAGGAGAAGTTGGCAAGAGCATGAGGGGCATTTCAGAAACTCATTTCATCAAGTTAAGTTACAGCAAGTACTCACTCTTCCTGGTGCAGCTTTGCTCACAGGAGCCAGAAGAGGGATGACACACCTCTGTACTGCAGTGGATGAAGATCTGACAGAGGGGAAAAGAGTTAAGCCATAGAACCCATTTAAGAATTAAGTGTAATATTAAGGGTTCAGGAAGAGCTAGAGAGCATACGGTTTCCTGCAGAGCCACCAGTGAGTCTGGATCTACAAATGTGAACATCTTCACAACGAAGCGCTTGTAGTGGGTTGGGAACTGAAGACCAGATGATCCAGTCACTGCAACCAGTGTGGTCAGATAACGGTCATCCTGGTAAGGGCATCTGCAAGGGAAAGAGGTTAGAGAGTGTCTCCCAGCAGACTAACTGGATGAAGACTGGCATTACACTCACCCATCAACCAGAAGGTCCCACTGGGGGAGACTGAGTGGACTGGGGGTTGAAGTCGCCCAACAATGTCCCAGCATCAGGAAAATGTTGGGGTCAGTCCTCTCCATAATGCGCACCTCAACATACACAGGCTCTCGCAGGACTTTTGTGACAGGATAATCAGCGTCACTGTAGTAGGATGTGTAGGCCTCATCCCCTGAGGATGAACACTGGGGTTTAACCAGAGTCAAGTTTGAAAGGCTTTAGGAAGACACAGGACAAGACCTTACCTTCAGCACAGCCTTTGGTGACACATTGGCCATTGGCCAATCTGAGCTCCACCCTGAGAGGTCCAGGAGCAGCTACTGGTGGAGGTGGAGGAACAGAGTTGACCTCCACAACCAGAGCTTCAACAGACGTGCCAGAGTACCTACACTGGAAGAGAAGCCTGGACAACAGACGGTGAGCTTGTAGCATTTATCAGGGATTAAAATTCACTCCAAATCATAGATCACTTACTCAAAATGACTGTCCCTTGTGATGGCACCAAACGGTCCAATCCCTACTTCATATGAGGAGGTCATGCTGTTCTCATACACCACATATCCACTATCCTCCTGTGAATTGGAACAGTGTTAGCATCCAGTCCATCATAAGCAAAGCAGAATAACACCAGAAGCAGCTGCTCACCGTCATGCTCGTGCCACATGCGGTCACAGGGAACTGGTATATAGCAAAAGAAGGTGTGGACTCCACAGGACCGCAAGATGGGTCGTTTCCACCCTGTAGACGCACTGAATCCAGACTCAGTCGAGGCAGAGTAAGATCTCTTGACACCACTACCACAAACTGACCATCTCTAATACACTGGACAGTCACTGGAACAAAGGTACAAGAGAAGGTTAATCCTGAGAATCTGTTTATCAACAGAATAAGACTGAGAGAGCTTACCTGCTCTCCCATAGTAACACTGCTGTCCGTTAAAGCAGCAGTTGATAGCTTCACACTCAGCACCACTGATCCCAGGTTGTCCACATTGGATCTGCTCATAATCAGCTACAGCACATTTATCAAGGGGCTCAGTTTGCTGTTGAACTGGCTTCTGAAACCGCTGGTCAGTTAGTTGAACTAGCTTACGAAACCGCTCATCAGTATGCTGTTGAACTGGCTTCTGAAACCGCTGGTCAGTTAGTTGAACTAGCTTCTGAAACCGCTCGTCAGTATGCTGTTGAACTGGCTTCTGAAACCGCTGGTCAGTTAGTTGAACTAGCTTCTGAAACCGCTCGTCAGTTTGTTGAACTGGCTTCTGAAACCGCTCGTCAGTTAGTTGAACTGGCTTCTGAAACCGCTCGTCAGTTTGTTGAACTGGCTTCTGAAACCGCTCGTCAGTTTGTTGAACTGGCTTCTGAAACCGCTGGTCAGTTAGTTGAACTAGCTTCTGAAACCGCTCGTCAGTATGCTGTTGAACTGGCTTCTGAAACCGCTGGTCAGTTTGTTGAACTAGCTTCTGAAACCGCTCGTCAGTTTGTTGAACTGGCTTCTGAAACCGCTCGTCAGTTTGTTGAACTGGCTTCTGAAACCGCTCGTCAGTTAGTTGAACTAGCTTCTGAAACCGCTCGTCAGTATGCTGTTGAACTGGCTTCTGAAACCGCTGGTCAGTTAGTTGAACTAGCTTCTGAAACCGCTCGTCAGTTTGTTGAACTGGCTTCTGAAACCGCTCGTCAGTTTGTTGAACTGGCTTCTGAAACCGCTGGTCAGTTAGTTGAACTAGCTTCTGAAACCGCTCGTCAGTATGCTGTTGAACTGGCTTCTGAAACCGCTGGTCAGTTTGTTGAACTAGCTTCTGAAACCGCTCGTCAGTATGCTGTTGAACTGGCTTCTGAAACCGCTGGTCAGTTAGTTGAACTAGCTTCTGAAACCGCTCATCAGTATGCTGTTGAACTGGCTTCTGAAACCGCTGGTCAGTTAGTTGAACTAGCTTCTGAAACCGCTCGTCAGTATGCTGTTGAACTGGCTTCTGAAACCGCTGGTCAGTTAGTTGAACTAGCTTCTGAAACCGCTCGTCAGTTTGTTGAACTGGCTTCTGAAACCGCTGGTCAGTTAGTTGAACTAGCTTCTGAAACCGCGCGTCAGTATGCTGTTGAACTGGCTTCTGAAACCGCTCGTCAGTTTGCTGTTGAACTGGCTTCTGAAACCGCTCGTCAGTTTGCTTTTGAACTGGCTTCTGAAACCGCTCGTCAGTTTGCTGGAACATCAGGGCTTCAGGATTCTGGGGCAGATCACTCCACTGAGGAACAGCATGACAAAACACACAAACTGCCAATATCTGAACCACACACAAACTACCAGCCATTGTTCAATAGCTAGTCACAAAGTGGAGAGGCTGCCCTTTGGTCTTTTTGTACTCTACAGATTTCAGCTAATTAATGATAGCTCCTCCTTCTTCATTAACTGTAATGATTCCCCAGACTTGCACAAGTGGGAGTTCATATATCATTGGTTCTCAAAATGCAAGTCTTCTTTCTTGTTTTGAACATGGATATAGACACAAACTTAAGCTGAATTCAGAAAATCTTACTAACTTTACCATTTCTGTCATATAATTATTGATGGAAGAACTAATATGGCAGCATGCACTCCCGATTCAGCCTTGGCCTTATCCTTTGTACTACACAGGTTGAATAGTATTGACACTTTAACAGTGGGGAATGAAATGCACTATACAATTAAAAGAACTTGATTTCACTTTCAAAAGCACTCAACTTCTGAAACTTTGCAGCTAAACTCTGCAGGACACTGGCCCACCAAGAACAAGTTTGGTGACCCCTGATCTAGGATTTGGCTTTGTTTGTGTGTGCAGACCGATCGGTGTATGACAGATGCCATGCAATAAAACTAAGGTGTCTTTAAGATGTGCAGGTCATCGCAGTACTTATTGTGACATGCGCATATTAAGAGATATACTGTACAGATCTCAACTGCTTGACTGTTATGATTCTTAAAAATAAACATTTTTACCATGAAAAATATATTTAAAAACTTTTTTGAAAATTATTAAGATTGTAAAGACATTTATTCATTTATTAAATGAGACTTGTTTATAATAGCCTACTGAAAGAAAATACTATGCAATTTTTTTTATTATTATTAGTTAAATTATTACATTATTAATAAACATTTAGTGGAGGGTTTAAATCTAACAATAAATGTTATATGTTTGCTAATTTTTCTTTTTACATTTTTATAGGTTAAATTATGCTGGATATTGATAGATATATTCTCAATCCAATGTTTTAATGCATCCTTCATTGTTATCAGAATCAGCTTTATTCGCCAGGTGTGTGCAAACACACGAGGAATTTGTTTAATTTAAAAGTTTGGGGTCAGTTATTAGGTTTATAATAACCTATAGGCCTAACATGTCAAAACAAACTGAAGCAGTTAAACTGACAACTGCAAGCTAAGTAGGTGTTTTTTTTTATTGTTTTAAAGTGAACATGAATAGGCCTTCTAAACATCTCTATGAAGTACAGTTTGCATAATACACCGGTGTGTGAGACTGTAAATGTCTGAGTTGTGTTACTGTTCTGTGCCCATCATCCGCTATTTCCAGCACTTAAATCAAGCCACTCTTTAATACATGACGTTTATTTCACATGTCATTGCGTTGGTTCTCGATTTAAGCCATTGAAGTACTCCGTTTCTACAACTACTCATTTGGCGCACATCATACTATGAAACCTGTAAACCTCTAAAACTAACTCCATAGTGAGATCAACTTGCTAGCGGTTTGCCCGAGTGTCGCATTTCTTTTACTAGAATTCAGTCTAATGGCTTTCGCATGTGCATGGCCCATTATTTCTTCTGCTCGGAAGTGCACGGCTTAGAGGGAACATTGGTCATGACTGACCATCACTGCACACCAGCCAGGAAGCAGGAATGGTGTGAACACTGGCCAGAGAAATCCATATAGCACAGTTGGAAAACTGTCATAGCCTTTAATTTCATAAGGCATTTTGACGATTTGAGTGGTGGGTCCTAGGTCTGCCATTGGAGCTTAACAAGCAGTTGTTAAAATTAAGTTTTGTAGATGCTCAGCTTTAGCAAGATGTCACTTTGTTGGTGAGAATGTGAGGCCTTAAAGCAAACGGAGCATCAGTTTAGTAGAGCGTCCCTTTAAACCAAACTATAAACAGTGTTTGAGACTCCGCTAACAAGAGCCAGAGAAACAAGAATCTTGAAGTTACAGGCAGTTTATTAAAATCACTGAATTCACATGACCAGAGTAACTTCTCCACTAGAAACCACTGTCTGTCCACTCGAGATGGTCTTGGCATGAGTATCTCTTCCTGCAGGAGAAGTTGGCAAGAGCATGAGGGGCATTTCAGAAACTCATTTCATCAAGTTAAGTTACAGCAAGTACTCACTCTTCCTGGTGCAGCTTTGCTCACAGGAGCCAGAAGAGGGATGACACACCTCTGTACTGCAGTGGATGAAGATCTGACAGAGGGGAAAAGAGTTAAGCCATAGAACCCATTTAAGAATTAAGTGTAATATTAAGGGTTCAGGAAGAGCTAGAGAGCATACGGTTTCCTGCAGAGCCACCAGTGAGTCTGGATCTACAAATGTGAACATCTTCACAACGAAGCGCTTGTAGTGGGTTGGGAACTGAAGACCAGATGATCCAGTCACTGCAACCAGTGTGGTCAGATAACGGTCATCCTGGTAAGGGCATCTGCAAGGGAAAGAGGTTAGAGAGTGTCTCCCAGCAGACTAACTGGATGAAGACTGGCATTACACTCACCCATCAACCAGAAGGTCCCACTGGGGGAGACTGAGTGGACTGGGGGTTGAAGTCGCCCAACAATGTCCCAGCATCAGGAAAATGTTGGGGTCAGTCCTCTCCATAATGCGCACCTCAACATACACAGGCTCTCGCAGGACTTTTGTGACAGGATAATCAGCGTCACTGTAGTAGGATGTGTAGGCCTCATCCCCTGAGGATGAACACTGGGGTTTAACCAGAGTCAAGTTTGAAAGGCTTTAGGAAGACACAGGACAAGACCTTACCTTCAGCACAGCCTTTGGTGACACATTGGCCATTGGCCAATCTGAGCTCCACCCTGAGAGGTCCAGGAGCAGCTACTGGTGGAGGTGGAGGAACAGAGTTGACCTCCACAACCAGAGCTTCAACAGACGTGCCAGAGTACCTACACTGGAAGAGAAGCCTGGACAACAGACGGTGAGCTTGTAGCATTTATCAGGGATTAAAATTCACTCCAAATCATAGATCACTTACTCAAAATGACTGTCCCTTGTGATGGCACCAAACGGTCCAATCCCTACTTCATATGAGGAGGTCATGCTGTTCTCATACACCACATATCCACTATCCTCCTGTGAATTGGAACAGTGTTAGCATCCAGTCCATCATAAGCAAAGCAGAATAACACCAGAAGCAGCTGCTCACCGTCATGCTCGTGCCACATGCGGTCACAGGGAACTGGTATATAGCAAAAGAAGGTGTGGACTCCACAGGACCGCAAGATGGGTCGTTTCCACCCTGTAGACGCACTGAATCCAGACTCAGTCGAGGCAGAGTAAGATCTCTTGACACCACTACCACAAACTGACCATCTCTAATACACTGGACAGTCACTGGAACAAAGGTACAAGAGAAGGTTAATCCTGAGAATCTGTTTATCAACAGAATAAGACTGAGAGAGCTTACCTGCTCTCCCATAGTAACACTGCTGTCCGTTAAAGCAGCAGTTGATAGCTTCACACTCAGCACCACTGATCCCAGGTTGTCCACATTGGATCTGCTCATAATCAGCTACAGCACATTTATCAAGGGGCTCAGTTTGCTGTTGAACTGGCTTCTGAAACCGCTGGTCAGTTTGTTGAACTAGCTTCTGAAACCGCTCATCAGTATGCTGTTGAACTGGCTTCTGAAACCGCTGGTCAGTTAGTTGAACTAGCTTCTGAAACCGCTCGTCAGTATGCTGTTGAACTGGCTTCTGAAACCGCTGGTCAGTTAGTTGAACTAGCTTCTGAAACCGCTCGTCAGTTTGTTGAACTGGCTTCTGAAACCGCTGGTCAGTTAGTTGAACTAGCTTCTGAAACCGCTCGTCAGTATGCTGTTGAACTGGCTTCTGAAACCGCTGGTCAGTTAGTTGAACTAGCTTCTGAAACCGCTCGTCAGTTTGTTGAACTGGCTTCTGAAACCGCTGGTCAGTTAGTTGAACTAGCTTCTGAAACCGCTCGTCAGTATGCTGTTGAACTGGCTTCTGAAACCGCTGGTCAGTTTGTTGAACTAGCTTCTGAAACCGCTCGTCAGTATGCTGTTGAACTGGCTTCTGAAACCGCTGGTCAGTTAGTTGAACTAGCTTCTGAAACCGCTCGTCAGTATGCTGTTGAACTGGCTTCTGAAACCGCTGGTCAGTTAGTTGAACTAGCTTCTGAAACCGCTCGTCAGTATGCTGTTGAACTGGCTTCTGAAACCGCTGGTCAGTTAGTTGAACTAGCTTCTGAAACCGCTCGTCAGTATGCTGTTGAACTGGCTTCTGAAACCGCTGGTCAGTTTGTTGAACTAGCTTCTGAAACCGCTCGTCAGTATGCTGTTGAACTGGCTTCTGAAACCGCTGGTCAGTTAGTTGAACTAGCTTCTGAAACCGCTCGTCAGTTTGTTGAACTGGCTTCTGAAACCGCTGGTCAGTTAGTTGAACTAGCTTCTGAAACCGCTCATCAGTATGCTGTTGAACTGGCTTCTGAAACCGCTGGTCAGTTAGTTGAACTAGCTTCTGAAACCGCTCATCAGTATGCTGTTGAACTGGCTTCTGAAACCGCTGGTCAGTTAGTTGAACTAGCTTCTGAAACCGCTCGTCAGTATGCTGTTGAACTGGCTTCTGAAACCGCTGGTCAGTTAGTTGAACTAGCTTCTGAAACCGCTCGTCAGTTTGTTGAACTGGCTTCTGAAACCGCTGGTCAGTTAGTTGAACTAGCTTCTGAAACCGCTCATCAGTATGCTGTTGAACTGGCTTCTGAAACCGCTGGTCAGTTAGTTGAACTAGCTTCTGAAACCGCTCGTCAGTATGCTGTTGAACTGGCTTCTGAAACCGCTGGTCAGTTAGTTGAACTAGCTTCTGAAACCGCTCGTCAGTTTGTTGAACTGGCTTCTGAAACCGCTGGTCAGTTAGTTGAACTAGCTTCTGAAACCGCTCGTCAGTATGCTGTTGAACTGGCTTCTGAAACCGCTGGTCAGTTAGTTGAACTAGCTTCTGAAACCGCTCGTCAGTATGCTGTTGAACTGGCTTCTGAAACCGCTGGTCAGTTAGTTGAACTAGCTTCTGAAACCGCTCGTCAGTATGCTGTTGAACTGGCTTCTGAAACCGCTGGTCAGTTTGTTGAACTAGCTTCTGAAACCGCTCGTCAGTATGCTGTTGAACTGGCTTCTGAAACCGCTGGTCAGTTAGTTGAACTAGCTTCTGAAACCGCTCGTCAGTATGCTGTTGAACTGGCTTCTGAAACCGCTGGTCAGTTAGTTGAACTAGCTTCTGAAACCGCTCGTCAGTATGCTGTTGAACTGGCTTCTGAAACCGCTGGTCAGTTTGTTGAACTAGCTTCTGAAACCGCTCGTCAGTATGCTGTTGAACTGGCTTCTGAAACCGCTGGTCAGTTAGTTGAACTAGCTTCTGAAACCGCTCGTCAGTTTGTTGAACTGGCTTCTGAAACCGCTGGTCAGTTAGTTGAACTAGCTTCTGAAACCGCTCATCAGTATGCTGTTGAACTGGCTTCTGAAACCGCTGGTCAGTTAGTTGAACTAGCTTCTGAAACCGCTCGTCAGTATGCTGTTGAACTGGCTTCTGAAACCGCTGGTCAGTTAGTTGAACTAGCTTCTGAAACCGCTCGTCAGTTTGTTGAACTGGCTTCTGAAACCGCTGGTCAGTTAGTTGAACTAGCTTCTGAAACCGCTCGTCAGTATGCTGTTGAACTGGCTTCTGAAACCGCTGGTCAGTTAGTTGAACTAGCTTCTGAAACCGCTCGTCAGTATGCTGTTGAACTGGCTTCTGAAACCGCTGGTCAGTTTGTTGAACTAGCTTCTGAAACCGCTCGTCAGTATGCTGTTGAACTGGCTTCTGAAACCGCTGGTCAGTTAGTTGAACTAGCTTCTGAAACCGCTGGTCAGTTTGCTGTTGATCTGGCTTCTGAAACCGCTCGTCAGTTTCTTGAACTAGCTTCTGAAACCGCTGGTCAGTATGCTGTTGAACTGGCTTCTGAAACCGCTGGTCAGTTTGTTGAACTAGCTTCTGAAACCGCTGGTCAGTTTGCTGTTGAACTGGCTTCTGAAACCGCTCGTCAGTTTGTTGAACTAGCTTCTGAAACCGCTCGTCAGTTTGCTGCTGAACTGGCTTCTGAAACCGCTCGTCAGTTTGCTGCTGAACTGGCTTCTGAAACCGCTCGTCAGTTTGCTGTTGAACTGGCTTCTGAAACCGCTCGTCAGTTTGCTGTTGAACTGGCTTCTGAAACCGCTCGTCAGTTTGCTGTTGAACTGGCTTCTGAAACCGCTCGTCAGTTTGCTGGAACATCAGGGCTTCAGGATTCTGGGGCAGATCACTCCACTGAGGAACAGCATGACAAAACACACAAACTGCCAATATCTGAACCATACACAAACTGCCAATATCTGAACCATACACAAACTGCCAATATCTGAACCATACACAAACTACCAGCCATTGTTCAATAGCTAGTCACAAAGTGGAGAGGCTGCCCTTTGGTCTTTTTGTACTCTACAGATTTCAGCTAATTAATGATAGCTCCTCCTTCTTCATTAACTGTAATGATTCCCCAGACTTGCACAAGTGGGAGTTCATATATCATTGGTTCTCAAAATGCAAGTCTTCTTTCTTGTTTTGAACATGGATATAGACACAAACTTAAGCTGAATTCAGAAAATCTTACTAACTTTACCATTTCTGTCATATAATTATTGATGGAAGAACTAATATGGCAGCATGCACTCCCGATTCAGCCTTGGCCTTATCCTTTGTACTACACAGGTTGAATAGTATTGACACTTTAACAGTGGGGAATGAAATGCACTATACAATTAAAAGAACTTGATTTCACTTTCAAAAGCACTCAACTTCTGAAACTTTGCAGCTAAACTCTGCAGGACACTGGCCCACCAAGAACAAGTTTGGTGACCCCTGATCTAGGATTTGGCTTTGTTTGTGTGTGCAGACCGATCGGTGTATGACAGATGCCATGCAATAAAACTAAGGTGTCTTTAAGATGTGCAGGTCATCGCAGTACTTATTGTGACATGCGCATATTAAGAGATATACTGTACAGATCTCAACTGCTTGACTGTTATGATTCTTAAAAATAAACATTTTTACCATGAAAAATATATTTAAAAACTTTTTTGAAAATTATTAAGATTGTAAAGACATTTATTCATTTATTAAATGAGACTTGTTTATAATAGCCTACTGAAAGAAAATACTATGCAATTTTTTTTATTATTATTATTAAATTATTACATTATTAATAAACATTTAGTGGAGGGTTTAAATCTAACAATAAATGTTATATGTTTGCTAATTTTTCTTTTTACATTTTTATAGGTTAAATTATGCTGGATATTGATAGATATATTCTCAATCCAATGTTTTAATGCATCCTTCATTGTTATCAGAATCAGCTTTATTCGCCAGGTGTGTGCAAACACACGAGGAATTTGTTTAATTTAAAAGTTTGGGGTCAGTTATTAGGTTTATAATAACCTATAGGCCTAACATGTCAAAACAAACTGAAGCAGTTAAACTGACAACTGCAAGCTAAGTAGGTGTTTTTTTTATTGTTTTAAAGTGAACATGAATAGGCCTTCTAAACATCTCTATGAAGTACAGTTTGCATAATACACCGGTGTGTGAGACTGTAAATGTCTGAGTTGTGTTACTGTTCTGTGCCCATCATCCGCTATTTCCAGCACTTAAATCAAGCCACTCTTTAATACATGACGTTTATTTCACATGTCATTGCGTTGGTTCTCGATTTAAGCCATTGAAGTACTCCGTTTCTACAACTACTCATTTGGCGCACATCATACTATGAAACCTGTAAACCTCTAAAACTAACTCCATAGTGAGATCAACTTGCTAGCGGTTTGCCCGAGTGTCGCATTTCTTTTACTAGAATTCAGTCTAATGGCTTTCGCATGTGCATGGCCCATTATTTCTTCTGCTCGGAAGTGCACGGCTTAGAGGGAACATTGGTCATGACTGACCATCACTGCACACCAGCCAGGAAGCAGGAATGGTGTGAACACTGGCCAGAGAAATCCATATAGCACAGTTGGAAAACTGTCATAGCCTTTAATTTCATAAGGCATTTTGACGATTTGAGTGGTGGGTCCTAGGTCTGCCATTGGAGCTTAACAAGCAGTTGTTAAAATTAAGTTTTGTAGATGCTCAGCTTTAGCAAGATGTCACTTTGTTGGTGAGAATGTGAGGCCTTAAAGCAAACGGAGCATCAGTTTAGTAGAGCGTCCCTTTAAACCAAACTATAAACAGTGTTTGAGACTCCGCTAACAAGAGCCAGAGAAACAAGAATCTTGAAGTTACAGGCAGTTTATTAAAATCACTGAATTCACATGACCAGAGTAACTTCTCCACTAGAAACCACTGTCTGTCCACTCGAGATGGTCTTGGCATGAGTATCTCTTCCTGCAGGAGAAGTTGGCAAGAGCATGAGGGGCATTTCAGAAACTCATTTCATCAAGTTAAGTTACAGCAAGTACTCACTCTTCCTGGTGCAGCTTTGCTCACAGGAGCCAGAAGAGGGATGACACACCTCTGTACTGCAGTGGATGAAGATCTGACAGAGGGGAAAAGAGTTAAGCCATAGAACCCATTTAAGAATTAAGTGTAATATTAAGGGTTCAGGAAGAGCTAGAGAGCATACGGTTTCCTGCAGAGCCACCAGTGAGTCTGGATCTACAAATGTGAACATCTTCACAACGAAGCGCTTGTAGTGGGTTGGGAACTGAAGACCAGATGATCCAGTCACTGCAACCAGTGTGGTCAGATAACGGTCATCCTGGTAAGGGCATCTGCAAGGGAAAGAGGTTAGAGAGTGTCTCCCAGCAGACTAACTGGATGAAGACTGGCATTACACTCACCCATCAACCAGAAGGTCCCACTGGGGGAGACTGAGTGGACTGGGGGTTGAAGTCGCCCAACAATGTCCCAGCATCAGGAAAATGTTGGGGTCAGTCCTCTCCATAATGCGCACCTCAACATACACAGGCTCTCGCAGGACTTTTGTGACAGGATAATCAGCGTCACTGTAGTAGGATGTGTAGGCCTCATCCCCTGAGGATGAACACTGGGGTTTAACCAGAGTCAAGTTTGAAAGGCTTTAGGAAGACACAGGACAAGACCTTACCTTCAGCACAGCCTTTGGTGACACATTGGCCATTGGCCAATCTGAGCTCCACCCTGAGAGGTCCAGGAGCAGCTACTGGTGGAGGTGGAGGAACAGAGTTGACCTCCACAACCAGAGCTTCAACAGACGTGCCAGAGTACCTACACTGGAAGAGAAGCCTGGACAACAGACGGTGAGCTTGTAGCATTTATCAGGGATTAAAATTCACTCCAAATCATAGATCACTTACTCAAAATGACTGTCCCTTGTGATGGCACCAAACGGTCCAATCCCTACTTCATATGAGGAGGTCATGCTGTTCTCATACACCACATATCCACTATCCTCCTGTGAATTGGAACAGTGTTAGCATCCAGTCCATCATAAGCAAAGCAGAATAACACCAGAAGCAGCTGCTCACCGTCATGCTCGTGCCACATGCGGTCACAGGGAACTGGTATATAGCAAAAGAAGGTGTGGACTCCACAGGACCGCAAGATGGGTCGTTTCCACCCTGTAGACGCACTGAATCCAGACTCAGTCGAGGCAGAGTAAGATCTCTTGACACCACTACCACAAACTGACCATCTCTAATACACTGGACAGTCACTGGAACAAAGGTACAAGAGAAGGTTAATCCTGAGAATCTGTTTATCAACAGAATAAGACTGAGAGAGCTTACCTGCTCTCCCATAGTAACACTGCTGTCCGTTAAAGCAGCAGTTGATAGCTTCACACTCAGCACCACTGATCCCAGGTTGTCCACATTGGATCTGCTCATAATCAGCTACAGCACATTTATCAAGGGGCTCAGTTTGCTGTTGAACTGGCTTCTGAAACCGCTGGTCAGTTAGTTGAACTAGCTTACGAAACCGCTCGTCAGTATGCTGTTGAACTGGCTTCTGAAACCGCTGGTCAGTTAGTTGAACTAGCTTCTGAAACCGCTCGTCAGTATGCTGTTGAACTGGCTTCTGAAACCGCTGGTCAGTTAGTTGAACTAGCTTCTGAAACCGCTCGTCAGTTTGTTGAACTGGCTTCTGAAACCGCTCGTCAGTTAGTTGAACTGGCTTCTGAAACCGCTCGTCAGTTTGTTGAACTGGCTTCTGAAACCGCTCGTCAGTTTGTTGAACTGGCTTCTGAAACCGCTCGTCAGTTTGTTGAACTAGCTTCTGAAACCGCTCGTCAGTATGCTGTTGAACTGGCTTCTGAAACCGCTGGTCAGTTTGTTGAACTAGCTTCTGAAACCGCTCGTCAGTTTGTTGAACTGGCTTCTGAAACCGCTCGTCAGTTTGTTGAACTGGCTTCTGAAACCGCTCGTCAGTTTGTTGAACTGGCTTCTGAAACCGCTCGTCAGTATGCTGTTGAACTGGCTTCTGAAACCGCTGGTCAGTTTGTTGAACTAGCTTCTGAAACCGCCGGTCAGTATGCTGTTGAACTGGCTTCTGAAACCGCTGGTCAGTTTGTTGAACTAGCTTCTGAAACCGCCGGTCAGTATGCTGTTGAACTGGCTTCTGAAACCGCTGGTCAGTTAGTTGAACTAGCTTCTGAAACCGCTCGTCAGTATGCTGTTGAACTGGCTTCTGAAACCGCTGGTCAGTTAGTTGAACTAGCTTCTGAAACCGCTCGTCAGTTTGTTGAACTGGCTTCTGAAACCGCTCGTCAGTTAGTTGAACTGGCTTCTGAAACCGCTCGTCAGTTTGTTGAACTGGCTTCTGAAACCGCTGGTCAGTTAGTTGAACTAGCTTCTGAAACCGCTCATCAGTATGCTGTTGAACTGGCTTCTGAAACCGCTGGTCAGTTAGTTGAACTAGCTTCTGAAACCGCTCGTCAGTTTGTTGTTGAACTGGCTTCTGAAACCGCTGGTCAGTTAGTTGAACTAGCTTCTGAAACCGCTCGTCAGTTTGTTGAACTGGCTTCTGAAACCGCTGGTCAGTTAGTTGAACTAGCTTCTGAAACCGCTCGTCAGTATGCTGTTGAACTGGCTTCTGAAACCGCTGGTCAGTTAGTTGAACTAGCTTCTGAAACCGCTCGTCAGTATGCTGTTGAACTGGCTTCTGAAACCGCTGGTCAGTTTGTTGAACTAGCTTCTGAAACCGCTCATCAGTATGCTGTTGAACTGGCTTCTGAAACCGCTGGTCAGTTAGTTGAACTAGCTTCTGAAACCGCTGGTCAGTTTGCTGTTGATCTGGCTTCTGAAACCGCTCGTCAGTTTCTTGAACTAGCTTCTGAAACCGCTGGTCAGTATGCTGTTGAACTGGCTTCTGAAACTGCTGGTCAGTTTGTTGAACTAGCTTCTGAAACCGCTGGTCAGTTTGCTGTTGAACTGGCTTCTGAAACCGCTCGTCAGTTTGTTGAACTAGCTTCTGAAACCGCTCGTCAGTTTGCTGCTGAACTGGCTTCTGAAACCGCTCGTCAGTTTGCTGTTGAACTGGCTTCTGAAACCGCTCGTCAGTTTGCTGTTGAACTGGCTTCTGAAACCGCTCGTCAGTTTGCTGTTGAACTGGCTTCTGAAACCGCTCGTCAGTTTGCTGTTGAACTGGCTTCTGAAACCGCTCGTCAGTTTGCTGGAACATCAGGGCTTCAGGATTCTGGGGCAGATCACTCCACTGAGGAACAGCATGACAAAACACACAAACTGCCAATATCTGAACCACACACAAACTACCAGCCATTGTTCAATAGCTAGTCACAAAGTGGAGAGGCTGCCCTTTGGTCTTTTTGTACTCTACAGATTTCAGCTAATTAATGATAGCTCCTCCTTCTTCATTAACTGTAATGATTCCCCAGACTTGCACAAGTGGGAGTTCATATATCATTGGTTCTCAAAATGCAAGTCTTCTTTCTTGTTTTGAACATGGATATAGACACAAACTTAAGCTGAATTCAGAAAATCTTACTAACTTTACCATTTCTGTCATATAATTATTGATGGAAGAACTAATATGGCAGCATGCACTCCCGATTCAGCCTTGGCCTTATCCTTTGTACTACACAGGTTGAATAGTATTGACACTTTAACAGTGGGGAATGAAATGCACTATACAATTAAAAGAACTTGATTTCACTTTCAAAAGCACTCAACTTCTGAAACTTTGCAGCTAAACTCTGCAGGACACTGGCCCACCAAGAACAAGTTTGGTGACCCCTGATCTAGGATTTGGCTTTGTTTGTGTGTGCAGACCGATCGGTGTATGACAGATGCCATGCAATAAAACTAAGGTGTCTTTAAGATGTGCAGGTCATCGCAGTACTTATTGTGACATGCGCATATTAAGAGATATACTGTACAGATCTCAACTGCTTGACTGTTATGATTCTTAAAAATAAACATTTTTACCATGAAAAATATATTTAAAAACTTTTTTGAAAATTATTAAGATTGTAAAGACATTTATTCATTTATTAAATGAGACTTGTTTATAATAGCCTACTGAAAGAAAATACTATGCAATTTTTTTTATTATTATTATTAAATTATTACATTATTAATAAACATTTAGTGGAGGGTTTAAATCTAACAATAAATGTTATATGTTTGCTAATTTTTCTTTTTACATTTTTATAGGTTAAATTATGCTGGATATTGATAGATATATTCTCAATCCAATGTTTTAATGCATCCTTCATTGTTATCAGAATCAGCTTTATTCGCCAGGTGTGTGCAAACACACGAGGAATTTGTTTAATTTAAAAGTTTGGGGTCAGTTATTAGGTTTATAATAACCTATAGGCCTAACATGTCAAAACAAACTGAAGCAGTTAAACTGACAACTGCAAGCTAAGTAGGTGTTTTTTTTTATTGTTTTAAAGTGAACATGAATAGGCCTTCTAAACATCTCTATGAAGTACAGTTTGCATAATACACCGGTGTGTGAGACTGTAAATGTCTGAGTTGTGTTACTGTTCTGTGCCCATCATCCGCTATTTCCAGCACTTAAATCAAGCCACTCTTTAATACATGACGTTTATTTCACATGTCATTGCGTTGGTTCTCGATTTAAGCCATTGAAGTACTCCGTTTCTACAACTACTCATTTGGCGCACATCATACTATGAAACCTGTAAACCTCTAAAACTAACTCCATAGTGAGATCAACTTGCTAGCGGTTTGCCCGAGTGTCGCATTTCTTTTACTAGAATTCAGTCTAATGGCTTTCGCATGTGCATGGCCCATTATTTCTTCTGCTCGGAAGTGCACGGCTTAGAGGGAACATTGGTCATGACTGACCATCACTGCACACCAGCCAGGAAGCAGGAATGGTGTGAACACTGGCCAGAGAAATCCATATAGCACAGTTGGAAAACTGTCATAGCCTTTAATTTCATAAGGCATTTTGACGATTTGAGTGGTGGGTCCTAGGTCTGCCATTGGAGCTTAACAAGCAGTTGTTAAAATTAAGTTTTGTAGATGCTCAGCTTTAGCAAGATGTCACTTTGTTGGTGAGAATGTGAGGCCTTAAAGCAAACGGAGCATCAGTTTAGTAGAGCGTCCCTTTAAACCAAACTATAAACAGTGTTTGAGACTCCGCTAACAAGAGCCAGAGAAACAAGAATCTTGAAGTTACAGGCAGTTTATTAAAATCACTGAATTCACATGACCAGAGTAACTTCTCCACTAGAAACCACTGTCTGTCCACTCGAGATGGTCTTGGCATGAGTATCTCTTCCTGCAGGAGAAGTTGGCAAGAGCATGAGGGGCATTTCAGAAACTCATTTCATCAAGTTAAGTTACAGCAAGTACTCACTCTTCCTGGTGCAGCTTTGCTCACAGGAGCCAGAAGAGGGATGACACACCTCTGTACTGCAGTGGATGAAGATCTGACAGAGGGGAAAAGAGTTAAGCCATAGAACCCATTTAAGAATTAAGTGTAATATTAAGGGTTCAGGAAGAGCTAGAGAGCATACGGTTTCCTGCAGAGCCACCAGTGAGTCTGGATCTACAAATGTGAACATCTTCACAACGAAGCGCTTGTAGTGGGTTGGGAACTGAAGACCAGATGATCCAGTCACTGCAACCAGTGTGGTCAGATAACGGTCATCCTGGTAAGGGCATCTGCAAGGGAAAGAGGTTAGAGAGTGTCTCCCAGCAGACTAACTGGATGAAGACTGGCATTACACTCACCCATCAACCAGAAGGTCCCACTGGGGGAGACTGAGTGGACTGGGGGTTGAAGTCGCCCAACAATGTCCCAGCATCAGGAAAATGTTGGGGTCAGTCCTCTCCATAATGCGCACCTCAACATACACAGGCTCTCGCAGGACTTTTGTGACAGGATAATCAGCGTCACTGTAGTAGGATGTGTAGGCCTCATCCCCTGAGGATGAACACTGGGGTTTAACCAGAGTCAAGTTTGAAAGGCTTTAGGAAGACACAGGACAAGACCTTACCTTCAGCACAGCCTTTGGTGACACATTGGCCATTGGCCAATCTGAGCTCCACCCTGAGAGGTCCAGGAGCAGCTACTGGTGGAGGTGGAGGAACAGAGTTGACCTCCACAACCAGAGCTTCAACAGACGTGCCAGAGTACCTACACTGGAAGAGAAGCCTGGACAACAGACGGTGAGCTTGTAGCATTTATCAGGGATTAAAATTCACTCCAAATCATAGATCACTTACTCAAAATGACTGTCCCTTGTGATGGCACCAAACGGTCCAATCCCTACTTCATATGAGGAGGTCATGCTGTTCTCATACACCACATATCCACTATCCTCCTGTGAATTGGAACAGTGTTAGCATCCAGTCCATCATAAGCAAAGCAGAATAACACCAGAAGCAGCTGCTCACCGTCATGCTCGTGCCACATGCGGTCACAGGGAACTGGTATATAGCAAAAGAAGGTGTGGACTCCACAGGACCGCAAGATGGGTCGTTTCCACCCTGTAGACGCACTGAATCCAGACTCAGTCGAGGCAGAGTAAGATCTCTTGACACCACTACCACAAACTGACCATCTCTAATACACTGGACAGTCACTGGAACAAAGGTACAAGAGAAGGTTAATCCTGAGAATCTGTTTATCAACAGAATAAGACTGAGAGAGCTTACCTGCTCTCCCATAGTAACACTGCTGTCCGTTAAAGCAGCAGTTGATAGCTTCACACTCAGCACCACTGATCCCAGGTTGTCCACATTGGATCTGCTCATAATCAGCTACAGCACATTTATCAAGGGGCTCAGTTTGCTGTTGAACTGGCTTCTGAAACCGCTGGTCAGTTTGTTGAACTAGCTTCTGAAACCGCCGGTCAGTATGCTGTTGAACTGGCTTCTGAAACCGCTGGTCAGTTTGTTGAACTAGCTTCTGAAACCGCCGGTCAGTATGCTGTTGAACTGGCTTCTGAAACCGCTGGTCAGTTAGTTGAACTAGCTTCTGAAACCGCTCGTCAGTATGCTGTTGAACTGGCTTCTGAAACCGCTGGTCAGTTAGTTGAACTAGCTTCTGAAACCGCTCGTCAGTTTGTTGAACTGGCTTCTGAAACCGCTGGTCAGTTAGTTGAACTAGCTTCTGAAACCGCCGGTCAGTATGCTGTTGAACTGGCTTCTGAAACCGCTGGTCAGTTAGTTGAACTAGCTTACGAAACCGCTCGTCAGTATGCTGTTGAACTGGCTTCTGAAACCGCTCGTCAGTATGCTGTTGAACTGGCTTCTGAAACCGCTGGTCAGTTAGTTGAACTAGCTTCTGAAACCGCTCGTCAGTTTGTTGAACTGGCTTCTGAAACCGCTGGTCAGTTAGTTGAACTAGCTTCTGAAACCGCTCGTCAGTATGCTGTTGAACTGGCTTCTGAAACCGCTCGTCAGTATGCTGTTGAACTGGCTTCTGAAACCGCTGGTCAGTTTGTTGAACTAGCTTCTGAAACCGCTCGTCAGTATGCTGTTGAACTGGCTTCTGAAACCGCTGGTCAGTTAGTTGAACTAGCTTCTGAAACCGCTCGTCAGTATGCTGTTGAACTGGCTTCTGAAACCGCTGGTCAGTTAGTTGAACTAGCTTCTGAAACCGCTGGTCAGTTTGCTGTTGAACTAGCTTTTGAAACCGCTCGTCAGTTTGCTGTTGATCTGGCTTCTGAAACCGCTCGTCAGTTTCTTGAACTAGCTTCTGAAACCGCTGGTCAGTATGCTGTTGAACTGGCTTCTGAAACTGCTGGTCAGTTTGTTGAACTAGCTTCTGAAACCGCTGGTCAGTTTGCTGTTGAACTGGCTTCTGAAATCGCTCGTCAGTTTGTTGAACTAGCTTCTGAAACCGCTCATCAGTTTGCTGCTGAACTGGCTTCTGAAACCGCTCGTCAGTTTGCTGTTGAACTGGCTTCTGAAACCGCTCGTCAGTTTGCTGTTGAACTGGCTTCTGAAACCGCTCGTCAGTTTGCTGTTGAACTGGCTTCTGAAACCGCTCGTCAGTTTGCTGGAACATCAGGGCTTCAGGATTCTGGGGCAGATCACTCCACTGAGGAACAGCATGACAAAACACACAAACTGCCAATATCTGAACCACACACAAACTACCAGCCATTGTTCAATAGCTAGTCACAAAGTGGAGAGGCTGCCCTTTGGTCTTTTTGTACTCTACAGATTTCAGCTAATTAATGATAGCTCCTCCTTCTTCATTAACTGTAATGATTCCCCAGACTTGCACAAGTGGGAGTTCATATATCATTGGTTCTCAAAATGCAAGTCTTCTTTCTTGTTTTGAACATGGATATAGACACAAACTTAAGCTGAATTCAGAAAATCTTACTAACTTTACCATTTCTGTCATATAATTATTGATGGAAGAACTAATATGGCAGCATGCACTCCCGATTCAGCCTTGGCCTTATCCTTTGTACTACACAGGTTGAATAGTATTGACACTTTAACAGTGGGGAATGAAATGCACTATACAATTAAAAGAACTTGATTTCACTTTCAAAAGCACTCAACTTCTGAAACTTTGCAGCTAAACTCTGCAGGACACTGGCCCACCAAGAACAAGTTTGGTGACCCCTGATCTAGGATTTGGCTTTGTTTGTGTGTGCAGACCGATCGGTGTATGACAGATGCCATGCAATAAAACTAAGGTGTCTTTAAGATGTGCAGGTCATCGCAGTACTTATTGTGACATGCGCATATTAAGAGATATACTGTACAGATCTCAACTGCTTGACTGTTATGATTCTTAAAAATAAACATTTTTACCATGAAAAATATATTTAAAAACTTTTTTGAAAATTATTAAGATTGTAAAGACATTTATTCATTTATTAAATGAGACTTGTTTATAATAGCCTACTGAAAGAAAATACTATGCAATTTTTTTTATTATTATTATTAGTTAAATTATTACATTATTAATAAACATTTAGTGGAGGGTTTAAATCTAACAATAAATGTTATATGTTTGCTAATTTTTCTTTTTACATTTTTATAGGTTAAATTATGCTGGATATTGATAGATATATTCTCAATCCAATGTTTTAATGCATCCTTCATTGTTATCAGAATCAGCTTTATTCGCCAGGTGTGTGCAAACACACGAGGAATTTGTTGTGTTTTTTTTAAGGTGCTCCTTAATTTAAAAGTTTGGGGTCAGTTATTAGGTTTATAATAACCTATAGGCCTAACATGTCAAAACAAACTGAAGCAGTTAAACTGACAACTGCAAGCTAAGTAGGTGTTTTTTTTATTGTTTTAAAGTGAACATGAATAGGCCTTCTAAACATCTCTATGAAGTACAGTTTGCATAATACACCGGTGTGTGAGACTGTAAATGTCTGAGTTGTGTTACTGTTCTGTGCCCATCATCCGCTATTTCCAGCACTTAAATCAAGCCACTCTTTAATACATGACGTTTATTTCACATGTCATTGCGTTGGTTCTCGATTTAAGCCATTGAAGTACTCCGTTTCTACAACTACTCATTTGGCGCACATCATACTATGAAACCTGTAAACCTCTAAAACTAACTCCATAGTGAGATCAACTTGCTAGCGGTTTGCCCGAGTGTCGCATTTCTTTTACTAGAATTCAGTCTAATGGCTTTCGCATGTGCATGGCCCATTATTTCTTCTGCTCGGAAGTGCACGGCTTAGAGGGAACATTGGTCATGACTGACCATCACTGCACACCAGCCAGGAAGCAGGAATGGTGTGAACACTGGCCAGAGAAATCCATATAGCACAGTTGGAAAACTGTCATAGCCTTTAATTTCATAAGGCATTTTGACGATTTGAGTGGTGGGTCCTAGGTCTGCCATTGGAGCTTAACAAGCAGTTGTTAAAATTAAGTTTTGTAGATGCTCAGCTTTAGCAAGATGTCACTTTGTTGGTGAGAATGTGAGGCCTTAAAGCAAACGGAGCATCAGTTTAGTAGAGCGTCCCTTTAAACCAAACTATAAACAGTGTTTGAGACTCCGCTAACAAGAGCCAGAGAAACAAGAATCTTGAAGTTACAGGCAGTTTATTAAAATCACTGAATTCACATGACCAGAGTAACTTCTCCACTAGAAACCACTGTCTGTCCACTCGAGATGGTCTTGGCATGAGTATCTCTTCCTGCAGGAGAAGTTGGCAAGAGCATGAGGGGCATTTCAGAAACTCATTTCATCAAGTTAAGTTACAGCAAGTACTCACTCTTCCTGGTGCAGCTTTGCTCACAGGAGCCAGAAGAGGGATGACACACCTCTGTACTGCAGTGGATGAAGATCTGACAGAGGGGAAAAGAGTTAAGCCATAGAACCCATTTAAGAATTAAGTGTAATATTAAGGGTTCAGGAAGAGCTAGAGAGCATACGGTTTCCTGCAGAGCCACCAGTGAGTCTGGATCTACAAATGTGAACATCTTCACAACGAAGCGCTTGTAGTGGGTTGGGAACTGAAGACCAGATGATCCAGTCACTGCAACCAGTGTGGTCAGATAACGGTCATCCTGGTAAGGGCATCTGCAAGGGAAAGAGGTTAGAGAGTGTCTCCCAGCAGACTAACTGGATGAAGACTGGCATTACACTCACCCATCAACCAGAAGGTCCCACTGGGGGAGACTGAGTGGACTGGGGGTTGAAGTCGCCCAACAATGTCCCAGCATCAGGAAAATGTTGGGGTCAGTCCTCTCCATAATGCGCACCTCAACATACACAGGCTCTCGCAGGACTTTTGTGACAGGATAATCAGCGGCACTGTAGTAGGATGTGTAGGCCTCATCCCCTGAGGATGAACACTGGGGTTTAACCAGAGTCAAGTTTGAAAGGCTTTAGGAAGACACAGGACAAGACCTTACCTTCAGCACAGCCTTTGGTGACACATTGGCCATTGGCCAATCTGAGCTCCACCCTGAGAGGTCCAGGAGCAGCTACTGGTGGAGGTGGAGGAACAGAGTTGACCTCCACAACCAGAGCTTCAACAGACGTGCCAGAGTACCTACACTGGAAGAGAAGCCTGGACAACAGACGGTGAGCTTGTAGCATTTATCAGGGATTAAAATTCACTCCAAATCATAGATCACTTACTCAAAATGACTGTCCCTTGTGATGGCACCAAACGGTCCAATCCCTACTTCATATGAGGAGGTCATGCTGTTCTCATACACCACATATCCACTATCCTCCTGTGAATTGGAACAGTGTTAGCATCCAGTCCATCATAAGCAAAGCAGAATAACACCAGAAGCAGCTGCTCACCGTCATGCTCGTGCCACATGCGGTCACAGGGAACTGGTATATAGCAAAAGAAGGTGTGGACTCCACAGGACCGCAAGATGGGTCGTTTCCACCCTGTAGACGCACTGAATCCAGACTCAGTCGAGGCAGAGTAAGATCTCTTGACACCACTACCACAAACTGACCATCTCTAATACACTGGACAGTCACTGGAACAAAGGTACAAGAGAAGGTTAATCCTGAGAATCTGTTTATCAACAGAATAAGACTGAGAGAGCTTACCTGCTCTCCCATAGTAACACTGCTGTCCGTTAAAGCAGCAGTTGATAGCTTCACACTCAGCACCACTGATCCCAGGTTGTCCACATTGGATCTGCTCATAATCAGCTACAGCACATTTATCAAGGGGCTCAGTTTGCTGTTGAACTGGCTTCTGAAACCGCTGGTCAGTTAGTTGAACTAGCTTACGAAACCGCTCGTCAGTATGCTGTTGAACTGGCTTCTGAAACCGCTGGTCAGTTAGTTGAACTAGCTTCTGAAACCGCTCGTCAGTATGCTGTTGAACTGGCTTCTGAAACCGCTGGTCAGTTAGTTGAACTAGCTTCTGAAACCGCTCGTCAGTTTGTTGAACTGGCTTCTGAAACCGCTCGTCAGTTAGTTGAACTGGCTTCTGAAACCGCTCGTCAGTTTGTTGAACTGGCTTCTGAAACCGCTCGTCAGTTTGTTGAACTGGCTTCTGAAACCGCTCGTCAGTTAGTTGAACTAGCTTCTGAAACCGCTCGTCAGTATGCTGTTGAACTGGCTTCTGAAACCGCTGGTCAGTTTGTTGAACTAGCTTCTGAAACCGCTCGTCAGTTTGTTGAACTGGCTTCTGAAACCGCTCGTCAGTTTGTTGAACTGGCTTCTGAAACCGCTCGTCAGTTTGTTGAACTGGCTTCTGAAACCGCTCGTCAGTATGCTGTTGAACTGGCTTCTGAAACCGCTGGTCAGTTTGTTGAACTAGCTTCTGAAACCGCCGGTCAGTATGCTGTTGAACTGGCTTCTGAAACCGCTGGTCAGTTTGTTGAACTAGCTTCTGAAACCGCCGGTCAGTATGCTGTTGAACTGGCTTCTGAAACCGCTGGTCAGTTAGTTGAACTAGCTTCTGAAACCGCTCGTCAGTATGCTGTTGAACTGGCTTCTGAAACCGCTGGTCAGTTAGTTGAACTAGCTTCTGAAACCGCTCGTCAGTTTGTTGAACTGGCTTCTGAAACCGCTCGTCAGTTAGTTGAACTGGCTTCTGAAACCGCTCGTCAGTTTGTTGAACTGGCTTCTGAAACCGCTCGTCAGTTAGTTGAACTAGCTTCTGAAACCGCTCATCAGTATGCTGTTGAACTGGCTTCTGAAACCGCTGGTCAGTTAGTTGAACTAGCTTCTGAAACCGCTCGTCAGTTTGTTGTTGAACTGGCTTCTGAAACCGCTGGTCAGTTAGTTGAACTAGCTTCTGAAACCGCTCGTCAGTTTGTTGAACTGGCTTCTGAAACCGCTGGTCAGTTAGTTGAACTAGCTTCTGAAACCGCTCGTCAGTATGCTGTTGAACTGGCTTCTGAAACCGCTGGTCAGTTAGTTGAACTAGCTTCTGAAACCGCTCGTCAGTATGCTGTTGAACTGGCTTCTGAAACCGCTGGTCAGTTTGTTGAACTAGCTTCTGAAACCGCTCATCAGTATGCTGTTGAACTGGCTTCTGAAACCGCTGGTCAGTTAGTTGAACTAGCTTCTGAAACCGCTGGTCAGTTTGCTGTTGATCTGGCTTCTGAAACCGCTCGTCAGTTTCTTGAACTAGCTTCTGAAACCGCTGGTCAGTATGCTGTTGAACTGGCTTCTGAAACTGCTGGTCAGTTTGTTGAACTAGCTTCTGAAACCGCTGGTCAGTTTGCTGTTGAACTGGCTTCTGAAACCGCTCGTCAGTTTGTTGAACTAGCTTCTGAAACCGCTCGTCAGTTTGCTGCTGAACTGGCTTCTGAAACCGCTCGTCAGTTTGCTGTTGAACTGGCTTCTGAAACCGCTCGTCAGTTTGCTGTTGAACTGGCTTCTGAAACCGCTCGTCAGTTTGCTGTTGAACTGGCTTCTGAAACCGCTCGTCAGTTTGCTGTTGAACTGGCTTCTGAAACCGCTCGTCAGTTTGCTGGAACATCAGGGCTTCAGGATTCTGGGGCAGATCACTCCACTGAGGAACAGCATGACAAAACACACAAACTGCCAATATCTGAACCACACACAAACTACCAGCCATTGTTCAATAGCTAGTCACAAAGTGGAGAGGCTGCCCTTTGGTCTTTTTGTACTCTACAGATTTCAGCTAATTAATGATAGCTCCTCCTTCTTCATTAACTGTAATGATTCCCCAGACTTGCACAAGTGGGAGTTCATATATCATTGGTTCTCAAAATGCAAGTCTTCTTTCTTGTTTTGAACATGGATATAGACACAAACTTAAGCTGAATTCAGAAAATCTTACTAACTTTACCATTTCTGTCATATAATTATTGATGGAAGAACTAATATGGCAGCATGCACTCCCGATTCAGCCTTGGCCTTATCCTTTGTACTACACAGGTTGAATAGTATTGACACTTTAACAGTGGGGAATGAAATGCACTATACAATTAAAAGAACTTGATTTCACTTTCAAAAGCACTCAACTTCTGAAACTTTGCAGCTAAACTCTGCAGGACACTGGCCCACCAAGAACAAGTTTGGTGACCCCTGATCTAGGATTTGGCTTTGTTTGTGTGTGCAGACCGATCGGTGTATGACAGATGCCATGCAATAAAACTAAGGTGTCTTTAAGATGTGCAGGTCATCGCAGTACTTATTGTGACATGCGCATATTAAGAGATATACTGTACAGATCTCAACTGCTTGACTGTTATGATTCTTAAAAATAAACATTTTTACCATGAAAAATATATTTAAAAACTTTTTTGAAAATTATTAAGATTGTAAAGACATTTATTCATTTATTAAATGAGACTTGTTTATAATAGCCTACTGAAAGAAAATACTATGCAATTTTTTTTATTATTATTATTAAATTATTACATTATTAATAAACATTTAGTGGAGGGTTTAAATCTAACAATAAATGTTATATGTTTGCTAATTTTTCTTTTTACATTTTTATAGGTTAAATTATGCTGGATATTGATAGATATATTCTCAATCCAATGTTTTAATGCATCCTTCATTGTTATCAGAATCAGCTTTATTCGCCAGGTGTGTGCAAACACACGAGGAATTTGTTTAATTTAAAAGTTTGGGGTCAGTTATTAGGTTTATAATAACCTATAGGCCTAACATGTCAAAACAAACTGAAGCAGTTAAACTGACAACTGCAAGCTAAGTAGGTGTTTTTTTTATTGTTTTAAAGTGAACATGAATAGGCCTTCTAAACATCTCTATGAAGTACAGTTTGCATAATACACCGGTGTGTGAGACTGTAAATGTCTGAGTTGTGTTACTGTTCTGTGCCCATCATCCGCTATTTCCAGCACTTAAATCAAGCCACTCTTTAATACATGACGTTTATTTCACATGTCATTGCGTTGGTTCTCGATTTAAGCCATTGAAGTACTCCGTTTCTACAACTACTCATTTGGCGCACATCATACTATGAAACCTGTAAACCTCTAAAACTAACTCCATAGTGAGATCAACTTGCTAGCGGTTTGCCCGAGTGTCGCATTTCTTTTACTAGAATTCAGTCTAATGGCTTTCGCATGTGCATGGCCCATTATTTCTTCTGCTCGGAAGTGCACGGCTTAGAGGGAACATTGGTCATGACTGACCATCACTGCACACCAGCCAGGAAGCAGGAATGGTGTGAACACTGGCCAGAGAAATCCATATAGCACAGTTGGAAAACTGTCATAGCCTTTAATTTCATAAGGCATTTTGACGATTTGAGTGGTGGGTCCTAGGTCTGCCATTGGAGCTTAACAAGCAGTTGTTAAAATTAAGTTTTGTAGATGCTCAGCTTTAGCAAGATGTCACTTTGTTGGTGAGAATGTGAGGCCTTAAAGCAAACGGAGCATCAGTTTAGTAGAGCGTCCCTTTAAACCAAACTATAAACAGTGTTTGAGACTCCGCTAACAAGAGCCAGAGAAACAAGAATCTTGAAGTTACAGGCAGTTTATTAAAATCACTGAATTCACATGACCAGAGTAACTTCTCCACTAGAAACCACTGTCTGTCCACTCGAGATGGTCTTGGCATGAGTATCTCTTCCTGCAGGAGAAGTTGGCAAGAGCATGAGGGGCATTTCAGAAACTCATTTCATCAAGTTAAGTTACAGCAAGTACTCACTCTTCCTGGTGCAGCTTTGCTCACAGGAGCCAGAAGAGGGATGACACACCTCTGTACTGCAGTGGATGAAGATCTGACAGAGGGGAAAAGAGTTAAGCCATAGAACCCATTTAAGAATTAAGTGTAATATTAAGGGTTCAGGAAGAGCTAGAGAGCATACGGTTTCCTGCAGAGCCACCAGTGAGTCTGGATCTACAAATGTGAACATCTTCACAACGAAGCGCTTGTAGTGGGTTGGGAACTGAAGACCAGATGATCCAGTCACTGCAACCAGTGTGGTCAGATAACGGTCATCCTGGTAAGGGCATCTGCAAGGGAAAGAGGTTAGAGAGTGTCTCCCAGCAGACTAACTGGATGAAGACTGGCATTACACTCACCCATCAACCAGAAGGTCCCACTGGGGGAGACTGAGTGGACTGGGGGTTGAAGTCGCCCAACAATGTCCCAGCATCAGGAAAATGTTGGGGTCAGTCCTCTCCATAATGCGCACCTCAACATACACAGGCTCTCGCAGGACTTTTGTGACAGGATAATCAGCGTCACTGTAGTAGGATGTGTAGGCCTCATCCCCTGAGGATGAACACTGGGGTTTAACCAGAGTCAAGTTTGAAAGGCTTTAGGAAGACACAGGACAAGACCTTACCTTCAGCACAGCCTTTGGTGACACATTGGCCATTGGCCAATCTGAGCTCCACCCTGAGAGGTCCAGGAGCAGCTACTGGTGGAGGTGGAGGAACAGAGTTGACCTCCACAACCAGAGCTTCAACAGACGTGCCAGAGTACCTACACTGGAAGAGAAGCCTGGACAACAGACGGTGAGCTTGTAGCATTTATCAGGGATTAAAATTCACTCCAAATCATAGATCACTTACTCAAAATGACTGTCCCTTGTGATGGCACCAAACGGTCCAATCCCTACTTCATATGAGGAGGTCATGCTGTTCTCATACACCACATATCCACTATCCTCCTGTGAATTGGAACAGTGTTAGCATCCAGTCCATCATAAGCAAAGCAGAATAACACCAGAAGCAGCTGCTCACCGTCATGCTCGTGCCACATGCGGTCACAGGGAACTGGTATATAGCAAAAGAAGGTGTGGACTCCACAGGACCGCAAGATGGGTCGTTTCCACCCTGTAGACGCACTGAATCCAGACTCAGTCGAGGCAGAGTAAGATCTCTTGACACCACTACCACAAACTGACCATCTCTAATACACTGGACAGTCACTGGAACAAAGGTACAAGAGAAGGTTAATCCTGAGAATCTGTTTATCAACAGAATAAGACTGAGAGAGCTTACCTGCTCTCCCATAGTAACACTGCTGTCCGTTAAAGCAGCAGTTGATAGCTTCACACTCAGCACCACTGATCCCAGGTTGTCCACATTGGATCTGCTCATAATCAGCTACAGCACATTTATCAAGGGGCTCAGTTTGCTGTTGAACTGGCTTCTGAAACCGCTGGTCAGTTTGTTGAACTAGCTTCTGAAACCGCCGGTCAGTATGCTGTTGAACTGGCTTCTGAAACCGCTGGTCAGTTTGTTGAACTAGCTTCTGAAACCGCCGGTCAGTATGCTGTTGAACTGGCTTCTGAAACCGCTGGTCAGTTAGTTGAACTAGCTTACGAAACCGCTCGTCAGTATGCTGTTGAACTGGCTTCTGAAACCGCTGGTCAGTTAGTTGAACTAGCTTCTGAAACCGCTCGTCAGTATGCTGTTGAACTGGCTTCTGAAACCGCTGGTCAGTTAGTTGAACTAGCTTCTGAAACCGCTCGTCAGTTTGTTGAACTGGCTTCTGAAACCGCTGGTCAGTTAGTTGAACTAGCTTCTGAAACCGCTCGTCAGTATGCTGTTGAACTGGCTTCTGAAACCGCTGGTCAGTTTGTTGAACTAGCTTCTGAAACCGCTCGTCAGTATGCTGTTGAACTGGCTTCTGAAACCGCTGGTCAGTTAGTTGAACTAGCTTCTGAAACCGCTCATCAGTATGCTGTTGAACTGGCTTCTGAAACCGCTGGTCAGTTAGTTGAACTAGCTTCTGAAACCGCTCGTCAGTATGCTGTTGAACTGGCTTCTGAAACCGCTGGTCAGTTAGTTGAACTAGCTTCTGAAACCGCTCGTCAGTTTGTTGAACTGGCTTCTGAAACCGCTGGTCAGTTAGTTGAACTAGCTTCTGAAACCGCTCGTCAGTATGCTGTTGAACTGGCTTCTGAAACCGCTGGTCAGTTAGTTGAACTAGCTTCTGAAACCGCTCGTCAGTATGCTGTTGAACTGGCTTCTGAAACCGCTGGTCAGTTTGTTGAACTAGCTTCTGAAACCGCTCGTCAGTATGCTGTTGATCTGGCTTCTGAAACCGCTCGTCAGTTTCTTGAACTAGCTTCTGAAACCGCTGGTCAGTATGCTGTTGAACTGGCTTCTGAAACTGCTGGTCAGTTTGTTGAACTAGCTTCTGAAACCGCTGGTCAGTTTGCTGTTGAACTGGCTTCTGAAACCGCTCGTCAGTTTGTTGAACTAGCTTCTGAAACCGCTCGTCAGTTTGCTGCTGAACTGGCTTCTGAAACCGCTCGTCAGTTTGCTGTTGAACTGGCTTCTGAAACCGCTCGTCAGTTTGCTGTTGAACTGGCTTCTGAAACCGCTCGTCAGTTTGCTGTTGAACTGGCTTCTGAAACCGCTCGTCAGTTTGCTGGAACATCAGGGCTTCAGGATTCTGGGGCAGATCACTCCACTGAGGAACAGCATGACAAAACACACAAACTGCCAATATCTGAACCACACACAAACTACCAGCCATTGTTCAATAGCTAGTCACAAAGTGGAGAGGCTGCCCTTTGGTCTTTTTGTACTCTACAGATTTCAGCTAATTAATGATAGCTCCTCCTTTTTCATTAACTGTAATGATTCCCCAGACTTGCACAAGTGGGAGTTCATATATCATTGGTTCTCAAAATGCAAGTCTTCTTTCTTGTTTTGAACATGGATATAGACACAAACTTAAGCTGAATTCAGAAAATCTTACTAACTTTACCATTTCTGTCATATAATTATTGATGGAAGAACTAATATGGCAGCATGCACTCCCGATTCAGCCTTGGCCTTATCCTTTGTACTACACAGGTTGAATAGTATTGACACTTTAACAGTGGGGAATGAAATGCACTATACAATTAAAAGAACTTGATTTCACTTTCAAAAGCACTCAACTTCTGAAACTTTGCAGCTAAACTCTGCAGGACACTGGCCCACCAAGAACAAGTTTGGTGACCCCTGATCTAGGATTTGGCTTTGTTTGTGTGTGCAGACCGATCGGTGTATGACAGATGCCATGCAATAAAACTAAGGTGTCTTTAAGATGTGCAGGTCATCGCAGTACTTATTGTGACATGCGCATATTAAGAGATATACTGTACAGATCTCAACTGCTTGACTGTTATGATTCTTAAAAATAAACATTTTTACCATGAAAAATATATTTAAAAACTTTTTTGAAAATTATTAAGATTGTAAAGACATTTATTCATTTATTAAATGAGACTTGTTTATAATAGCCTACTGAAAGAAAATACTATGCAATTTTTTTTATTATTATTATTAGTTAAATTATTACATTATTAATAAACATTTAGTGGAGGGTTTAAATCTAACAATAAATGTTATATGTTTGCTAATTTTTCTTTTTACATTTTTATAGGTTAAATTATGCTGGATATTGATAGATATATTCTCAATCCAATGTTTTAATGCATCCTTCATTGTTATCAGAATCAGCTTTATTCGCCAGGTGTGTGCAAACACACGAGGAATTTGTTGTGTTTTTTTTTAAGGTGCTCCTTAATTTAAAAGTTTGGGGTCAGTTATTAGGTTTATAATAACCTATAGGCCTAACATGTCAAAACAAACTGAAGCAGTTAAACTGACAACTGCAAGCTAAGTAGGTGTTTTTTTTATTGTTTTAAAGTGAACATGAATAGGCCTTCTAAACATCTCTATGAAGTACAGTTTGCATAATACACCGGTGTGTGAGACTGTAAATGTCTGAGTTGTGTTACTGTTCTGTGCCCATCATCCGCTATTTCCAGCACTTAAATCAAGCCACTCTTTAATACATGACGTTTATTTCACATGTCATTGCGTTGGTTCTCGATTTAAGCCATTGAAGTACTCCGTTTCTACAACTACTCATTTGGCGCACATCATACTATGAAACCTGTAAACCTCTAAAACTAACTCCATAGTGAGATCAACTTGCTAGCGGTTTGCCCGAGTGTCGCATTTCTTTTACTAGAATTCAGTCTAATGGCTTTCGCATGTGCATGGCCCATTATTTCTTCTGCTCGGAAGTGCACGGCTTAGAGGGAACATTGGTCATGACTGACCATCACTGCACACCAGCCAGGAAGCAGGAATGGTGTGAACACTGGCCAGAGAAATCCATATAGCACAGTTGGAAAACTGTCATAGCCTTTAATTTCATAAGGCATTTTGACGATTTGAGTGGTGGGTCCTAGGTCTGCCATTGGAGCTTAACAAGCAGTTGTTAAAATTAAGTTTTGTAGATGCTCAGCTTTAGCAAGATGTCACTTTGTTGGTGAGAATGTGAGGCCTTAAAGCAAACGGAGCATCAGTTTAGTAGAGCGTCCCTTTAAACCAAACTATAAACAGTGTTTGAGACTCCGCTAACAAGAGCCAGAGAAACAAGAATCTTGAAGTTACAGGCAGTTTATTAAAATCACTGAATTCACATGACCAGAGTAACTTCTCCACTAGAAACCACTGTCTGTCCACTCGAGATGGTCTTGGCATGAGTATCTCTTCCTGCAGGAGAAGTTGGCAAGAGCATGAGGGGCATTTCAGAAACTCATTTCATCAAGTTAAGTTACAGCAAGTACTCACTCTTCCTGGTGCAGCTTTGCTCACAGGAGCCAGAAGAGGGATGACACACCTCTGTACTGCAGTGGATGAAGATCTGACAGAGGGGAAAAGAGTTAAGCCATAGAACCCATTTAAGAATTAAGTGTAATATTAAGGGTTCAGGAAGAGCTAGAGAGCATACGGTTTCCTGCAGAGCCACCAGTGAGTCTGGATCTACAAATGTGAACATCTTCACAACGAAGCGCTTGTAGTGGGTTGGGAACTGAAGACCAGATGATCCAGTCACTGCAACCAGTGTGGTCAGATAACGGTCATCCTGGTAAGGGCATCTGCAAGGGAAAGAGGTTAGAGAGTGTCTCCCAGCAGACTAACTGGATGAAGACTGGCATTACACTCACCCATCAACCAGAAGGTCCCACTGGGGGAGACTGAGTGGACTGGGGGTTGAAGTCGCCCAACAATGTCCCAGCATCAGGAAAATGTTGGGGTCAGTCCTCTCCATAATGCGCACCTCAACATACACAGGCTCTCGCAGGACTTTTGTGACAGGATAATCAGCGTCACTGTAGTAGGATGTGTAGGCCTCATCCCCTGAGGATGAACACTGGGGTTTAACCAGAGTCAAGTTTGAAAGGCTTTAGGAAGACACAGGACAAGACCTTACCTTCAGCACAGCCTTTGGTGACACATTGGCCATTGGCCAATCTGAGCTCCACCCTGAGAGGTCCAGGAGCAGCTACTGGTGGAGGTGGAGGAACAGAGTTGACCTCCACAACCAGAGCTTCAACAGACGTGCCAGAGTACCTACACTGGAAGAGAAGCCTGGACAACAGACGGTGAGCTTGTAGCATTTATCAGGGATTAAAATTCACTCCAAATCATAGATCACTTACTCAAAATGACTGTCCCTTGTGATGGCACCAAACGGTCCAATCCCTACTTCATATGAGGAGGTCATGCTGTTCTCATACACCACATATCCACTATCCTCCTGTGAATTGGAACAGTGTTAGCATCCAGTCCATCATAAGCAAAGCAGAATAACACCAGAAGCAGCTGCTCACCGTCATGCTCGTGCCACATGCGGTCACAGGGAACTGGTATATAGCAAAAGAAGGTGTGGACTCCACAGGACCGCAAGATGGGTCGTTTCCACCCTGTAGACGCACTGAATCCAGACTCAGTCGAGGCAGAGTAAGATCTCTTGACACCACTACCACAAACTGACCATCTCTAATACACTGGACAGTCACTGGAACAAAGGTACAAGAGAAGGTTAATCCTGAGAATCTGTTTATCAACAGAATAAGACTGAGAGAGCTTACCTGCTCTCCCATAGTAACACTGCTGTCCGTTAAAGCAGCAGTTGATAGCTTCACACTCAGCACCACTGATCCCAGGTTGTCCACATTGGATCTGCTCATAATCAGCTACAGCACATTTATCAAGGGGCTCAGTTTGCTGTTGAACTGGCTTCTGAAACCGCTGGTCAGTTTGTTGAACTAGCTTCTGAAACCGCCGGTCAGTATGCTGTTGAACTGGCTTCTGAAACCGCTGGTCAGTTTGTTGAACTAGCTTCTGAAACCGCCGGTCAGTATGCTGTTGAACTGGCTTCTGAAACCGCTGGTCAGTTAGTTGAACTAGCTTACGAAACCACTCGTCAGTATGCTGTTGAACTGGCTTCTGAAACCGCTGGTCAGTTAGTTGAACTAGCTTCTGAAACCGCTCGTCAGTTTGTTGAACTGGCTTCTGAAACCGCTCGTCAGTTAGTTGAACTGGCTTCTGAAACCGCTCGTCAGTTAGTTGAACTGGCTTCTGAAACCGCTGGTCAGTTAGTTGAACTAGCTTCTGAAACCGCTCGTCAGTATGCTGTTGAACTGGCTTCTGAAACCGCTGGTCAGTTTGTTGAACTAGCTTCTGAAACCGCTCGTCAGTTTGTTGAACTGGCTTCTGAAACCGCTCGTCAGTTTGTTGAACTGGCTTCTGAAACCGCTCGTCAGTTAGTTGAACTAGCTTCTGAAACCGCTCGTCAGTATGCTGTTGAACTGGCTTCTGAAACCGCTGGTCAGTTAGTTGAACTAGCTTCTGAAACCGCTCGTCAGTATGCTGTTGAACTGGCTTCTGAAACCGCTGGTCAGTTAGTTGAACTAGCTTCTGAAACCGCTCGTCAGTTTGTTGAACTGGCTTCTGAAACCGCTCGTCAGTATGCTGTTGAACTGGCTTCTGAAACCGCTGGTCAGTTAGTTGAACTAGCTTCTGAAACCGCTCGTCAGTTTGTTGAACTGGCTTCTGAAACCGCTCGTCAGTTAGTTGAACTGGCTTCTGAAACCGCTCGTCAGTTAGTTGAACTGGCTTCTGAAACCGCTGGTCAGTTAGTTGAACTAGCTTCTGAAACCGCTCGTCAGTATGCTGTTGAACTGGCTTCTGAAACCGCTGGTCAGTTTGTTGAACTAGCTTCTGAAACCGCTCGTCAGTTTGTTGAACTGGCTTCTGAAACCGCTCGTCAGTTTGTTGAACTGGCTTCTGAAACCGCTCGTCAGTTTGTTGAACTAGCTTCTGAAACCGCTCGTCAGTATGCTGTTGAACTGGCTTCTGAAACCGCTGGTCAGTTAGTTGAACTAGCTTCTGAAACCGCTCGTCAGTATGCTGTTGAACTGGCTTCTGAAACCGCTGGTCAGTTAGTTGAACTAGCTTCTGAAACCGCTCGTCAGTTTGTTGAACTGGCTTCTGAAACCGCTGGTCAGTTAGTTGAACTAGCTTCTGAAACCGCTCGTCAGTATGCTGTTGAACTGGCTTCTGAAACTGCTGGTCAGTTTGTTGAACTAGCTTCTGAAACCGCTGGTCAGTTTGCTGTTGAACTGGCTTCTGAAACCGCTCGTCAGTTTGTTGAACTAGCTTCTGAAACCGCTCGTCAGTTTGCTGCTGAACTGGCTTCTGAAACCGCTCGTCAGTTTGCTGTTGAACTGGCTTCTGAAACCGCTCGTCAGTTTGCTGTTGAACTGGCTTCTGAAACCGCTCGTCAGTTTGCTGTTGAACTGGCTTCTGAAACCGCTCGTCAGTTTGCTGTTGAACTGGTTTCTGAAACCGCTCGTCAGTTTGCTGGAACATCAGGGCTTCAGGATTCTGGGGCAGATCACTCCACTGAGGAACAGCATGACAAAACACACAAACTGCCAATATCTGAACCACACACAAACTACCAGCCATTGTTCAATAGCTAGTCACAAAGTGGAGAGGCTGCCCTTTGGTCTTTTTGTACTCTACAGATTTCAGCTAATTAATGATAGCTCCTCCTTCTTCATTAACTGTAATGATTCCCCAGACTTGCACAAGTGGGAGTTCATATATCATTGGTTCTCAAAATGCAAGTCTTCTTTCTTGTTTTGAACATGGATATAGACACAAACTTAAGCTGAATTCAGAAAATCTTACTAACTTTACCATTTCTGTCATATAATTATTGATGGAAGAACTAATATGGCAGCATGCACTCCCGATTCAGCCTTGGCCTTATCCTTTGTACTACACAGGTTGAATAGTATTGACACTTTAACAGTGGGGAATGAAATGCACTATACAATTAAAAGAACTTGATTTCACTTTCAAAAGCACTCAACTTCTGAAACTTTGCAGCTAAACTCTGCAGGACACTGGCCCACCAAGAACAAGTTTGGTGACCCCTGATCTAGGATTTGGCTTTGTTTGTGTGTGCAGACCGATCGGTGTATGACAGATGCCATGCAATAAAACTAAGGTGTCTTTAAGATGTGCAGGTCATCGCAGTACTTATTGTGACATGCGCATATTAAGAGATATACTGTACAGATCTCAACTGCTTGACTGTTATGATTCTTAAAAATAAACATTTTTACCATGAAAAATATATTTAAAAACTTTTTTGAAAATTATTAAGATTGTAAAGACATTTATTCATTTATTAAATGAGACTTGTTTATAATAGCCTACTGAAAGAAAATACTATGCAATTTTTTTTATTATTATTATTAGTTAAATTATTACATTATTAATAAACATTTAGTGGAGGGTTTAAATCTAACAATAAATGTTATATGTTTGCTAATTTTTCTTTTTACATTTTTATAGGTTAAATTATGCTGGATATTGATAGATATATTCTCAATCCAATGTTTTAATGCATCCTTCATTGTTATCAGAATCAGCTTTATTCGCCAGGTGTGTGCAAACACACGAGGAATTTGTTTAATTTAAAAGTTTGGGGTCAGTTATTAGGTTTATAATAACCTATAGGCCTAACATGTCAAAACAAACTGAAGCAGTTAAACTGACAACTGCAAGCTAAGTAGGTGTTTTTTTTATTGTTTTAAAGTGAACATGAATAGGCCTTCTAAACATCTCTATGAAGTACAGTTTGCAT
Source organism: Acrossocheilus fasciatus (assembly GCA_036784905.1). Taxonomy (NCBI): domain Eukaryota; kingdom Metazoa; phylum Chordata; class Actinopteri; order Cypriniformes; family Cyprinidae; genus Acrossocheilus; species Acrossocheilus fasciatus. The sequence continues at coordinate 11,438,256 of CM071948.1, forward strand.
AATACACCGGTGTGTGAGACTGTAAATGTCTGAGTTGTGTTACTGTTCTGTGCCCATCATCCGCTATTTCCAGCACTTAAATCAAGCCACTCTTTAATACGATTTAAGCCATTGAAGTACTCCGTTTCTACAACTACTCATTTGGCGCACATCATACTATGAAACCTGTAAACCTCTAAAACTAACTCCATAGTGAGATCAACTTGCTAGCGGTTTGCCCGAGTGTCGCATTTCTTTTACTAGAATTCAGTCTAATGGCTTTCGCATGTGCATGGCCCATTATTTCTTCTGCTCGGAAGTGCACGGCTTAGAGGGAACATTGGTCATGACTGACCATCACTGCACACCAGCCAGGAAGCAGGAATGGTGTGAACACTGGCCAGAGAAATCCATATAGCACAGTTGGAAAACTGTCATAGCCTTTAATTTCATAAGGCATTTTGACGATTTGAGTGGTGGGTCCTAGGTCTGCCATTGGAGCTTAACAAGCAGTTGTTAAAATTAAGTTTTGTAGATGCTCAGCTTTAGCAAGATGTCACTTTGTTGGTGAGAATGTGAGGCCTTAAAGCAAACGGAGCATCAGTTTAGTAGAGCGTCCCTTTAAACCAAACTATAAACAGTGTTTGAGACTCCGCTAACAAGAGCCAGAGAAACAAGAATCTTGAAGTTACAGGCAGTTTATTAAAATCACTGAATTCACATGACCAGAGTAACTTCTCCACTAGAAACCACTGTCTGTCCACTCGAGATGGTCTTGGCATGAGTATCTCTTCCTGCAGGAGAAGTTGGCAAGAGCATGAGGGGCATTTCAGAAACTCATTTCATCAAGTTAAGTTACAGCAAGTACTCACTCTTCCTGGTGCAGCTTTGCTCACAGGAGCCAGAAGAGGGATGACACACCTCTGTACTGCAGTGGATGAAGATCTGACAGAGGGGAAAAGAGTTAAGCCATAGAACCCATTTAAGAATTAAGTGTAATATTAAGGGTTCAGGAAGAGCTAGAGAGCATACGGTTTCCTGCAGAGCCACCAGTGAGTCTGGATCTACAAATGTGAACATCTTCACAACGAAGCGCTTGTAGTGGGTTGGGAACTGAAGACCAGATGATCCAGTCACTGCAACCAGTGTGGTCAGATAACGGTCATCCTGGTAAGGGCATCTGCAAGGGAAAGAGGTTAGAGAGTGTCTCCCAGCAGACTAACTGGATGAAGACTGGCATTACACTCACCCATCAACCAGAAGGTCCCACTGGGGGAGACTGAGTGGACTGGGGGTTGAAGTCGCCCAACAATGTCCCAGCATCAGGAAAATGTTGGGGTCAGTCCTCTCCATAATGCGCACCTCAACATACACAGGCTCTCGCAGGACTTTTGTGACAGGATAATCAGCGTCACTGTAGTAGGATGTGTAGGCCTCATCCCCTGAGGATGAACACTGGGGTTTAACCAGAGTCAAGTTTGAAAGGCTTTAGGAAGACACAGGACAAGACCTTACCTTCAGCACAGCCTTTGGTGACACATTGGCCATTGGCCAATCTGAGCTCCACCCTGAGAGGTCCAGGAGCAGCTACTGGTGGAGGTGGAGGAACAGAGTTGACCTCCACAACCAGAGCTTCAACAGACGTGCCAGAGTACCTACACTGGAAGAGAAGCCTGGACAACAGACGGTGAGCTTGTAGCATTTATCAGGGATTAAAATTCACTCCAAATCATAGATCACTTACTCAAAATGACTGTCCCTTGTGATGGCACCAAACGGTCCAATCCCTACTTCATATGAGGAGGTCATGCTGTTCTCATACACCACATATCCACTATCCTCCTGTGAATTGGAACAGTGTTAGCATCCAGTCCATCATAAGCAAAGCAGAATAACACCAGAAGCAGCTGCTCACCGTCATGCTCGTGCCACATGCGGTCACAGGGAACTGGTATATAGCAAAAGAAGGTGTGGACTCCACAGGACCGCAAGATGGGTCGTTTCCACCCTGTAGACGCACTGAATCCAGACTCAGTCGAGGCAGAGTAAGATCTCTTGACACCACTACCACAAACTGACCATCTCTAATACACTGGACAGTCACTGGAACAAAGGTACAAGAGAAGGTTAATCCTGAGAATCTGTTTATCAACAGAATAAGACTGAGAGAGCTTACCTGCTCTCCCATAGTAACACTGCTGTCCGTTAAAGCAGCAGTTGATAGCTTCACACTCAGCACCACTGATCCCAGGTTGTCCACATTGGATCTGCTCATAATCAGCTACAGCACATTTATCAAGGGGCTCAGTTTGCTGTTGAACTGGCTTCTGAAACCGCTGGTCAGTTTGTTGAACTAGCTTCTGAAACCGCTGGTCAGTATGCTGTTGAACTAGCTTACGAAACCGCTCGTCAGTATGCTGTTGAACTGGCTTCTGAAACCGCTGGTCAGTTAGTTGAACTAGCTTCTGAAACCGCTCGTCAGTATGCTGTTGAACTGGCTTCTGAATCCGCTGGTCAGTTAGTTGAACTAGCTTCTGAAACCGCTCGTCAGTTTGTTGAACTGGCTTCTGAAACCGCTGGTCAGTTAGTTGAACTAGCTTCTGAAACCGCTCGTCAGTATGCTGTTGAACTGGCTTCTGAAACCGCTGGTCAGTTTGTTGAACTAGCTTCTGAAACCGCTCGTCAGTATGCTGTTGAACTGGCTTCTGAAACCGCTGGTCAGTTTGTTGAACTAGCTTCTGAAACCGCTGGTCAGTTTGCTGTTGAACTGGCTTCTGAAACCGCTCGTCAGTTTGTTGAACTAGCTTCTGAAACCGCTGGTCAGTTTGCTGTTGATCTGGCTTCTGAAACCGCTGGTCAGTTTGCTGTTGAACTGGCTTCTGAAACCGCTCGTCAGTTTGCTGTTGAACTGGCTTCTGAAACCGCTCGTCAGTTTGCTGTTGAACTGGCTTCTGAAACCGCTCGTCAGTTTGCTGTTGAACTGGCTTCTGAAACCGCTCGTCAGTTTGCTGGAACATCAGGGCTTCAGGATTCTGGGGCAGATCACTCCACTGAGGAACAGCATGACAAAACACACAAACTGCCAATATCTGAACCACACACAAACTACCAGCCATTGTTCAATAGCTAGTCACAAAGTGGAGAGGCTGCCCTTTGGTCTTTTTGTACTCTACAGATTTCAGCTAATTAATGATAGCTCCTCCTTCTTCATTAACTGTAATGATTCCCCAGACTTGCACAAGTGGGAGTTCATATATCATTGGTTCTCAAAATGCAAGTCTTCTTTCTTGTTTTGAACATGGATATAGACACAAACTTAAGCTGAATTCAGAAAATCTTACTAACTTTACCATTTCTGTCATATAATTATTGATGGAAGAACTAATATGGCAGCATGCACTCCCGATTCAGCCTTGGCCTTATCCTTTGTACTACACAGGTTGAATAGTATTGACACTTTAACAGTGGGGAATGAAATGCACTATACAATTAAAAGAACTTGATTTCACTTTCAAAAGCACTCAACTTCTGAAACTTTGCAGCTAAACTCTGCAGGACACTGGCCCACCAAGAACAAGTTTGGTGACCCCTGATCTAGGATTTGGCTTTGTTTGTGTGTGCAGACCGATCGGTGTATGACAGATGCCATGCAATAAAACTAAGGTGTCTTTAAGATGTGCAGGTCATCGCAGTACTTATTGTGACATGCGCATATTAAGAGATATACTGTACAGATCTCAACTGCTTGACTGTTATGATTCTTAAAAATAAACATTTTTACCATGAAAAATATATTTAAAAACTTTTTTGAAAATTATTAAGATTGTAAAGACATTTATTCATTTATTAAATGAGACTTGTTTATAATAGCCTACTGAAAGAAAATACTATGCAATTTTTTTTATTATTATTATTAGTTAAATTATTACATTATTAATAAACATTTAGTGGAGGGTTTAAATCTAACAATAAATGTTATATGTTTGCTAATTTTTCTTTTTACATTTTTATAGGTTAAATTATGCTGGATATTGATAGATATATTCTCAATCCAATGTTTTAATGCATCCTTCATTGTTATCAGAATCAGCTTTATTCGCCAGGTGTGTGCAAACACACGAGGAATTTGTTTAATTTAAAAGTTTGGGGTCAGTTATTAGGTTTATAATAACCTATAGGCCTAACATGTCAAAACAAACTGAAGCAGTTAAACTGACAACTGCAAGCTAAGTAGGTGTTTTTTTTATTGTTTTAAAGTGAACATGAATAGGCCTTCTAAACATCTCTATGAAGTACAGTTTGCATAATACACCGGTGTGTGAGACTGTAAATGTCTGAGTTGTGTTACTGTTCTGTGCCCATCATCCGCTATTTCCAGCACTTAAATCAAGCCACTCTTTAATACATGACGTTTATTTCACATGTCATTGCGTTGGTTCTCGATTTAAGCCATTGAAGTACTCCGTTTCTACAACTACTCATTTGGCGCACATCATACTATGAAACCTGTAAACCTCTAAAACTAACTCCATAGTGAGATCAACTTGCTAGCGGTTTGCCCGAGTGTCGCATTTCTTTTACTAGAATTCAGTCTAATGGCTTTCGCATGTGCATGGCCCATTATTTCTTCTGCTCGGAAGTGCACGGCTTAGAGGGAACATTGGTCATGACTGACCATCACTGCACACCAGCCAGGAAGCAGGAATGGTGTGAACACTGGCCAGAGAAATCCATATAGCACAGTTGGAAAACTGTCATAGCCTTTAATTTCATAAGGCATTTTGACGATTTGAGTGGTGGGTCCTAGGTCTGCCATTGGAGCTTAACAAGCAGTTGTTAAAATTAAGTTTTGTAGATGCTCAGCTTTAGCAAGATGTCACTTTGTTGGTGAGAATGTGAGGCCTTAAAGCAAACGGAGCATCAGTTTAGTAGAGCGTCCCTTTAAACCAAACTATAAACAGTGTTTGAGACTCCGCTAACAAGAGCCAGAGAAACAAGAATCTTGAAGTTACAGGCAGTTTATTAAAATCACTGAATTCACATGACCAGAGTAACTTCTCCACTAGAAACCACTGTCTGTCCACTCGAGATGGTCTTGGCATGAGTATCTCTTCCTGCAGGAGAAGTTGGCAAGAGCATGAGGGGCATTTCAGAAACTCATTTCATCAAGTTAAGTTACAGCAAGTACTCACTCTTCCTGGTGCAGCTTTGCTCACAGGAGCCAGAAGAGGGATGACACACCTCTGTACTGCAGTGGATGAAGATCTGACAGAGGGGAAAAGAGTTAAGCCATAGAACCCATTTAAGAATTAAGTGTAATATTAAGGGTTCAGGAAGAGCTAGAGAGCATACGGTTTCCTGCAGAGCCACCAGTGAGTCTGGATCTACAAATGTGAACATCTTCACAACGAAGCGCTTGTAGTGGGTTGGGAACTGAAGACCAGATGATCCAGTCACTGCAACCAGTGTGGTCAGATAACGGTCATCCTGGTAAGGGCATCTGCAAGGGAAAGAGGTTAGAGAGTGTCTCCCAGCAGACTAACTGGATGAAGACTGGCATTACACTCACCCATCAACCAGAAGGTCCCACTGGGGGAGACTGAGTGGACTGGGGGTTGAAGTCGCCCAACAATGTCCCAGCATCAGGAAAATGTTGGGGTCAGTCCTCTCCATAATGCGCACCTCAACATACACAGGCTCTCGCAGGACTTTTGTGACAGGATAATCAGCGTCACTGTAGTAGGATGTGTAGGCCTCATCCCCTGAGGATGAACACTGGGGTTTAACCAGAGTCAAGTTTGAAAGGCTTTAGGAAGACACAGGACAAGACCTTACCTTCAGCACAGCCTTTGGTGACACATTGGCCATTGGCCAATCTGAGCTCCACCCTGAGAGGTCCAGGAGCAGCTACTGGTGGAGGTGGAGGAACAGAGTTGACCTCCACAACCAGAGCTTCAACAGACGTGCCAGAGTACCTACACTGGAAGAGAAGCCTGGACAACAGACGGTGAGCTTGTAGCATTTATCAGGGATTAAAATTCACTCCAAATCATAGATCACTTACTCAAAATGACTGTCCCTTGTGATGGCACCAAACGGTCCAATCCCTACTTCATATGAGGAGGTCATGCTGTTCTCATACACCACATATCCACTATCCTCCTGTGAATTGGAACAGTGTTAGCATCCAGTCCATCATAAGCAAAGCAGAATAACACCAGAAGCAGCTGCTCACCGTCATGCTCGTGCCACATGCGGTCACAGGGAACTGGTATATAGCAAAAGAAGGTGTGGACTCCACAGGACCGCAAGATGGGTCGTTTCCACCCTGTAGACGCACTGAATCCAGACTCAGTCGAGGCAGAGTAAGATCTCTTGACACCACTACCACAAACTGACCATCTCTAATACACTGGACAGTCACTGGAACAAAGGTACAAGAGAAGGTTAATCCTGAGAATCTGTTTATCAACAGAATAAGACTGAGAGAGCTTACCTGCTCTCCCATAGTAACACTGCTGTCCGTTAAAGCAGCAGTTGATAGCTTCACACTCAGCACCACTGATCCCAGGTTGTCCACATTGGATCTGCTCATAATCAGCTACAGCACATTTATCAAGGGGCTCAGTTTGCTGTTGAACTGGCTTCTGAAACCGCTGGTCAGTTTGTTGAACTAGCTTCTGAAACCGCCGGTCAGTATGCTGTTGAACTGGCTTCTGAAACCGCTGGTCAGTTTGTTGAACTAGCTTCTGAAACCGCCGGTCAGTATGCTGTTGAACTGGCTTCTGAAACCGCTGGTCAGTTAGTTGAACTAGCTTACGAAACCGCTCGTCAGTATGCTGTTGAACTGGCTTCTGAAACCGCTCGTCAGTATGCTGTTGAACTGGCTTCTGAAACCGCTGGTCAGTTACTTGAACTAGCTTCTGAAACCGCTCGTCAGTTTGTTGAACTGGCTTCTGAAACCGCTGGTCAGTTAGTTGAACTAGCTTCTGAAACCGCTCGTCAGTATGCTGTTGAACTGGCTTCTGAAACCGCTGGTCAGTTAGTTGAACTAGCTTCTGAAACCGCTCGTCAGTTTGTTGAACTGGCTTCTGAAACCGCTGGTCAGTTAGTTGAACTAGCTTCTGAAACCGCTCGTCAGTATGCTGTTGAACTGGCTTCTGAAACCGCTGGTCAGTTAGTTGAACTAGCTTCTGAAACCGCTCGTCAGTATGCTGTTGAACTGGCTTCTGAAACCGCTGGTCAGTTTGTTGAACTAGCTTCTGAAACCGCTCGTCAGTATGCTGTTGAACTGGCTTCTGAAACCGCTGGTCAGTTAGTTGAACTAGCTTCTGAAACCGCTGGTCAGTTTGTTGAACTAGCTTCTGAAACCGCTCGTCAGTATGCTGTTGAACTGGCTTCTGAAACCGCTGGTCAGTTAGTTGAACTAGCTTCTGAAACCGCTCGTCAGTATGCTGTTGAACTGGCTTCTGAAACCGCTGGTCAGTTAGTTGAACTAGCTTCTGAAACCGCTCGTCAGTTTGTTGAACTGGCTTCTGAAACCGCTGGTCAGTTAGTTGAACTAGCTTCTGAAACCGCTCGTCAGTATGCTGTTGAACTGGCTTCTGAAACTGCTGGTCAGTTTGTTGAACTAGCTTCTGAAACCGCTGGTCAGTTTGCTGTTGAACTGGCTTCTGAAACCGCTCGTCAGTTTGTTGAACTAGCTTCTGAAACCGCTCGTCAGTTTGCTGCTGAACTGGCTTCTGAAACCGCTCGTCAGTTTGCTGTTGAACTGGCTTCTGAAACCGCTCGTCAGTTTGCTGTTGAACTGGCTTCTGAAACCGCTCGTCAGTTTGCTGTTGAACTGGCTTCTGAAACCGCTCGTCAGTTTGCTGGAACATCAGGGCTTCAGGATTCTGGGGCAGATCACTCCACTGAGGAACAGCATGACAAAACACACAAACTGCCAATATCTGAACCACACACAAACTACCAGCCATTGTTCAATAGCTAGTCACAAAGTGGAGAGGCTGCCCTTTGGTCTTTTTGTACTCTACAGATTTCAGCTAATTAATGATAGCTCCTCCTTCTTCATTAACTGTAATGATTCCCCAGACTTGCACAAGTGGGAGTTCATATATCATTGGTTCTCAAAATGCAAGTCTTCTTTCTTGTTTTGAACATGGATATAGACACAAACTTAAGCTGAATTCAGAAAATCTTACTAACTTTACCATTTCTGTCATATAATTATTGATGGAAGAACTAATATGGCAGCATGCACTCCCGATTCAGCCTTGGCCTTATCCTTTGTACTACACAGGTTGAATAGTATTGACACTTTAACAGTGGGGAATGAAATGCACTATACAATTAAAAGAACTTGATTTCACTTTCAAAAGCACTCAACTTCTGAAACTTTGCAGCTAAACTCTGCAGGACACTGGCCCACCAAGAACAAGTTTGGTGACCCCTGATCTAGGATTTGGCTTTGTTTGTGTGTGCAGACCGATCGGTGTATGACAGATGCCATGCAATAAAACTAAGGTGTCTTTAAGATGTGCAGGTCATCGCAGTACTTATTGTGACATGCGCATATTAAGAGATATACTGTACAGATCTCAACTGCTTGACTGTTATGATTCTTAAAAATAAACATTTTTACCATGAAAAATATATTTAAAAACTTTTTTGAAAATTATTAAGATTGTAAAGACATTTATTCATTTATTAAATGAGACTTGTTTATAATAGCCTACTGAAAGAAAATACTATGCAATTTTTTTTATTATTATTATTAGTTAAATTATTACATTATTAATAAACATTTAGTGGAGGGTTTAAATCTAACAATAAATGTTATATGTTTGCTAATTTTTCTTTTTACATTTTTATAGGTTAAATTATGCTGGATATTGATAGATATATTCTCAATCCAATGTTTTAATGCATCCTTCATTGTTATCAGAATCAGCTTTATTCGCCAGGTGTGTGCAAACACACGAGGAATTTGTTGTGTTTTTTTTAAGGTGCTCCTTAATTTAAAAGTTTGGGGTCAGTTATTAGGTTTATAATAACCTATAGGCCTAACATGTCAAAACAAACTGAAGCAGTTAAACTGACAACTGCAAGCTAAGTAGGTGTTTTTTTTATTGTTTTAAAGTGAACATGAATAGGCCTTCTAAACATCTCTATGAAGTACAGTTTGCATAATACACCGGTGTGTGAGACTGTAAATGTCTGAGTTGTGTTACTGTTCTGTGCCCATCATCCGCTATTTCCAGCACTTAAATCAAGCCACTCTTTAATACATGACGTTTATTTCACATGTCATTGCGTTGGTTCTCGATTTAAGCCATTGAAGTACTCCGTTTCTACAACTACTCATTTGGCGCACATCATACTATGAAACCTGTAAACCTCTAAAACTAACTCCATAGTGAGATCAACTTGCTAGCGGTTTGCCCGAGTGTCGCATTTCTTTTACTAGAATTCAGTCTAATGGCTTTCGCATGTGCATGGCCCATTATTTCTTCTGCTCGGAAGTGCACGGCTTAGAGGGAACATTGGTCATGACTGACCATCACTGCACACCAGCCAGGAAGCAGGAATGGTGTGAACACTGGCCAGAGAAATCCATATAGCACAGTTGGAAAACTGTCATAGCCTTTAATTTCATAAGGCATTTTGACGATTTGAGTGGTGGGTCCTAGGTCTGCCATTGGAGCTTAACAAGCAGTTGTTAAAATTAAGTTTTGTAGATGCTCAGCTTTAGCAAGATGTCACTTTGTTGGTGAGAATGTGAGGCCTTAAAGCAAACGGAGCATCAGTTTAGTAGAGCGTCCCTTTAAACCAAACTATAAACAGTGTTTGAGACTCCGCTAACAAGAGCCAGAGAAACAAGAATCTTGAAGTTACAGGCAGTTTATTAAAATCACTGAATTCACATGACCAGAGTAACTTCTCCACTAGAAACCACTGTCTGTCCACTCGAGATGGTCTTGGCATGAGTATCTCTTCCTGCAGGAGAAGTTGGCAAGAGCATGAGGGGCATTTCAGAAACTCATTTCATCAAGTTAAGTTACAGCAAGTACTCACTCTTCCTGGTGCAGCTTTGCTCACAGGAGCCAGAAGAGGGATGACACACCTCTGTACTGCAGTGGATGAAGATCTGACAGAGGGGAAAAGAGTTAAGCCATAGAACCCATTTAAGAATTAAGTGTAATATTAAGGGTTCAGGAAGAGCTAGAGAGCATACGGTTTCCTGCAGAGCCACCAGTGAGTCTGGATCTACAAATGTGAACATCTTCACAACGAAGCGCTTGTAGTGGGTTGGGAACTGAAGACCAGATGATCCAGTCACTGCAACCAGTGTGGTCAGATAACGGTCATCCTGGTAAGGGCATCTGCAAGGGAAAGAGGTTAGAGAGTGTCTCCCAGCAGACTAACTGGATGAAGACTGGCATTACACTCACCCATCAACCAGAAGGTCCCACTGGGGGAGACTGAGTGGACTGGGGGTTGAAGTCGCCCAACAATGTCCCAGCATCAGGAAAATGTTGGGGTCAGTCCTCTCCATAATGCGCACCTCAACATACACAGGCTCTCGCAGGACTTTTGTGACAGGATAATCAGCGTCACTGTAGTAGGATGTGTAGGCCTCATCCCCTGAGGATGAACACTGGGGTTTAACCAGAGTCAAGTTTGAAAGGCTTTAGGAAGACACAGGACAAGACCTTACCTTCAGCACAGCCTTTGGTGACACATTGGCCATTGGCCAATCTGAGCTCCACCCTGAGAGGTCCAGGAGCAGCTACTGGTGGAGGTGGAGGAACAGAGTTGACCTCCACAACCAGAGCTTCAACAGACGTGCCAGAGTACCTACACTGGAAGAGAAGCCTGGACAACAGACGGTGAGCTTGCAGCATTTATCAGGGATTAAAATTCACTCCAAATCATAGATCACTTACTCAAAATGACTGTCCCTTGTGATGGCACCAAACGGTCCAATCCCTACTTCATATGAGGAGGTCATGCTGTTCTCATACACCACATATCCACTATCCTCCTGTGAATTGGAACAGTGTTAGCATCCAGTCCATCATAAGCAAAGCAGAATAACACCAGAAGCAGCTGCTCACCGTCATGCTCGTGCCACATGCGGTCACAGGGAACTGGTATATAGTGTGACGCGTGTCCCGGGACCTCATTAGCGTCGCCCTGGAAACGGAGGAAAATCACCTGCACGTCATTAGCACGGGCTGGCCGGCCACACCCGACACTCATTAGCAGGAAGATAAAAGGACGCCAAAGCCAGAGGAGGGTGAGATATGACTCCAGTGCTAACCTCGCTGACTTTTCCTCTCCCTCTACCGCAGAGAGCGACTCCTGACCGGCCAGCCCACCACACACGGATCACACGGGAGACACGGACACGAGAGCTTCACCCACGCAGAGCACGAGAGCACAGCGGATCCTGGAGCACGATTATCTTCCCCACGAGCACGACGGCACACACGAACACTCACAATAAAAGCACCCTTCGGGGCATTTATTGAATATCCGTGTCGCGTGATTCTTCCTCCCGTTACACTGGTGGAGAATGCGGGCATAAACGGGAAGAATCACCGACCGGTATCTTTCGTTTTCCCCGTCCTAACCTCGTGGTTTTTTTTCCTCTGTTTCTTTTTTGTTTCACCCAGGCGGCGACTCCTCCCCAGCCATGGAAGAGCTGCTTAAGCATCTGACCGAAGTCAGCATCTGCCAGCAGCAGATTACTGAGCATATGGCTGCCCGACAAGGAGAGGTGGAGCGGGAACTCGCCGCCCTCCGAGCCGCCTCCGCCCAGCGGGTTCCGCTGCCCGACCCCCGTCTCAGAGCGCCGGCACTATTGCCAAAAATGACGGCCCACGATGACGTCGAGAGCTATCTCCTCATGTTCGAGGCAACCGCGAGCCAGGAAGGCTGGGCCCCGGACGAGTGGGCGCGCGCGCTGGCGCCGCTGCTTTCTGGCGAACCCCAGCGGGCCTATTTTTCTATGACTCCGGAAGTGAGAGAGTCCTATGAAGAAGTGAAGAAGGAAATTCTGTCCCGGGTAGGCCTTTCACCCATTGCCGCGGCCCAACTAGCGCACGACTGGGAATATTCCCCCCCGGCTGCCAGCCCGCGCCCAGGCCGCCGATTTGTCCCGCCTCGTCCGTCATTGGTTGCTGGTAGGAGACCCCAGCGCCGCCCAAGTGGCTGAGAGAGTGGCCGTGGACCGTCTCCTTCGGGCGCTGCCCCGCCCCATTCGCCAGGCTGCCGGCATGCGGAACCCGCTCACCATGGGAGATCTGGTAGAGGCCATCGAGTTGGCGGAGGCGGCCCAACGTCGTGAGGCTGGGGAGCGAGCGCCACCGATTCCCCGAAGGGTGCACCAGGAGCGACGCTCGCCGGAGGGTACCTTTCGGCCAGTAGGCAGGCCGGCGGCTCCCGAGCCCCAGGACGAGCCGATGCCCACGGAGCCGCCCACCGCACCACGACGGGCATGGCTGGCAGGTTGCATCGTCCACAACGAGGCCCCACCGACTGCCCCGAAGATCGATGTCAGGGTCAACGGGCGGCCCTACCGGGCCCTGCTGGACTCGGGCAGCGCGGTCAGCCTGTTGAAATCGTCAGTGGTGTCCCCGCAGCCAGGAACCAGGGCCGTGCTCCCCATCACCTGCGTGCATGGCGATACGCACCAGGTCCCCGCCCGAAAAGTGAAGATCACTGCCGCCTCTGGGTCCTGGCACGTCGAAGTGGGTCTGGTGAAGGACCTACCCGTCCCGGTTCTCCTAGGACGGAACTGGCCAGGATTCGACCGCCTGCTCGCTGCCGCTACCCAACCTGCCAGCCCGGCCGGGAGCCGCCGAACTTGGAGATTCAGCCGCCGTCCCCGCCAACGCGCCGCCCTCTTGGCCTCGGACAGCCCTCGAGATGGTGAGTCCCCCTCCCAAACCACTAATCTCTTCTATGACCTCTTCCAACAGGTTAAGGGAGGTGGGGCTTTTGCCAAGGAACAGCTCGGGGACGAGCGGCTGAAGCACTGCTGGGCTCAAGTGAGGGTGACCGAGGGAAAGGAAGTGCAACCACCGCCCCACCCGGTCCCCCACTTCATTGTAGAAAATGGCCTGCTCTACTGTGTCGCACCGCGAAGGGGGGAGGAGAAACAACTGCTGGTGGTGCCCCGGTCCAAGACGGAGACAGTGATCGAGCTCGCCCACTCCCACCCCATGGCCGGGCACCTAGCGGCCCACAACACGATCCAACGGATCAGGGATCGATTTCACTGGCCCGGACTCGATGCGGATGTGAAGCGCTTTTGTCGCGCCTGCCCCACATGCCAGCGAACCTCACCCAGCACTCCTCCCCCCAGCCCACTGATTCCGCTGCCCATCATCGAGGTACCCTTCGAGCGGATAGGCATGGATCTCGTAGGGCCGCTGCCGAAGTCCGCCCGGGGCCATGAACACATCCTGGTCATCGTGGACTATGCCACTCGCTACCCCGAAGCCATCCCTCTCCGGAAAGCAACATCTAAGGCGATCGCTCAGGAACTCTTCCTGCTGTGTAGTCGAGTTGGCATCCCCGCGGAGATATTGACCGACCAAGGCACCCCGTTTATGTCCCGGACCATGGCAGATCTCTGTCGGCTCCTGCAAGTAAAACAGCTCCGCACCTCAGTCTACCACCCCCAGACCGATGGGCTCGTCGAGAGATTTAACCAAACCTTGAAGCGGATGCTCCGTCGGGTAGCCGCGGAGGACCGGCGGGACTGGGACCGGATGCTCCCATACGTCCTCTTTGGGATTCGAGAGGTGCCCCAAGCATCGACCGGCTTCACCCCGTTCGAGCTCCTATTCGGACGTCAACCCCGCGGACTACTCGACGTCGCCAAGGAAGCCTGGGAGCAACAGCCGGCAGCCCATCGGTCCACTATCGAGCACATCCGTGAGATGAGGGAACGGATCGACAGAGTCATGCCACTGGTTCGGGAGCACCTCACCAAGGCGCAGCAAGCCCAACAGCGACACTACGACCGGGCAGCCCAACCACGGGAGTTCCAGCCTGGAGACCTCGTCCTGGTTCTGGTACCGACAGCAGCCTGTAAATTCCTCGCAAAATGGCAGGGACCCTTCACGGTGACGGAAAAGGTGGGGCCCGTCACCTATCGCGTACGTCAACCCGGGAGGCGGAAGGAAGATCAACTATATCACATAAACCTCCTGAAACGGTGGGCCGGGACGAGAACCCAACTGGCCGCCCTAGCCACCTGTACTCCCGTGGTTGTAGACGTCAACCCCCACCTATCGGCTGCCCAGAAGACGGAGCTGCAACACCTGGTCGGTCAATTCTCCGACGTGTTCTCTCCACTCCCCGGGCGGACCAATGTCCTTCAGCATGACATCCGTACTCCACCTGGCACCATCGTCCGGCAGCGGCCCTACCGAGTGCCAGAGGCTCGGCGACACGCCATCGAAGAGGAAGTGCAGGAGATGCTGAAGTTAGGGGTAATCGAGCCCTCGCGCAGCCCCTGGTCCAGCCCCATCGTCATGGTCCCAAAACCGGACGGCACCCTCCGCTTCTGTAACGACTTCCGCCGCCTAAACGAGGTCTCCGAGTTCGATGGATACCCCATGCCGCGGGTAGATGAGCTGTTAGATCGGCTGGGGAGGGCCCGGTATATCTCCACCTTGGACCTCACCAAAGGATACTGGCAGGTACCCCTGTCGGACGAAGCAAGGCCGAAGACCGCCTTTTCCACCCCCAGTGGGCACTGGCAGTATCGGGTCCTCCCCTTCGGCCTGCATGGGGCCCCAGCCACCTTCCAGAGGTTAATGGACATCTTGCTGAGGCCCCATCAACCCTACGCCGCTGCCTACTTGGACGACGTTGTGGTCCATTCGGAGACCTGGGAGGACCATCTGGAGCGGCTGCGGAGGGTGCTCGGGGAGCTACGCAGGGCCGGACTAACCGCCAATCCCCGGAAATGCCACCTTGCCCTCGATGAAGCCAAGTACCTGGGCTACCAGGTGGGACGGGGGCTAATTAAACCCCAAGAGAAGAAGGTGGCAGCGATTCTCTCGGCCCCACGGCCCACCTCCAAGACCCAGGTGCGTGCCTTTTTGGGATTGGCGGGATACTATCGGTGTTTTATCCCTAACTTCTCCTCCTTAGCAGCACCCCTGACAGACCTGACCAGGAAGGGGCAGCCGGAGAGAGTCATCTGGGGACACACCGAAGAGGAGGCCTTCAGGAGGGTGAAGGAGGCTCTCACCGCGGCGCCGGTGCTCCGAGCCCCGGACTTCAACTGCCCCTTCCTGTTGCAAACGGACGCCTCCGACACCGGGTTGGGAGCCGTCCTCTCCCAGGTACAGGACGGTGAGGAACACCCGGTGATCTACATTAGCTGAAAGCTGACCCCCACGGAGCAACGGTACGCCGCCGTGGAGAAGGAAGCGTTGGCCGTCAAGTGGGCAGTCCTGGAGCTCAGATATTACCTCCTTGGCCGGAAGTTCACGCTCTTCACCGATCACGCCCCTCTACAATGGATGGCACGGGCCAAGGAGACGAACGCAAGAGTCACCCGCTGGTTCCTGGCGCTCCAGGACTTCCACTTCGTCGTGCAACATCGGGCGGGGACGGCCAACGCCAACGCGGACGGACTTTCCCGGATCTGGTCAGCTTTCGCAGGTCTGTCAGGTATTTCTCCCCACCCTCCCCCTATTTCCCCTCTCGCCCACAGGTACAGGACGACGCTTAGGGGGGGGGAGTGTGACGCGTGTCCCGGGACCTCATTAGCGTCGCCCTGGAAACGGAGGAAAATCACCTGCACGTCATTAGCACGGGCTGGCCGGCCACACCTGACACTCATTAGCAGGAAGATAAAAGGACGCCAAAGCCAGAGGAGGGTGAGATATGACTCCAGTGCTAACCTCGCTGACTTTTCCTCTCCCTCTACCGCAGAGAGCGACTCCTGACCGGCCAGCCCACCACACACGGATCACACGGGAGACACGGACACGAGAGCTTCACCCACGCAGAGCACGAGAGCACAGCGGATCCTGGAGCACGATTATCTTCCCCACGAGCACGACGGCACACACGAACACTCACAATAAAAGCACCCTTCGGGGCATTTATTGAATATCCGTGTCGCGTGATTCTTCCTCCCGTTACAATAGCAAAAGAAGGTGTGGACTCCACAGGACCGCAAGATGGGTCGTTTCCACCCTGTAGACGCACTGAATCCAGACTCAGTCGAGGCAGAGTAAGATCTCTTGACACCACTACCACAAACTGACCATCTCTAATACACTGGACAGTCACTGGAACAAAGGTACAAGAGAAGGTTAATCCTGAGAATCTGTTTATCAACAGAATAAGACTGAGAGAGCTTACCTGCTCTCCCATAGTAACACTGCTGTCCGTTAAAGCAGCAGTTGATAGCTTCACACTCAGCACCACTGATCCCAGGTTGTCCACATTGGATCTGCTCATAATCAGCTACAGCACATTTATCAAGGGGCTCAGTTTGCTGTTGAACTGGCTTCTGAAACCGCTGGTCAGTTTGTTGAACTAGCTTCTGAAACCGCCGGTCAGTATGCTGTTGAACTGGCTTCTGAAACCGCTGGTCAGTTAGTTGAACTAGCTTCTGAAACCGCTCGTCAGTATGCTGTTGAACTGGCTTCTGAAACCGCTCATCAGTTTGTTGAACTAGCTTCTGAAACCGCTCGTCAGTTTGCTGCTGAACTGGCTTCTGAAACCGCTCGTCAGTTTGCTGCTGAACTGGCTTCTGAAACCGCTCGTCAGTTTGCTGTTGAACTGGCTTCTGAAACCGCTCGTCAGTTTGTTGAACTAGCTTCTGAAACCGCTCGTCAGTTTGCTGCTGAACTGGCTTCTGAAACCGCTCGTCAGTTTGCTGCTGAACTGGCTTCTGAAACCGCTCGTCAGTTTGCTGTTGAACTGGCTTCTGAAACCGCTCGTCAGTTTGCTGTTGAACTGGCTTCTGAAACCGCTCGTCAGTTTGCTGTTGAACTGGCTTCTGAAACCGCTCGTCAGTTTGCTGTTGAACTGGCTTCTGAAACCGCTCGTCAGTTTGCTGTTGAACTGGCTTCTGAAACCGCTCGTCAGTTTGCTGGAACATCAGGGCTTCAGGATTCTGGGGCAGATCACTTCACTGAGGAACAGCATGACAAAACACACAAACTGCCAATATCTGAACCACACACAAACTACCAGCCATTGTTCAATAGCTAGTCACAAAGTGGAGAGGCTGCCCTTTGGTCTTTTTGTACTCTACAGATTTCAGCTAATTAATGATAGCTCCTCCTTCTTCATTAACTGTAATGATTCCCCAGACTTGCACAAGTGGGAGTTCATATATCATTGGTTCTCAAAATGCAAGTCTTCTTTCTTGTTTTGAACATGGATATAGACACAAACTTAAGCTGAATTCAGAAAATCTTACTAACTTTACCATTTCTGTCATATAATTATTGATGGAAGAACTAATATGGCAGCATGCACTCCCGATTCAGCCTTGGCCTTATCCTTTGTACTACACAGGTTGAATAGTTTTGACACTTTAACAGTGGGGAATGAAATGCACTATACAATTAAAAGAACTTGATTTCACTTTCAAAAGCACTCAACTTCTGAAACTTTGCTGCTAAACTCTGCAGGACACTGGCCCACCAAGAACAAGTTTGGTGACCCCTGATCTAGGATTTGGCTTTGTTTGTGTATGTAGACCGATCGGTGTATGACAGATGCCATGCAATAAAACTAAGGTGTCTTTAAGATGTGCAGGTCATTGCAGTACTTATTGTGACATGCGCATATTAAGAGATATACTGTACAGATCTCAACTGCTTGACTGTTATGATTCTTAAAAATAAGCATTTTTACCATGAAAAATATATTTAAAAACTTTTTTGAAAATTATTAAGATTGTAAAGACATTTATTCATTTATTAAATGTGTGAGAAAATGTTATTACCTAATACATTACACATGAGACTTGTTTATAATAGCCTACATAGGCTACTGAAAGAAAATATGTTGTAATGCATCCTTCATTGTTATCAGAATCAGAATCAGAATTAGCTTTATTTCTCCAGGTGTGTGCAAACACACGAGGAATTTGTTGTGTTTTTTTTAAGGTGCTCCTGGTACATACATACATACACATCTGACATGAGAACAGAAAAAAAAAAAAAAAACATTTAAATAGTAAGACTTAACAATAGATAATAATAATAATAATAATAATAATAATAAGTATGAATCTGGAACATTAGATTTATGTACAGATTTGTGCATTATTTACTCTATATACAGCTGTATAAATAAACAGATATGTATATGTATTTACATAATACTTGAGAAAGAGGCAATAATTAAAGATGGAGAATGAATTACAGAATGAATTACAGAACACAGGTAATGATCCATGTGTTAGCTATTTAAGCTGGAGATGGCATGGGGGAAAAAAATGTTTTTATGCCTAGATGTTCTAGTGCACAGAGATCTGTAGCGTCTGCCTGAAGGTAGAAGTGCAAACAGGTTGTGTCCGGGGTGAGAGGGGTCTTTGATGATGTTACCTGCCTGTTTCTTCACTCTGGAGTTGTACAAGTCCTTAAGGCTGGGCAGGTGCACACCAATTATCTTTTCTGCTGTTCTAACAGTCCGTTGAAGTCTTCTTAAAGAAGACTTGACAAAAATGTTATGACAAAAATGTTAGTTTCTTTAACTTAGTCCTCTTCAGTTCCACCTGGCATTGTCATAACATTGAACTTTTGATCCTAAGCTATAGCTCTCACAAGCTAAAAATGTTTCTAAATCTGAATGAAAAATTCAGAAAGAAAAGAAAAGAAAAAAAGTTCTTCACCATCAGTTGCATTTTGCCATATTTCATTTTAAACACCGTATTAAGAACAAATACTGCTTTATTCAAGGATGCCAGAAGTATTTCTCATTGTTCACAATTCTAACTGCTTGAGTCCTCAATATCCACAGACTCTCTCCAGTAAGGTGCGATTATTTGATAAATTGAACAAATCCTGACCTTTCTCTGAGCGTACTGGAGCTCCTCTCTTTCTGCAGTGGAACACAATTCCTCCCGTTTCAGTTCCTGTAGAAGACATGAACAGTCTGTGAGCTGGATGAAATGACACGCAAGTATGAAGAAAGGCAGAGCGAAGACTACAAATTAAATAACTGTGAATTTCACAGATTAATTGTGAGATCAATCCATTATTATGAAATTATTATGTTTGGCTATCCTGTTTACACATGTAAATAAACATACATCTAGTAAAACATTTAATAATCAAGGCTGTAGAAATCCAAAGGTGCAGCAAATGATTCATTTATTATTAGATACACTGAATTAAATAATAGCCAAATAAATAAATGAGAACAGGAGAAGAACAACTATTAGGTCTGGTGAGAAATAATATGTTCAAACATCTGAAAAAGCGCATTTTGGATGATCTGTTTGGAGATTAAAGCTTTGAAAATACAACAAAGATATCTAACTAGTTGGCTCTGCTCAGCAGCTAATGTGAGTGTAGCGTTGTGTTTATCTGCACTAGAGGGCACAGTGAGCAGCAGGTTGAGCAGCAGCGCTGAGACTCTCGGCTCTCGCCGGGTTCAGTGGCGGAGCCTGTAATCCAAGCTACTGGGAGGCTGAGGCTGGCGGATCGCTTGAGCTCAGGGCTTCTGGGCTGCAGTGGACTATGTCGATCGGGTGTCCGCGCTAAGTTCGGTATCGATATGGTGCTCCTGGGGGAGCTCGGGACCACCAGGTCGTCTAAGGAGGGGTGAACCGGCCCAGGTCGGAGACGGAGCAGGTCAAAGCCCCCGTGCCGATCAGTAGTGGGATCGCGCCTGAGAATAGACACTGCATCGCAGCCTGAACAATACAGAGAGATCCAGACTTTTCTTAAATAACTTACTTTTTAATGCATCCTTCATTACAAAAAATTGTTATGACAAAACTATTATTTTTAATAAAACATATTCTCAGGTAGTCAGCGCCAGTAGTCTCATGGGCAGCGTGCAGACATATAACGCGTTGTGCTTCGGGCGTCCTGAGTTCGAGTCCCAGATTGGGGACTTTTCCCGATCCTGTCCTATTCTCTCTCCAACTTCATTTCCTGTCAATACTTAAAGGAACACTCCACTTTTTTTGGAAATAGGCTCATTCTCCAACTCCCCCAGAGTTAATAAGTTGAGTTTTACCATTTCTGAATCCATTCAGCTGATCTCTGGATCTGGCGATAGCACTTTTAGCATAGCTTAGCATAGATCATTGAATCCGATTAAGACCAGTAGCATCGCGTTCAAAAATGACCAAAGAGTTTCGATATTTGTCCTATTTAAAACTTGACTCTTCTGTAGTTATATCGTGTACTAAGACCGGCAGAAAATGAAAAGTTGCGATTTTCTAGGCTGATATGATTAGGAACTACTCTCATTCCGGCGTAATAATCAAGGAACTTTGGTGCCGTAACATGGCCGCAGCAGGCGCAGTGATATTACGCAGCGCCTGAAAGTAGTCCCCAGCTAGGTAACTACTAGTTATAATGAGCCTATTTCCAAAAAAAGTGGAGTGGTCCTTTAACCGTCATATCAAAAGAAAGGCCCAAATGCCAAAAAAAAAAAAAAAAACGTGAGTCTTAAAAAATTATAAACAGGTAAATTCTTTTGATCAGTTTTAAAAACTCCATACAGCTGCTTTTGGATTTTCCTCATTTTTGAGGTTTGCATAATTGATTCTGAATGATCTGATTCCGCAAAGCACTTATGTCTGCTAAAGACTATGGGCCTCATATATAAAATGTTGCGCAGAAACCGTCCTAAATTTGATCTTACGATCGTTTCTCAGAAATGCATACGTGCGATTCATAGAATGAACGTACGAACAGAAAACGAGCGTACGTGCCTCTTTCAGATGTGGAATCTATGAATTGCAAATTATCTTCAACTTGCGCGCAACTGAATGGTTTCAGCTCCCTGCCTTGTAAACAACTCCTAATTAATATCATTAACATATAAAATATCACCAATCATCATAATTTAGAACAGCGACCTGCAAGAACAGCTTACATTTGAAAAAATCTGCATTACTCCGACAATGAAAAGTGCGTACGACTGCTCGGACCCTGACGTGACGCTAAGCACTTTTCCACGTCAAAGACCGTTTTTATAAATATGAGCGTCGGCGTGGATTGGAAAGTGAGTCAGCATCTATGTTTTCTTTACCTGGACGGTAACGGATTGTAAAGTGAAAATCGGCGAGCTCTGACACCCATCTACACCCGGTGGCATTCAACTTCGCAGAGGTCAGGACATAGGTCAATGGATTATTGTCACTGAAAACTGTAAAGGTTGGTGCATAGTACAGGTAGTCTCTGAATTTTTCAGTTATGGCCCATTTCAGAGCTAAAAATTCCAGCTTCCCGCTGTGCAGATGGTAATTTTTCTCCGCTGCCGTCAAAGTGCGAGAACCATAGGCAATTACTCTCAGCTTGCCATTCTGCTGCTGGTATAACACAGCTCCCAACCCTTGGTTGGACGCATCTGTATGAAGGATGAACGGTTGAGAGAAGTCCGGGAATCCCAGGACTGGAGGCTGGATCAAGCAGTTAATCAACTTCTCTAGTATCTCCTGATGTTTTTCTGTCCACTCAATTGATTTACTTGATGGCACCACATGATTTCGTTTGTTGTTTCTTACTTTGTGTTTCCCCTTCCTCTGTGGCCCAGCATCTTCAGCGTTACTTTTCAGCAGATCATAGAGAGGACTGGCAATTCGGGAAAAGTCTTTAATGTATTGCCGATAATAGCTGAGCAGGCCCAGAATCTTGCGTAGCTCCCCCACCGTGCTGGGTGTCTGTTCCTTCAGTGCCGTTACAGCAACAGTGTCTGAGGGATCAATACGACTGCCTTCAGCTGACACAATTCTCCCCAGATATCGCACCTCCTTCTTAAAGAGCTCACATTTTCTTGGTTTTAACTTGACTCCATGGGACTGTAACCTCTGCAGTACTTTCTTCACCGCTTCAACTTGTTCTTCGAAGGACTCAGTGAAGACCAGGATGTCGTCTAAGTACGGTATGCAAATTTTGTCCCTTATCCCTTCCAGACTCTCTTCCATAAACCGTTGGAATGCTGCAGGCGCATTCATAAGGCCGAAAGGAATACAAATCCATTCGTATAGGCCCCACGGTGTTGTGAATGCAGTCAGGTACCTGCTCTCTGGGGACATGAAACCTTGGTGGTACGCCTTTCCTTGGTCTAGCAGCGAAAACCACGTATTGCCTCCCAGCCCATCTAGGATATCCTGCACCCTGGGTATTAGAGCTGATAAAATGTAAAAAAACTGTAACTTGAATGCAATGTAAGTCGCTTTGGATAAAAGCGTCTGCTAAATGCATAAATGTAAATGTAAAATGTAAAATGTATTGGCTGGCGATCAGGGATTGTTTTGCTGTTCTGGTCCCTGTAATCAATACATAGCCTGAGGCTACCATCCTTTTTACAGACACAGACAATTGGGGACGAGTAAGGGGAATGAGACTTGGTCACCCACCCTTGAGCAATCAGGTCGTGTAAGTAGTCCTTCATCTCTTGATATAATGGTTTGGGGACTGATGTGTATGTGCGGGCAACAGGGGTGTTATTATTTAATAAGATACTCAGTTGCAAACCTGGAACACAGCCGATATCGTCATCTGACTTCGAAAAGGCATGACATTCTTCACGTAACATCCGCTTTACTTGTTGTTGTTGGGGCGGAGTTAAATGGCTAACATCCACTGGAGGGTCCCATCGATCTGTATTGCCATCTCCCTCAGTTGTCCCTGGTAGAACCCAAGTAACAGATGCTGTGGCTTCACACTGTGCATTTGATATTGGTAAGACAGACTTAACTGGCTGCAGAGTTCCTAGCTCTGTTCTACCACTGAGCGTGATGCCGTGATCCGTTCCATTCTGCACACTGATAGTAATTATGGGGCGAACCCCCTTTTCCAGAATGAGGAGGGTATCAAAGAGTTCAAGGCCATCTGGGTACATTGGGTTAACGTGTGGCTCAAACAGTAGCACCGTATCTTGTTTCACGTGAGGCACTTTTACCAAACACTGAATTTGCATTACGGTGTGCTTTCTTATGTTCACAGGCTCCTTCCTGGTTCTTACTACGTACTCGCTGAGCCCCTCTGCAGTCACCAGATTGATGAAGGTATGTACACTTTTCTTCTTTATGCTAGGGAAAGCACTTCTGACAGTTCTGTACAAACAAGCATTAGTCACATCAAGAGATCCACTTGTTTCACTTCGTCTCATTATTTGTTCTATCACGTTATACCCGATGATAGGTCTGGGCAATTCTTGGTCCTTCAAAACAAGCACAGGAATGTTTAACTCTCTCTCATTGGTTACAGGGGATGCCAACTTGAAAGCCAACTCCACCCATCCACTGTATGGCATGTTCGCTCCATTGGCTGCCACCAGACGCAGGCTGTCTGGCGCATCGGTCGCCTCCGAAATATTTCTCAGTGTCACCTCAGGTGCATATGTGGCTTTCCATTCCTCATCTATAATGCATACTTGGGAACGTGTGTCCCATGATGCTTCAGTCTTTTTTCTTTGTAGATAACAGGTAACAAGGCACTGTTTTCCCACTAAGGACGTGATGGCAGAATGCTGGTTAACTTTCCAAGGGGCAGTTAAAATACTATCAAGCGACTGGGGCTCGAGCTGCCTCTGATGGCCCATGCTACATTTCTCATGTTTCTGGGACTTCTCTGCCGCTCGGGTCACACCCTGTCCCTTGGGGGTAACCCGCTCCTGTTTAACGGAGCTCCAAGCTGAGGTCTGGCACCTTTACTCTTACAGCCAGCTGAGAAATGCTCGCTGCTGCCACAGTGGTAACAATGGGTGCAAGGTTCTTCTGCTTTGCGCTGCTGGCAATGGAAACATTGTCTGGCTCGTGAGGGACGGGGCTGACGGAACTGATGGGGGTGCGGTTGTGGTGGCACCATATACTGCTGAGGATAATACTGCGGTGCTGCAAAACTTGACAGCTGAGTTGCATAATTGATGGACTTGGGGTGCTGCTGAGGAGAAGGATACACATATGGCTGTCAATGGTGGGTTTCTAATATTGAATAATACTGACGTGACTGGAGAGAATGTTCTGGTGGAACAGTGGACAACTGAACTGGGTTTGCAGGAAGAGGAGGTATTTTCTGTTCCCTCACCTGTTGTTGGCTTTGTGAGAACTGGTGTGGAGACATGTATGGACTTCCCTGCTGTTGGTAGGTAGATGTATCGGGTTTCCAGGTCTGATGCTCTGGGACTTGGGTCCATCCTGATGTCTGTTGGGACACTGCTGCTGCTGGTTCTTTGTCATAAACTGCAAAACACTGCTGAGGGACAGATAAGGGCTGTTGGATTGACTCTTTAATCTGTATAATATCATCACTCAGGCTTTTCAGTTGTGACATTAAATCGAACTTCGACTGTTTGGACTGAAGTTTTTGTTCAGGGGCAGGCTCATTTAACTGTACAGCATGAACACTACCATTTTTTTCATATTTTCGATTATTTTGTCTTTCAGATTCGTTGGAACAAGCTATATTCTGAACTAGGGTGGGATCATATTTCAACCCCGAGTCATCCTCCTGAGAAGCAAACAGAATTTTCTGTCTCAGATCAAGGGCTCGAATTAGGAAGCTTTTTGGCGTTTCTCTAGTGCGCTGAGCTTCTGTGGTGAGCTGCTTATATAATTCAGTTGCATTTGTCTCCTGATAATGAGAACGTAGTATCCGCCTTAGCATCGGGAGTGTCAGCCCTGCCTTCCCCTCAAGATAGCTCCGCAGCTGAAGCCCTGGTGTGATAGCCCTGATGACAGAATCTACTATTTCCTGTTCGGCATACCCCTTTTTGAGTCCACCTTCTATCTGTCGTGCCAAACTGGAGAATGAGAGCCGATCCTTCTGCCCTAGCTCTCCTATTAGACCCGAAATTTTGAAGTCTTTCTGCCATGTTGAGGAAACTTGTCTCTGAAACGTGGGTGAAGAATAAACTGGGTTCTGGGCTGGTCTGTCTGTTCGCTGCATTTTGTGATGTGGTGGGGCTAATATGCATGGTAGAAAACAATTCAGCTGTACTCTCTCCACTTTCTTGTATTGTTCTCTGGGCTGTGTTAACGTCTCCAGGTTTACTTTCCTGCCTCTCGGTATCTTTTCCAGGAGCATTAATTGTGATTCCCTTGAGCTGGCTCAGTTTATCATTAATTGTTCAGTTCAGCCATACCAGCATCTTCTAACTCCTTTAGCTCAGCTCTCAGTAAGTAGTTACTAAGAAGGCTCAACAGGAACAAACGAGTCACATTTGTCTCATCTTCCCGTGTTAGGTGAAGAAAGACACTGAGTTCTGTCAGTTTTTCCCGTGATAGTGTGCATAATTTCTCACCAATTTCTTCTTGAAGATGTTTAAGCTCCTCCATTTCTGCTGCTATGTAGACAGGCCATTGAGAGTGGTGTTTCACTTACTGACTTGACTTGGCTGCCGCTGGTATCAGACTGAATCTTCAGCGCACGCACTGCTCAATCAGATTTTTTCCGCCACTCGTCTGACTGTAGCTCATCTGGTTCACTAATGAGGGATGATGTTGCTTGATGGGCTCTGCCGGTAAGGGAGTCACTCCACCGAACATCAATCCCAGCGGTGCCTCCAAAATTGTAGCACTCCTGGAAAGAAGTGTAAAGTAATTAAAGAAAGGATGCTGGTGTGATGGCTTCACGTGTCTGCATTTACTGAGAATCTTTTGAATCAATGAGAGCATATGCACACTACAACAACTCAGTACACTACATGGTCAACACATGTATGACTTTTGCATAGTAATAACTGGCTATAACATGAACAACTTGAAACACTTTTCAAATTCATCTTTTACAATTACCAAAATGACACTCAATCTCATATATTTCACCCGAAGATTAGAGCTTCGAAGATATGCAGACAAACACCAGAATAATCTATTAATAAATTGACACTGTAAAAAGGGTATTTAGAATACAATCCATATTCTCAGTTGAGAACATGCTGCTCAGTTCCTTGTCTGATGGATTACATTGAATGACGAGACATATGAAATTCACTCTTCAAATACATTCACTCAAATGTAATGCCTAACACACAGTTAACAGCCATCACCGCAGATTAACGACCACGTGTAAATTGAAGATAATTCATAACGCTAAACAATATTATCTCTTATAGATTCAAATAATATTTCTACTATTTTAACCATTCATTATATATGGCGGGCTTTCGCGCAACTATGCTAATCATGTGCTCAACTGCACTGAACTCACGACAGCTCTTAAAGGAACACTCCACTTTTTTTGGAAATAGGCTCATTCTCCAACTCCCCCAGAGTTAATAAGCTGAGTTTTACCGTTTTTGAATCCATTCAGCCGATCTCCGGATCTGGCGAGAGCACTTTTAGCATAGCTTAGCATAGATCATTGAATCCAATTAGACCAGTAGCATCGCGTTCAAAAACGATCAAAGAGTTTCGATATTTGTCCTATTTAAAACTTGACTCTTCTTGACTCTTCGTGTACTAAGATCGGCGGGAAATGAAAAGTTGCGATTTTCTAGGCTGATATGATTAGGAACTACTCTCATTCCGGCGTAATAATCAAGGAACTTTGCTGCCGTAACATGGCCGCAGCAGGTGCAGTGATATTACGCAGCGCCTGAAAGTAGTCCCCAGCTACCGGTCACTACTTCCCCCCGATATTTAAATAGGACAAATATCGAAACTCTTTGATCGTTTTTGAACGCGATGCTACTGGTCTAATTGGATTCAATGATCTATGCTAAGCTATGCTAAAAGTGCTATCGCCAGACCCGGAGATCGGCTGAATGGATTCAAAAACGGTAAAACTCAACTTATTAACTCTGGGGGAGTTGGAGAATGAGCCTATTTCCAAAAAAAGTGGAGTGTTCCTTTAAGCTGTGTCGTCAGTCAGTCGTTTCCCATCTTGCTTTTGATCAGCGCAGTCAGTGGAGAGCAACTGCTCAATCCGACACAGCCGCCTCGCCGTCGCGAGAGTTTTTTGGCACACGTCAGCATGACATGACAACAAGGCGGACGTAACTCGGACACTTTTTATTTATTTATTTTAAAAGATGTTTATGGCTACTATTATTTATTTGTTTTTCTCTTTATATTTCTTTTTTTTTGTTATTGCTATTATCGAGGTATTTACTGTTTTGTATTCTGGTTGTGTGTGTATTTTATTGCTTTGACTGTATCCCCTGTGAATGTTATATGTTTAATAAAAAAAATAAAATAAAAAAAAAACCGGCATGCATCTCGTGGTGATCACCGGTGGTTCTGCGCAGATTTTGCTCATCTCAAACAAGCCCATTAAAAGACCAAACTCAGATCTTACTGATGATGCAAACAGATGTTACAGAACGCGCAAAACTGCACGTTAAACATTTCCCATAAAGAAAACACTTAACACGGTTTGCCTCAGTGATAATAAATGATTAAATTCAGCATCTAATTAATAAAATATATTACTGTATATTATGTACATTTAAGCAGATGAGTCCACAACCAACAAGTTTCACCAAACCATTTTTTCTCCCGTAGAAAACCAAGCGCGATATTATAGGTTTTAGGTTTGATATTCACTGCATATTCGCCTAGGCTGCTTTAGGGACCGTCTGCAAATTTACCTCACAGTACAAAACGAAGTAATAATTTACTAAATTATTTAAATGTAATTATTAAATTAATAATTTACTCAAACTGACTAAATATATATTGCCAATAACTCACCTTAGACAATAATTTCTCTAAGTATGTACACTACACAAATATTTTTTAAGAATTTTTAATTCACCAAAATGGGATTTTTCGTGTTCCAAATGTTGTATGTTACTAGTGACCAGACTGACTTACTACAGTTGAAATTTTGCCAATATCTTCTTCATTGTATATACAGTATATAATTATTCTTAAGAAATTAATTCACAAAGTTTTTTTTTGGGGGGGGGGGGGGTTCGTGTTCCAAAAGTATTTAGTACATTCCTAGTGACTACACTCACTTACTATAGGTGAAATGTTGCTAATACCTCCTTTAATGTACGTAAAGTACATCAATACTACAACCTTTGGAAAATGAACAATTCCTTTTGAGGTCTTACAGATTTTTTGTTTTTGTTTTAAAAATGAAAAAAGTGAATTGTACATACAGTAAGGGAGCTATTGGCAAAATTTCACAACGTACTACAACCTGTGGAACATGAAAAACCCTTTTGGTGAATTACTGTAGTTTTTTTTACCAACAATTACCAACATCAATAATAACGATCACACAGCTGTTTTGTATCTAGCAATGTACTACAACCATTGGAACATGAAAAAAAAAACCTTACCAGGGATCTTTTATATGTAAATAATTGTGTACTGTACATACAGTATATATATATTGGCAAAATCTCATCTGTAGTAAATCACTATCAGCAATACAAGCTTTACAATTTGACTGTGTTATTTTAAATGTTAAAAGTCATTTTAATTTAAATGCATTGGACGGTTTAATCCAGTCGGTGGAATTGTCAGACGGCCCCTTGGGTGCGATAGCGCATCAATGCTTTCTCCGGTTTACATTTGCAGCAACAGTACACCTAGGCGGTTTTGAACTCCTTTTTTATGTTGATATAAAGTGGTTGCTTACTGTTAAAACTAATCTGGTATTGATATCTTTGTAGGACTGTCGACTATAGATCAGTGGTAAGGGAAAGCAACGAAAATGCAGCAAGTTGCTTTCTTCTGACCTCATTTGTTTGCCTGTATAGTTCTCATAATCATCAATAAAGTGTATTCTGAGATCTGAGGTCACTGTATTAGTTCACTGAGGCGTGTTACGCATCGTTGGGGAATCCTGGAGTGTGGCGTATGAGGGGAACCCCAGTATTACAGCACAGAGTCACAAAAGCCATGATACAGAGTTACAGAAATAAGCAACCAAAAGCAATACATGTCTTCCTCAGATGTAATGTTATTTCTGTACTTCAGCGTTGGGTAAAAGAGCATTATAATCTCCTTTGTGGTAGAAAGCTGCTTATATGTAGGCTACGGGAAACAGCAAAAATGTTGAATTAAACATACACACAATCAGCGTTTCCACAGGTTTATACTGGCCCCGATAATCTAAACTTCTAGCGCTAGCTCCATTTCTGCAAATCAGTTTTTGTAAATGAGTGACTTGATACACATATGGCCTTCATCAACAGCCGCTTGCGCCACCTGCTGGTGAGCGGCTGACAGCAGCTGGAGATCATGCATCGGTGCTCTACTGCTATTCCTGCGGTTTCCGGATGTGCAAAGCTGAACTTTCTGCCGAATTTTAACCACTAAATTTGTGGCAGCGGATTTGGAAAGTGAAATAAAATGACTGAAATTTGGCTGTCGAATATTATACATCGTATTTTTAAACAGATTGAATATTTTGGAAGTGAATTCTGGAAGGTGAAAATGAATTATTGAATTTTTAATTATGAACATGTGTGTGAAATATTTTGAATTGAAATATTCACAGCTTAAATAAACAACTATGTTAAATTTCAGGACCTAAAAATGCAAGCCCTGGAAATACAAGGCATTAAAATGCAAGCACTGTTAATTGCAATGAATCTTTTTTTTAGATTTGTGGAATTCAGCATGCTTTATGTTTCAAAAACTATTGTCATTATTCTGCTTCCATACTCCCAGTAGCTTGGATTAAAGGCTCCGCCACTGAACCCGGCGAGAGCCGAGAGTCTCAGCGCTGCTGCTCAACCTGCTGCTCACTGTGCCCTCTAGTGCAGATAAACACAACACTACACTCACATTAGCTGCTGAGCAGAGCCAACTAGTTAGATATCTTTGTTGTATTTTCAAAGCTTTAATCTCCAAAAAGATCATCCAAAATGCGCTTCTTCAGATTTTTGAACATATTATTTCTCATCAGACCTAATAGTTGTTCTTCTCCTGTTCTCATTTATTTATTTGGCTATTATTTAATTCAGTGTATCTAATAATAAATTAATCATTTCCTGCACCTTTGGATTTCTACAGCCTTGATTATTAAATGTTTTACTAGATGTATGTTTATTTACATGTGTAAACAGGATAGCCAAACATAATAATTTCATAATAATAGATTGATCTCACAATTAATCTGTGAAATTCACAGTTAATTAATTTGTAGTCTTCGCTCTGCCTTTCTTCATACTTGCGTGTCATTTCATCCAGCTCACAGACTGTTCATGTCTTCTACCGGAACTGAAACGGGAGGAATTGTGTTCCACTGCAGAAAGAGAGGAGCTCCAGTACGCTCAGAGAAAGGTCAGGATTTGTTCAATTTATCAAATAATCGCACCTTACTGGAGAGAGTCTGTGGATATTGAGGACTCAAGCAGTTAGAATTGTGAACAATGAGAAATACTTCTGGCATCCTTGAATAAAGCAGTATTTGTTCTTAATACGGTGTTTAAAATGAAATATGGCAAAATGCAACTGATGGTGAAGAACTTTTTTTCTTTTCTTTTCTTTCTGAATTTTTCATTCAGATTTAGAAACATTTTTAGCTTGTGACAGCTATAGCTTAGGATCAAAAGTTCAATGTTATGACAATGCCAGGTGGAACTGAAGAGGACTAAGTTAAAGAAACTAACATTTTTGTCATAACAATGAAGGATGCATTAAAACACTGGATTGAGAATATATCTATCAATATCCAGCATAATTTAACCTATAAAAATGTAAAAAGAAGAAGAAAAAAAAAATTAGCAAACATATAACATTTATTGTTAGATTTAAACCCTCCATTAAATGTTTATTAATAATATAATAATTTAACTAATAATAATTTTAAAAAAAATTGCATAGTATTTTCTTTCAGTAGCCTATGTAGGCTATTAAAAACAAGTCTCATGGTGTAATGTATTAGGTAATAACATTTTCTCACACCTTTAATAAATGAATAAATGTCTGTACAATCTTAATCATTTTCAAAAAAGTTTTTAAATATATTTTTCATGGTAAAAATGTTTATTTTTAAGAATCATAACAGTCAAGCACTTGAGATTTGTACAGTGTATCGCTTAATATGCTCATGTCACAATAAGTACTGCAATGACCTGCACATCTTAAAGACACCTTAGTTTTATTGCATGGCATCTGTCATACACCGATCGGTCTGCACACACAAACAAAGCCAAATCCTAGATCAGGGGTCACCAAACTTGTTCTTGGTGGGCCAGTGTCCTGCAGAGTTTAGCTCCAAAGTTTCAGAAGTTGAGTGCTTTTGAAAGTGAAATCAAGTTCTTTTAATGGTATAGTGCATTTCATTCCCCACTGTTAAAGTGTCAATACTATTCAACCTGTGTAGTACAAAGGATAAGGCCAAGGCTGAATCGAGAGTGCATGCTGCCATATTAGTTCTTCCATCAATAATTATATGACAGAAATGGTAAAGTTAGTAAGATTTTCTGAATTCAGCTTAAGTTTGTGTCTATATCCATGTTCAAAATGAGAAAGAAGACTTGAATTTTGAGAACCAATGATATATGAACTCCCACTTGTGCAAGTCTGGGGAATCATTACAGTTAATGAAGAAGGAGGAGCTATCATTAATTAGCTGAAATCTGTAGAGTACAAAAAGACCAAAGGGCAGCCTCTCCACTTTGTGACTAGCTATTGAACAATGGCTGGTAGTTTGTGTGTGGTTCAGATATTGGCAGTTTGTGTGTTTTGTCATGCTGTTCCTCAGTGGAGTGATCTGCCCCAGAATCCTGAAGCCCTGATGTTCCAGCAAACTGACGAGCGGTTTCAGAAGCCAGTTCAGCAGCATACTGACGAGCGGTTTCAGAAGCCAGTTCAACAGCATACTGACCGGCGGTTTCAGAAGCTAGTTCAACAGCAAACTGACGAGCGGTTTCAGAAGCCAGTTCAGCAGCAAACTGACGAGCGGTTTCAGAAGCTAGTTCAACAAACTGACGAGCGGTTTCAGAAGCCAGTTCAACAGCATACTGACCAGCGGTTTCAGAAGCTAGTTCAAGAAACTGACGAGCGGTTTCAGAAGCCAGATCAACAGCAAACTGACCAGCGGTTTCAGAAGCTAGTTCAACAAACTGACCAGCGGTTTCAGAAGCCAGTTCAACAAACTGACGAGCGGTTTCAGAAGCTAGTTCAACTAACTGACCAGCGGTTTCAGAAGCCAGTTCAGCAGCAAACTGACGAGCGGTTTCAGAAGCTAGTTCAACAAACTGACGAGCGGTTTCAGAAGCCAGATCAACAGCAAACTGACCAGCGGTTTCAGAAGCTAGTTCAACAAACTGACCAGCGGTTTCAGAAGCCAGTTCAACAAACTGACGAGCGGTTTCAGAAGCTAGTTCAACTAACTGACCAGCGGTTTCAGAAGCCAGTTCAGCAGCAAACTGACGAGCGGTTTCAGAAGCTAGTTCAACAAACTGACGAGCGGTTTCAGAAGCCAGTTCAACAGCATACTGACCAGCGGTTTCAGAAGCTAGTTCAAGAAACTGACGAGCGGTTTCAGAAGCCAGATCAACAGCAAACTGACCAGCGGTTTCAGAAGCTAGTTCAACAAACTGACCAGCGGTTTCAGAAGCCAGTTCAACAGCATACTGACCAGCGGTTTCAGAAGCTAGTTCAACTAACTGACCAGCGGTTTCAGAAGCCAGTTCAACAAACTGACGAGCGGTTTCAGAAGCTAGTTCAACTAACTGACCAGCGGTTTCAGAAGCCAGTTCAACAGCATACTGACGAGCGGTTTCAGAAGCTAGTTCAACTAACTGACCAGCGGTTTCAGAAGCCAGTTCAACAGCATACTGACCGGCGGTTTCAGAAGCTAGTTCAACAAACTGACCAGCGGTTTCAGAAGCCAGTTCAACAGCATACTGACCGGCGGTTTCAGAAGCTAGTTCAACAAACTGACCAGCGGTTTCAGAAGCCAGTTCAACAGCAAACTGAGCCCCTTGATAAATGTGCTGTAGCTGATTATGAGCAGATCCAATGTGGACAACCTGGGATCAGTGGTGCTGAGTGTGAAGCTATCAACTGCTGCTTTAACGGACAGCAGTGTTACTATGGGAGAGCAGGTAAGCTCTCTCAGTCTTATTCTGTTGATAAACAGATTCTCAGGATTAACCTTCTCTTGTACCTTTGTTCCAGTGACTGTCCAGTGTATTAGAGATGGTCAGTTTGTGGTAGTGGTGTCAAGAGATCTTACTCTGCCTCGACTGAGTCTGGATTCAGTGCGTCTACAGGGTGGAAACGACCCATCTTGCGGTCCTGTGGAGTCCACACCTTCTTTTGCTATATACCAGTTCCCTGTGACCGCATGTGGCACGAGCATGACGGTGAGCAGCTGCTTCTGGTGTTATTCTGCTTTGCTTATGATGGACTGGATGCTAACACTGTTCCAATTCACAGGAGGATAGTGGATATGTGGTGTATGAGAACAGCATGACCTCCTCATATGAAGTAGGGATTGGACCGTTTGGTGCCATCACAAGGGACAGTCATTTTGAGTAAGTGATCTATGATTTGGAGTGAATTTTAATCCCTGATAAATGCTACAAGCTCACCGTCTGTTGTCCAGGCTTCTCTTCCAGTGTAGGTACTCTGGCACGTCTGTTGAAGCTCTGGTTGTGGAGGTCAACTCTGTTCCTCCACCTCCACCAGTAGCTGCTCCTGGACCTCTCAGGGTGGAGCTCAGATTGGCCAATGGC
Organism: Acrossocheilus fasciatus; assembly: GCA_036784905.1. NCBI lineage: Eukaryota > Metazoa > Chordata > Actinopteri > Cypriniformes > Cyprinidae > Acrossocheilus > Acrossocheilus fasciatus. The sequence continues at coordinate 11,472,075 of CM071948.1, forward strand.
CAATGTGTCACCAAAGGCTGTGCTGAAGGTAAGGTCTTGTCCTGTGTCTTCCTAAAGCCTTTCAAACTTGACTCTGGTTAAACCCCAGTGTTCATCCTCAGGGGATGAGGCCTACACATCCTACTACAGTGACGCTGATTATCCTGTCACAAAAGTCCTGCGAGAGCCTGTGTATGTTGAGGTGCGCATTATGGAGAGGACTGACCCCAACATTTTCCTGATGCTGGGACATTGTTGGGCGACTTCAACCCCCAGTCCACTCAGTCTCCCCCAGTGGGACCTTCTGGTTGATGGGTGAGTGTAATGCCAGTCTTCATCCAGTTAGTCTGCTGGGAGACACTCTCTAACCTCTTTCCCTTGCAGATGCCCTTACCAGGATGACCGTTATCTGACCACACTGGTTGCAGTGACTGGATCATCTGGTCTTCAGTTCCCAACCCACTACAAGCGCTTCGTTGTGAAGATGTTCACATTTGTAGATCCAGACTCACTGGTGGCTCTGCAGGAAACCGTATGCTCTCTAGCTCTTCCTGAACCCTTAATATTACACTTAATTCTTAAATGGGTTCTATGGCTTAACTCTTTTCCCCTCTGTCAGATCTTCATCCACTGCAGTACAGAGGTGTGTCATCCCTCTTCTGGCTCCTGTGAGCAAAGCTGCACCAGGAAGAGTGAGTACTTGCTGTAACTTAACTTGATGAAATGAGTTTCTGAAATGCCCCTCATGCTCTTGCCAACTTCTCCTGCAGGAAGAGATACTCATGCCAAGACCATCTCGAGTGGACAGACAGTGGTTTCTAGTGGAGAAGTTACTCTGGTCATGTGAATTCAGTGATTTTAATAAACTGCCTGTAACTTCAAGATTCTTGTTTCTCTGGCTCTTGTTAGCGGAGTCTCAAACACTGTTTATAGTTTGGTTTAAAGGGACGCTCTACTAAACTGATGCTCCGTTTGCTTTAAGGCCTCACATTCTCACCAACAAAGTGACATCTTGCTAAAGCTGAGCATCTACAAAACTTAATTTTAACAACTGCTTGTTAAGCTCCAATGGCAGACCTAGGACCCACCACTCAAATCGTCAAAATGCCTTATGAAATTAAAGGCTATGACAGTTTTCCAACTGTGCTATATGGATTTCTCTGGCCAGTGTTCACACCATTCCTGCTTCCTGGCTGGTGTGCAGTGATGGTCAGTCATGACCAATGTTCCCTCTAAGCCGTGCACTTCCGAGCAGAAGAAATAATGGGCCATGCACATGCGAAAGCCATTAGACTGAATTCTAGTAAAAGAAATGCGACACTCGGGCAAACCGCTAGCAAGTTGATCTCACTATGGAGTTAGTTTTAGAGGTTTACAGGTTTCATAGTATGATGTGCGCCAAATGAGTAGTTGTAGAAACGGAGTACTTCAATGGCTTAAATCGAGAACCAACGCAATGACATGTGAAATAAACGTCATGTATTAAAGAGTGGCTTGATTTAAGTGCTGGAAATAGCGGATGATGGGCACAGAACAGTAACACAACTCAGACATTTACAGTCTCACACACCGGTGTATTATGCAAACTGTACTTCATAGAGATGTTTAGAAGGCCTATTCATGTTCACTTTAAAACAATAAAAAAAACACCTACTTAGCTTGCAGTTGTCAGTTTAACTGCTTCAGTTTGTTTTGACATGTTAGGCCTATAGGTTATTATAAACCTAATAACTGACCCCAAACTTTTAAATTAAACAAATTCCTCGTGTGTTTGCACACACCTGGCGAATAAAGCTGATTCTGATAACAATGAAGGATGCATTAAAACATTGGATTGAGAATATATCTATCAATATCCAGCATAATTTAACCTATAAAAATGTAAAAAGAAAAATTAGCAAACATATAACATTTATTGTTAGATTTAAACCCTCCACTAAATGTTTATTAATAATGTAATAATTTAACTAATAATAATAATAAAAAAAATTGCATAGTATTTTCTTTCAGTAGGCTATTATAAACAAGTCTCATTTAATAAATGAATAAATGTCTTTACAATCTTAATAATTTTCAAAAAAGTTTTTAAATATATTTTTCATGGTAAAAATGTTTATTTTTAATAATCATAACAGTCAAGCAGTTGAGATCTGTACAGTATATCTCTTAATATGCGCATGTCACAATAAGTACTGCGATGACCTGCACATCTTAAAGACACCTTAGTTTTATTGCATGGCATCTGTCATACACCGATCGGTCTGCACACACAAACAAAGCCAAATCCTAGATCAGGGGTCACCAAACTTGTTCTTGGTGGGCCAGTGTCCTGCAGAGTTTAGCTGCAAAGTTTCAGAAGTTGAGTGCTTTTGAAAGTGAAATCAAGTTCTTTTAATTGTATAGTGCATTTCATTCCCCACTGTTAAAGTGTCAATACTATTCAACCTGTGTAGTACAAAGGATAAGGCCAAGGCTGAATCGGGAGTGCATGCTGCCATATTAGTTCTTCCATCAATAATTATATGACAGAAATGGTAAAGTTAGTAAGATTTTCTGAATTCAGCTTAAGTTTGTGTCTATATCCATGTTCAAAACAAGAAAGAAGACTTGCATTTTGAGAACCAATGATATATGAACTCCCACTTGTGCAAGTCTGGGGAATCATTACAGTTAATGAAGAAGGAGGAGCTATCATTAATTAGCTGAAATCTGTAGAGTACAAAAAGACCAAAGGGCAGCCTCTCCACTTTGTGACTAGCTATTGAACAATGGCTGGTAGTTTGTGTGTGGTTCAGATATTGGCAGTTTGTGTGTTTTGTCATGCTGTTCCTCAGTGGAGTGATCTGCCCCAGAATCCTGAAGCCCTGATGTTCCAGCAAACTGACGAGCGGTTTCAGAAGCCAGTTCAACAGCAAACTGACGAGCGGTTTCAGAAGCCAGTTCAACAGCAAACTGACGAGCGGTTTCAGAAGCCAGTTCAACAGCAAACTGACGAGCGGTTTCAGAAGCCAGTTCAGCAGCAAACTGACGAGCGGTTTCAGAAGCTAGTTCAACAAACTGACGAGCGGTTTCAGAAGCCAGTTCAACAGCAAACTGACCAGCGGTTTCAGAAGCTAGTTCAACAAACTGACGAGCAGTTTCAGAAGCCAGTTCAACAGCATACTGACCAGCGGTTTCAGAAGCTAGTTCAAGAAACTGACGAGCGGTTTCAGAAGCCAGATCAACAGCAAACTGACCAGCGGTTTCAGAAGCTAGTTCAACTAACTGACCAGCGGTTTCAGAAGCCAGTTCAACAGCATACTGACGAGCGGTTTCAGAAGCTAGTTCAACAAACTGACCAGCGGTTTCAGAAGCCAGTTCAACAGCATACTGACGAGCGGTTTCAGAAGCTAGTTCAACTAACTGACCAGCGGTTTCAGAAGCCAGTTCAACAGCATACTGACGAGCGGTTTCAGAAGGTAGTTCAACTAACTGACCAGCGGTTTCAGAAGCCAGTTCAACAAACTGACGAGCGGTTTCAGAAGCTAGTTCAACTAACTGACCAGCGGTTTCAGAAGCCAGTTCAACAGCATACTGACGAGCGGTTTCAGAAGCTAGTTCAACTAACTGACCAGCGGTTTCAGAAGCCAGTTCAACAGCATACTGATGAGCGGTTTCAGAAGCTAGTTCAACTAACTGACCAGCGGTTTCAGAAGCCAGTTCAACAGCATACTGACGAGCGGTTTCAGAAGCTAGTTCAACAAACTGACCAGCGGTTTCAGAAGCCAGTTCAACAGCATACTGACGAGCGGTTTCAGAAGCTAGTTCAACTAACTGACCAGCGGTTTCAGAAGCCAGTTCAACAGCATACTGACGAGCGGTTTCAGAAGCTAGTTCAACTAACTGACCAGCGGTTTCAGAAGCCAGTTCAACAGCATACTGACGAGCGGTTTCAGAAGCTAGTTCAACTAACTGACCAGCGGTTTCAGAAGCCAGTTCAACAGCATACTGAAGAGCGGTTTCGTAAGCTAGTTCAACTAACTGACCAGCGGTTTCAGAAGCCAGTTCAACAGCATACTGACCGGCGGTTTCAGAAGCTAGTTCAACAAACTGACCAGCGGTTTCAGAAGCCAGTTCAACAGCATACTGACCGGCGGTTTCAGAAGCTAGTTCAACAAACTGACCAGCGGTTTCAGAAGCCAGTTCAACAGCAAACTGAGCCCCTTGATAAATGTGCTGTAGCTGATTATGAGCAGATCCAATGTGGACAACCTGGGATCAGTGGTGCTGAGTGTGAAGCTATCAACTGCTGCTTTAACGGACAGCAGTGTTACTATGGGAGAGCAGGTAAGCTCTCTCAGTCTTATTCTGTTGATAAACAGATTCTCAGGATTAACCTTCTCTTGTACCTTTGTTCCAGTGACTGTCCAGTGTATTAGAGATGGTCAGTTTGTGGTAGTGGTGTCAAGAGATCTTACTCTGCCTCGACTGAGTCTGGATTCAGTGCGTCTACAGGGTGGAAACGACCCATCTTGCGGTCCTGTGGAGTCCACACCTTCTTTTGCTATATACCAGTTCCCTGTGACCGCATGTGGCACGAGCATGACGGTGAGCAGCTGCTTCTGGTGTTATTCTGCTTTGCTTATGATGGACTGGATGCTAACACTGTTCCAATTCACAGGAGGATAGTGGATATGTGGTGTATGAGAACAGCATGACCTCCTCATATGAAGTAGGGATTGGACCGTTTGGTGCCATCACAAGGGACAGTCATTTTGAGTAAGTGATCTATGATTTGGAGTGAATTTTAATCCCTGATAAATGCTACAAGCTCACCGTCTGTTGTCCAGGCTTCTCTTCCAGTGTAGGTACTCTGGCACGTCTGTTGAAGCTCTGGTTGTGGAGGTCAACTCTGTTCCTCCACCTCCACCAGTAGCTGCTCCTGGACCTCTCAGGGTGGAGCTCAGATTGGCCAATGGCCAATGTGTCACCAAAGGCTGTGCTGAAGGTAAGGTCTTGTCCTGTGTCTTCCTAAAGCCTTTCAAACTTGACTCTGGTTAAACCCCAGTGTTCATCCTCAGGGGATGAGGCCTACACATCCTACTACAGTGACGCTGATTATCCTGTCACAAAAGTCCTGCGAGAGCCTGTGTATGTTGAGGTGCGCATTATGGAGAGGACTGACCCCAACATTTTCCTGATGCTGGGACATTGTTGGGCGACTTCAACCCCCAGTCCACTCAGTCTCCCCCAGTGGGACCTTCTGGTTGATGGGTGAGTGTAATGCCAGTCTTCATCCAGTTAGTCTGCTGGGAGACACTCTCTAACCTCTTTCCCTTGCAGATGCCCTTACCAGGATGACCGTTATCTGACCACACTGGTTGCAGTGACTGGATCATCTGGTCTTCAGTTCCCAACCCACTACAAGCGCTTCGTTGTGAAGATGTTCACATTTGTAGATCCAGACTCACTGGTGGCTCTGCAGGAAACCGTATGCTCTCTAGCTCTTCCTGAACCCTTAATATTACACTTAATTCTTAAATGGGTTCTATGGCTTAACTCTTTTCCCCTCTGTCAGATCTTCATCCACTGCAGTACAGAGGTGTGTCATCCCTCTTCTGGCTCCTGTGAGCAAAGCTGCACCAGGAAGAGTGAGTACTTGCTGTAACTTAACTTGATGAAATGAGTTTCTGAAATGCCCCTCATGCTCTTGCCAACTTCTCCTGCAGGAAGAGATACTCATGCCAAGACCATCTCGAGTGGACAGACAGTGGTTTCTAGTGGAGAAGTTACTCTGGTCATGTGAATTCAGTGATTTTAATAAACTGCCTGTAACTTCAAGATTCTTGTTTCTCTGGCTCTTGTTAGCGGAGTCTCAAACACTGTTTATAGTTTGGTTTAAAGGGACGCTCTACTAAACTGATGCTCCGTTTGCTTTAAGGCCTCACATTCTCACCAACAAAGTGACATCTTGCTAAAGCTGAGCATCTACAAAACTTAATTTTAACAACTGCTTGTTAAGCTCCAATGGCAGACCTAGGACCCACCACTCAAATCGTCAAAATGCCTTATGAAATTAAAGGCTATGACAGTTTTCCAACTGTGCTATATGGATTTCTCTGGCCAGTGTTCACACCATTCCTGCTTCCTGGCTGGTGTGCAGTGATGGTCAGTCATGACCAATGTTCCCTCTAAGCCGTGCACTTCCGAGCAGAAGAAATAATGGGCCATGCACATGCGAAAGCCATTAGACTGAATTCTAGTAAAAGAAATGCGACACTCGGGCAAACCGCTAGCAAGTTGATCTCACTATGGAGTTAGTTTTAGAGGTTTACAGGTTTCATAGTATGATGTGCGCCAAATGAGTAGTTGTAGAAACGGAGTACTTCAATGGCTTAAATCGAGAACCAACGCAATGACATGTGAAATAAACGTCATGTATTAAAGAGTGGCTTGATTTAAGTGCTGGAAATAGCGGATGATGGGCACAGAACAGTAACACAACTCAGACATTTACAGTCTCACACACCGGTGTATTATGCAAACTGTACTTCATAGAGATGTTTAGAAGGCCTATTCATGTTCACTTTAAAACAATAAAAAAAACACCTACTTAGCTTGCAGTTGTCAGTTTAACTGCTTCAGTTTGTTTTGACATGTTAGGCCTATAGGTTATTATAAACCTAATAACTGACCCCAAACTTTTAAATTAAACAAATTCCTCGTGTGTTTGCACACACCTGGCGAATAAAGCTGATTCTGATAACAATGAAGGATGCATTAAAACATTGGATTGAGAATATATCTATCAATATCCAGCATAATTTAACCTATAAAAATGTAAAAAGAAAAATTAGCAAACATATAACATTTATTGTTAGATTTAAACCCTCCACTAAATGTTTATTAATAATGTAATAATTTAACTAATAATAATAATAAAAAAAATTGCATAGTATTTTCTTTCAGTAGGCTATTATAAACAAGTCTCATTTAATAAATGAATAAATGTCTTTACAATCTTAATAATTTTCAAAAAAGTTTTTAAATATATTTTTCATGGTAAAAATGTTTATTTTTAAGAATCATAACAGTCAAGCAGTTGAGATCTGTACAGTATATCTCTTAATATGCGCATGTCACAATAAGTACTGCGATGACCTGCACATCTTAAAGACACCTTAGTTTTATTGCATGGCATCTGTCATACACCGATCGGTCTGCACACACAAACAAAGCCAAATCCTAGATCAGGGGTCACCAAACTTGTTCTTGGTGGGCCAGTGTCCTGCAGAGTTTAGCTGCAAAGTTTCAGAAGTTGAGTGCTTTTGAAAGTGAAATCAAGTTCTTTTAATTGTATAGTGCATTTCATTCCCCACTGTTAAAGTGTCAATACTATTCAACCTGTGTAGTACAAAGGATAAGGCCAAGGCTGAATCGGGAGTGCATGCTGCCATATTAGTTCTTCCATCAATAATTATATGACAGAAATGGTAAAGTTAGTAAGATTTTCTGAATTCAGCTTAAGTTTGTGTCTATATCCATGTTCAAAACAAGAAAGAAGACTTGCATTTTGAGAACCAATGATATATGAACTCCCACTTGTGCAAGTCTGGGGAATCATTACAGTTAATGAAGAAGGAGGAGCTATCATTAATTAGCTGAAATCTGTAGAGTACAAAAAGACCAAAGGGCAGCCTCTCCACTTTGTGACTAGCTATTGAACAATGGCTGGTAGTTTGTGTGTGGCTCAGATATTGGCAGTTTGTGTGTTTTGTCATGCTGTTCCTCAGTGGAGTGATCTGCCCCAGAATCCTGAAGCCCTGATGTTCCAGCAAACTGACGAGCGGTTTCAGAAGCCAGTTCAACAGCAAACTGACGAGCGGTTTCAGAAGCCAGTTCAACAGCAAACTGACGAGCGGTTTCAGAAGCCAGTTCAACAGCAAACTGACGAGCGGTTTCAGAAGCCAGTTCAGCAGCAAACTGACGAGCGGTTTCAGAAGCCAGTTCAGCAGCAAACTGACGAGCGGTTTCAGAAGCCAGTTCAGCAGCAAACTGACGAGCGGTTTCAGAAGCCAGTTCAGCAGCAAACTGACGAGCGGTTTCAGAAGCCAGTTCAGCAGCAAACTGACGAGCGGTTTCAGAAGCCAGTTCAGCAGCAAACTGACGAGCGGTTTCAGAAGCCAGTTCAACAGCAAACTGACCAGCGGTTTCAGAAGCTAGTTCAACAAACTGACCAGCAGTTTCAGAAGCCAGATCAACAGCAAACTGACCAGCGGTTTCAGAAGCTAGTTCAACTAACTGACCAGCGGTTTCAGAAGCCAGATCAACAGCATACTGACGAGCGGTTTCAGAAGCTAGTTCAACTAACTGACCAGCGGTTTCAGAAGCCAGTTCAACAGCATACTGACGAGCGGTTTCAGAAGCTAGTTCAACAAACTGACCAGCGGTTTCAGAAGCCAGTTCAACAGCATACTGACGAGCGGTTTCAGAAGCTAGTTCAACTAACTGACCAGCGGTTTCAGAAGCCAGTTCAACAGCATACTGACGAGCGGTTTCAGAAGCTAGTTCAACTAACTGACCAGCGGTTTCAGAAGCCAGTTCAACAAACTGACGAGCGGTTTCAGAAGCCAGTTCAACTAACTGACCAGCGGTTTCAGAAGCCAGTTCAACAGCATACTGACGAGCGGTTTCAGAAGCTAGTTCAACTAACTGACCAGCGGTTTCAGAAGCCAGTTCAACAGCATACTGATGAGCGGTTTCAGAAGCTAGTTCAACTAACTGACCAGCGGTTTCAGAAGCCAGTTCAACAGCATACTGACGAGCGGTTTCAGAAGCTAGTTCAACAAACTGACCAGCGGTTTCAGAAGCCAGTTCAACAGCATACTGACGAGCGGTTTCAGAAGCTAGTTCAACTAACTGACCAGCGGTTTCAGAAGCCAGTTCAACAAACTGACGAGCGGTTTCAGAAGCTAGTTCAACTAACTGACCAGCGGTTTCAGAAGCCAGTTCAACAGCATACTGACGAGCGGTTTCAGAAGCTAGTTCAACTAACTGACCAGCGGTTTCAGAAGCCAGTTCAACAGCATACTGACGAGCGGTTTCGTAAGCTAGTTCAACTAACTGACCAGCGGTTTCAGAAGCCAGTTCAACAGCATACTGACCGGCGGTTTCAGAAGCTAGTTCAACAAACTGACCAGCGGTTTCAGAAGCCAGTTCAACAGCATACTGACCGGCGGTTTCAGAAGCTAGTTCAACAAACTGACCAGCGGTTTCAGAAGCCAGTTCAACAGCAAACTGAGCCCCTTGATAAATGTGCTGTAGCTGATTATGAGCAGATCCAATGTGGACAACCTGGGATCAGTGGTGCTGAGTGTGAAGCTATCAACTGCTGCTTTAACGGACAGCAGTGTTACTATGGGAGAGCAGGTAAGCTCTCTCAGTCTTATTCTGTTGATAAACAGATTCTCAGGATTAACCTTCTCTTGTACCTTTGTTCCAGTGACTGTCCAGTGTATTAGAGATGGTCAGTTTGTGGTAGTGGTGTCAAGAGATCTTACTCTGCCTCGACTGAGTCTGGATTCAGTGCGTCTACAGGGTGGAAACGACCCATCTTGCGGTCCTGTGGAGTCCACACCTTCTTTTGCTATATACCAGTTCCCTGTGACCGCATGTGGCACGAGCATGACGGTGAGCAGCTGCTTCTGGTGTTATTCTGCTTTGCTTATGATGGACTGGATGCTAACACTGTTCCAATTCACAGGAGGATAGTGGATATGTGGTGTATGAGAACAGCATGACCTCCTCATATGAAGTAGGGATTGGACCGTTTGGTGCCATCACAAGGGACAGTCATTTTGAGTAAGTGATCTATGATTTGGAGTGAATTTTAATCCCTGATAAATGCTACAAGCTCACCGTCTGTTGTCCAGGCTTCTCTTCCAGTGTAGGTACTCTGGCACGTCTGTTGAAGCTCTGGTTGTGGAGGTCAACTCTGTTCCTCCACCTCCACCAGTAGCTGCTCCTGGACCTCTCAGGGTGGAGCTCAGATTGGCCAATGGCCAATGTGTCACCAAAGGCTGTGCTGAAGGTAAGGTCTTGTCCTGTGTCTTCCTAAAGCCTTTCAAACTTGACTCTGGTTAAACCCCAGTGTTCATCCTCAGGGGATGAGGCCTACACATCCTACTACAGTGACGCTGATTATCCTGTCACAAAAGTCCTGCGAGAGCCTGTGTATGTTGAGGTGCGCATTATGGAGAGGACTGACCCCAACATTTTCCTGATGCTGGGACATTGTTGGGCGACTTCAACCCCCAGTCCACTCAGTCTCCCCCAGTGGGACCTTCTGGTTGATGGGTGAGTGTAATGCCAGTCTTCATCCAGTTAGTCTGCTGGGAGACACTCTCTAACCTCTTTCCCTTGCAGATGCCCTTACCAGGATGACCGTTATCTGACCACACTGGTTGCAGTGACTGGATCATCTGGTCTTCAGTTCCCAACCCACTACAAGCGCTTCGTTGTGAAGATGTTCACATTTGTAGATCCAGACTCACTGGTGGCTCTGCAGGAAACCGTATGCTCTCTAGCTCTTCCTGAACCCTTAATATTACACTTAATTCTTAAATGGGTTCTATGGCTTAACTCTTTTCCCCTCTGTCAGATCTTCATCCACTGCAGTACAGAGGTGTGTCATCCCTCTTCTGGCTCCTGTGAGCAAAGCTGCACCAGGAAGAGTGAGTACTTGCTGTAACTTAACTTGATGAAATGAGTTTCTGAAATGCCCCTCATGCTCTTGCCAACTTCTCCTGCAGGAAGAGATACTCATGCCAAGACCATCTTGAGTGGACAGACAGTGGTTTCTAGTGGAGAAGTTACTCTGGTCATGTGAATTCAGTGATTTTAATAAACTGCCTGTAACTTCAAGATTCTTGTTTCTCTGGCTCTTGTTAGCGGAGTCTCAAACACTGTTTATAGTTTGGTTTAAAGGGACGCTCTACTAAACTGATGCTCCGTTTGCTTTAAGGCCTCACATTCTCACCAACAAAGTGACATCTTGCTAAAGCTGAGCATCTACAAAACTTAATTTTAACAACTGCTTGTTAAGCTCCAATGGCAGACCTAGGACCCACCACTCAAATCGTCAAAATGCCTTATGAAATTAAAGGCTATGACAGTTTTCCAACTGTGCTATATGGATTTCTCTGGCCAGTGTTCACACCATTCCTGCTTCCTGGCTGGTGTGCAGTGATGGTCAGTCATGACCAATGTTCCCTCTAAGCCGTGCACTTCCGAGCAGAAGAAATAATGGGCCATGCACATGCGAAAGCCATTAGACTGAATTCTAGTAAAAGAAATGCGACACTCGGGCAAACCGCTAGCAAGTTGATCTCACTATGGAGTTAGTTTTAGAGGTTTACAGGTTTCATAGTATGATGTGCGCCAAATGAGTAGTTGTAGAAACGGAGTACTTCAATGGCTTAAATCGAGAACCAACGCAATGACATGTGAAATAAACGTCATGTATTAAAGAGTGGCTTGATTTAAGTGCTGGAAATAGCGGATGATGGGCACAGAACAGTAACACAACTCAGACATTTACAGTCTCACACACCGGTGTATTATGCAAACTGTACTTCATAGAGATGTTTAGAAGGCCTATTCATGTTCACTTTAAAACAATAAAAAAAAACACCTACTTAGCTTGCAGTTGTCAGTTTAACTGCTTCAGTTTGTTTTGACATGTTAGGCCTATAGGTTATTATAAACCTAATAACTGACCCCAAACTTTTAAATTAAACAAATTCCTCGTGTGTTTGCACACACCTGGCGAATAAAGCTGATTCTGATAACAATGAAGGATGCATTAAAACATTGGATTGAGAATATATCTATCAATATCCAGCATAATTTAACCTATAAAAATGTAAAAAGAAAAATTAGCAAACATATAACATTTATTGTTAGATTTAAACCCTCCACTAAATGTTTATTAATAATGTAATTTAACTAATAATAATAATAAAAAAAATTGCATAGTATTTTCTTTCAGTAGGCTATTATAAACAAGTCTCATTTAATAAATGAATAAATGTCTTTACAATCTTAATAATTTTCAAAAAAGTTTTTAAATATATTTTTCATGGTAAAAATGTTTATTTTTAAGAATCATAACAGTCAAGCAGTTGAGATCTGTACAGTATATCTCTTAATATGCGCATGTCACAATAAGTACTGCGATGACCTGCACATCTTAAAGACACCTTAGTTTTATTGCATGGCATCTGTCATACACCGATCGGTCTGCACACACAAACAAAGCCAAATCCTAGATCAGGGGTCACCAAACTTGTTCTTGGTGGGCCAGTGTCCTGCAGAGTTTAGCTGCAAAGTTTCAGAAGTTGAGTGCTTTTGAAAGTGAAATCAAGTTCTTTTAATTGTATAGTGCATTTCATTCCCCACTGTTAAAGTGTCAATACTATTCAACCTGTGTAGTACAAAGGATAAGGCCAAGGCTGAATCGGGAGTGCATGCTGCCATATTAGTTCTTCCATCAATAATTATATGACAGAAATGGTAAAGTTAGTAAGATTTTCTGAATTCAGCTTAAGTTTGTGTCTATATCCATGTTCAAAACAAGAAAGAAGACTTGCATTTTGAGAACCAATGATATATGAACTCCCACTTGTGCAAGTCTGGGGAATCATTACAGTTAATGAAGAAGGAGGAGCTATCATTAATTAGCTGAAATCTGTAGAGTACAAAAAGACCAAAGGGCAGCCTCTCCACTTTGTGACTAGCTATTGAACAATGGCTGGTAGTTTGTGTGTGGTTCAGATATTGGCAGTTTGTGTGTTTTGTCATGCTGTTCCTCAGTGGAGTGATCTGCCCCAGAATCCTGAAGCCCTGATGTTCCAGCAAACTGACGAGCGGTTTCAGAAGCCAGTTCAACAGCAAACTGACGAGCGGTTTCAGAAGCCAGTTCAACAGCAAACTGACGAGCGGTTTCAGAAGCCAGTTCAACAGCAAACTGACGAGCGGTTTCAGAAGCCAGTTCAGCAGCAAACTGACGAGCGGTTTCAGAAGCTAGTTCAACAAACTGACGAGCGGTTTCAGAAGCCAGTTCAACAGCAAACTGACCAGCGGTTTCAGAAGCTAGTTCAACAAACTGACCAGCAGTTTCAGAAGCCAGTTCAACAGCATACTGACCAGCGGTTTCAGAAGCTAGTTCAAGAAACTGACGAGCGGTTTCAGAAGCCAGATCAACAGCAAACTGACCAGCGGTTTCAGAAGCTAGTTCAACTAACTGACCAGCGGTTTCAGAAGCCAGTTCAACAGCATACTGACGAGCGGTTTCAGAAGCTAGTTCAACAAACTGACCAGCGGTTTCAGAAGCCAGTTCAACAGCATACTGACGAGCGGTTTCAGAAGCTAGTTCAACTAACTGACCAGCGGTTTCAGAAGCCAGTTCAACAGCATACTGACGAGCGGTTTCAGAAGCTAGTTCAACTAACTGACCAGCGGTTTCAGAAGCCAGTTCAACAAACTGACGAGCGGTTTCAGAAGCCAGTTCAACAGCATACTGACGAGCGGTTTCAGAAGCTAGTTCAACTAACTGACCAGCGGTTTCAGAAGCCAGTTCAACAGCATACTGATGAGCGGTTTCAGAAGCTAGTTCAACTAACTGACCAGCGGTTTCAGAAGCCAGTTCAACAGCATACTGACGAGCGGTTTCAGAAGCTAGTTCAACAAACTGACCAGCGGTTTCAGAAGCCAGTTCAACAGCATACTGACGAGCGGTTTCAGAAGCTAGTTCAACTAACTGACCAGCGGTTTCAGAAGCCAGTTCAACAAACTGACGAGCGGTTTCAGAAGCTAGTTCAACTAACTGACCAGCGGTTTCAGAAGCCAGTTCAACAGCATACTGACGAGCGGTTTCAGAAGCTAGTTCAACTAACTGACCAGCGGTTTCAGGAGCCAGTTCAACAGCATACTGACGAGCGGTTTCGTAAGCTAGTTCAACTAACTGACCAGCGGTTTCAGAAGCCAGTTCAACAGCATACTGACCGGCGGTTTCAGAAGCTAGTTCAACAAACTGACCAGCGGTTTCAGAAGCCAGTTCAACAGCATACTGACCGGCGGTTTCAGAAGCTAGTTCAACAAACTGACCAGCGGTTTCAGAAGCCAGTTCAACAGCATACTGACGAGCGGTTTCAGAAGCTAGTTCAACAAACTGACCAGCGGTTTCAGAAGCCAGTTCAACAGCATACTGACCGGCGGTTTCAGAAGCTAGTTCAACAAACTGACCAGCGGTTTCAGAAGCCAGTTCAACAGCAAACTGAGCCCCTTGATAAATGTGCTGTAGCTGATTATGAGCAGATCCAATGTGGACAACCTGGGATCAGTGGTGCTGAGTGTGAAGCTATCAACTGCTGCTTTAACGGACAGCAGTGTTACTATGGGAGAGCAGGTAAGCTCTCTCAGTCTTATTCTGTTGATAAACAGATTCTCAGGATTAACCTTCTCTTGTACCTTTGTTCCAGTGACTGTCCAGTGTATTAGAGATGGTCAGTTTGTGGTAGTGGTGTCAAGAGATCTTACTCTGCCTCGACTGAGTCTGGATTCAGTGCGTCTACAGGGTGGAAACGACCCATCTTGCGGTCCTGTGGAGTCCACACCTTCTTTTGCTATATACCAGTTCCCTGTGACCGCATGTGGCACGAGCATGACGGTGAGCAGCTGCTTCTGGTGTTATTCTGCTTTGCTTATGATGGACTGGATGCTAACACTGTTCCAATTCACAGGAGGATAGTGGATATGTGGTGTATGAGAACAGCATGACCTCCTCATATGAAGTAGGGATTGGACCGTTTGGTGCCATCACAAGGGACAGTCATTTTGAGTAAGTGATCTATGATTTGGAGTGAATTTTAATCCCTGATAAATGCTACAAGCTCACCGTCTGTTGTCCAGGCTTCTCTTCCAGTGTAGGTACTCTGGCACGTCTGTTGAAGCTCTGGTTGTGGAGGTCAACTCTGTTCCTCCACCTCCACCAGTAGCTGCTCCTGGACCTCTCAGGGTGGAGCTCAGATTGGCCAATGGCCAATGTGTCACCAAAGGCTGTGCTGAAGGTAAGGTCTTGTCCTGTGTCTTCCTAAAGCCTTTCAAACTTGACTCTGGTTAAACCCCAGTGTTCATCCTCAGGGGATGAGGCCTACACATCCTACTACAGTGACGCTGATTATCCTGTCACAAAAGTCCTGCGAGAGCCTGTGTATGTTGAGGTGCGCATTATGGAGAGGACTGACCCCAACATTTTCCTGATGCTGGGACATTGTTGGGCGACTTCAACCCCCAGTCCACTCAGTCTCCCCCAGTGGGACCTTCTGGTTGATGGGTGAGTGTAATGCCAGTCTTCATCCAGTTAGTCTGCTGGGAGACACTCTCTAACCTCTTTCCCTTGCAGATGCCCTTACCAGGATGACCGTTATCTGACCACACTGGTTGCAGTGACTGGATCATCTGGTCTTCAGTTCCCAACCCACTACAAGCGCTTCGTTGTGAAGATGTTCACATTTGTAGATCCAGACTCACTGGTGGCTCTGCAGGAAACCGTATGCTCTCTAGCTCTTCCTGAACCCTTAATATTACACTTAATTCTTAAATGGGTTCTATGGCTTAACTCTTTTCCCCTCTGTCAGATCTTCATCCACTGCAGTACAGAGGTGTGTCATCCCTCTTCTGGCTCCTGTGAGCAAAGCTGCACCAGGAAGAGTGAGTACTTGCTGTAACTTAACTTGATGAAATGAGTTTCTGAAATGCCCCTCATGCTCTTGCCAACTTCTCCTGCAGGAAGAGATACTCATGCCAAGACCATCTCGAGTGGACAGACAGTGGTTTCTAGTGGAGAAGTTACTCTGGTCATGTGAATTCAGTGATTTTAATAAACTGCCTGTAACTTCAAGATTCTTGTTTCTCTGGCTCTTGTTAGCGGAGTCTCAAACACTGTTTATAGTTTGGTTTAAAGGGACGCTCTACTAAACTGATGCTCCGTTTGCTTTAAGGCCTCACATTCTCACCAACAAAGTGACATCTTGCTAAAGCTGAGCATCTACAAAACTTAATTTTAACAACTGCTTGTTAAGCTCCAATGGCAGACCTAGGACCCACCACTCAAATCGTCAAAATGCCTTATGAAATTAAAGGCTATGACAGTTTTCCAACTGTGCTATATGGATTTCTCTGGCCAGTGTTCACACCATTCCTGCTTCCTGGCTGGTGTGCAGTGATGGTCAGTCATGACCAATGTTCCCTCTAAGCCGTGCACTTCCGAGCAGAAGAAATAATGGGCCATGCACATGCGAAAGCCATTAGACTGAATTCTAGTAAAAGAAATGCGACACTCGGGCAAACCGCTAGCAAGTTGATCTCACTATGGAGTTAGTTTTAGAGGTTTACAGGTTTCATAGTATGATGTGCGCCAAATGAGTAGTTGTAGAAACGGAGTACTTCAATGGCTTAAATCGAGAACCAACGCAATGACATGTGAAATAAACGTCATGTATTAAAGAGTGGCTTGATTTAAGTGCTGGAAATAGCGGATGATGGGCACAGAACAGTAACACAACTCAGACATTTACAGTCTCACACACCGGTGTATTATGCAAACTGTACTTCATAGAGATGTTTAGAAGGCCTATTCATGTTCACTTTAAAACAATAAAAAAAACACCTACTTAGCTTGCAGTTGTCAGTTTAACTGCTTCAGTTTGTTTTGACATGTTAGGCCTATAGGTTATTATAAACCTAATAACTGACCCCAAACTTTTAAATTAAGGAGCACCTTAAAAAAAACACAACAAATTCCTCGTGTGTTTGCACACACCTGGCGAATAAAGCTGATTCTGATAACAATGAAGGATGCATTAAAACATTGGATTGAGAATATATCTATCAATATCCAGCATAATTTAACCTATAAAAATGTAAAAAGAAAAATTAGCAAACATATAACATTTATTGTTAGATTTAAACCCTCCACTAAATGTTTATTAATAATGTAATAATTTAACTAATAATAATAATAAAAAAAATTGCATAGTATTTTCTTTCAGTAGGCTATTATAAACAAGTCTCATTTAATAAATGAATAAATGTCTTTACAATCTTAATAATTTTCAAAAAAGTTTTTAAATATATTTTTCATGGTAAAAATGTTTATTTTTAAGAATCATAACAGTCAAGCAGTTGAGATCTGTACAGTATATCTCTTAATATGCGCATGTCACAATAAGTACTGCGATGACCTGCACATCTTAAAGACACCTTAGTTTTATTGCATGGCATCTGTCATACACCGATCGGTCTGCACACACAAACAAAGCCAAATCCTAGATCAGGGGTCACCAAACTTGTTCTTGGTGGGCCAGTGTCCTGCAGAGTTTAGCTGCAAAGTTTCAGAAGTTGAGTGCTTTTGAAAGTGAAATCAAGTTCTTTTAATTGTATAGTGCATTTCATTCCCCACTGTTAAAGTGTCAATACTATTCAACCTGTGTAGTACAAAGGATAAGGCCAAGGCTGAATCGGGAGTGCATGCTGCCATATTAGTTCTTCCATCAATAATTATATGACAGAAATGGTAAAGTTAGTAAGATTTTCTGAATTCAGCTTAAGTTTGTGTCTATATCCATGTTCAAAACAAGAAAGAAGACTTGCATTTTGAGAACCAATGATATATGAACTCCCACTTGTGCAAGTCTGGGGAATCATTACAGTTAATGAAGAAGGAGGAGCTATCATTAATTAGCTGAAATCTGTAGAGTACAAAAAGACCAAAGGGCAGCCTCTCCACTTTGTGACTAGCTATTGAACAATGGCTGGTAGTTTGTGTGTGGTTCAGATATTGGCAGTTTGTGTGTTTTGTCATGCTGTTCCTCAGTGGAGTGATCTGCCCCAGAATCCTGAAGCCCTGATGTTCCAGCAAACTGACGAGCGGTTTCAGAAGCCAGTTCAACAGCAAACTGACGAGCGGTTTCAGAAGCCAGTTCAACAGCAAACTGACGAGCGGTTTCAGAAGCCAGTTCAACAGCAAACTGACGAGCGGTTTCAGAAGCCAGTTCAGCAGCAAACTGACGAGCGGTTTCAGAAGCTAGTTCAACAAACTGACGAGCGGTTTCAGAAGCCAGTTCAACAGCAAACTGACCAGCGGTTTCAGAAGCTAGTTCAACAAACTGACCAGCAGTTTCAGAAGCCAGTTCAACAGCATACTGACCAGCGGTTTCAGAAGCTAGTTCAAGAAACTGACGAGCGGTTTCAGAAGCCAGATCAACAGCAAACTGACCAGCGGTTTCAGAAGCTAGTTCAACTAACTGACCAGCGGTTTCAGAAGCCAGTTCAACAGCATACTGACGAGCGGTTTCAGAAGCTAGTTCAACAAACTGACCAGCGGTTTCAGAAGCCAGTTCAACAGCATACTGACGAGCGGTTTCAGAAGCTAGTTCAACTAACTGACCAGCGGTTTCAGAAGCCAGTTCAACAGCATACTGACGAGCGGTTTCAGAAGCTAGTTCAACTAACTGACCAGCGGTTTCAGAAGCCAGTTCAACAAACTGACGAGCGGTTTCAGAAGCCAGTTCAACAGCATACTGACGAGCGGTTTCAGAAGCTAGTTCAACTAACTGACCAGCGGTTTCAGAAGCCAGTTCAACAGCATACTGATGAGCGGTTTCAGAAGCTAGTTCAACTAACTGACCAGCGGTTTCAGAAGCCAGTTCAACAGCATACTGACGAGCGGTTTCAGAAGCTAGTTCAACAAACTGACCAGCGGTTTCAGAAGCCAGTTCAACAGCATACTGACGAGCGGTTTCAGAAGCTAGTTCAACTAACTGACCAGCGGTTTCAGAAGCCAGTTCAACAAACTGACGAGCGGTTTCAGAAGCTAGTTCAACTAACTGACCAGCGGTTTCAGAAGCCAGTTCAACAGCATACTGACGAGCGGTTTCAGAAGCTAGTTCAACTAACTGACCAGCGGTTTCAGAAGCCAGTTCAACAGCATACTGACGAGCGGTTTCAGAAGCTAGTTCAACTAACTGACCAGCGGTTTCAGAAGCCAGTTCAACAGCATACTGACGAGCGGTTTCGTAAGCTAGTTCAACTAACTGACCAGCGGTTTCAGAAGCCAGTTCAACAGCATACTGACCGGCGGTTTCAGAAGCTAGTTCAACAAACTGACCAGCGGTTTCAGAAGCCAGTTCAACAGCATACTGACCGGCGGTTTCAGAAGCTAGTTCAACAAACTGACCAGCGGTTTCAGAAGCCAGTTCAACAGCATACTGACGAGCGGTTTCAGAAGCTAGTTCAACAAACTGACCAGCGGTTTCAGAAGCCAGTTCAACAGCATACTGACGAGCGGTTTCAGAAGCTAGTTCAACAAACTGACCAGCGGTTTCAGAAGCCAGTTCAACAGCAAACCGAGCCCCTTGATAAATGTGCTGTAGCTGATTATGAGCAGATCCAATGTGGACAACCTGGGATCAGTGGTGCTGAGTGTGAAGCTATCAACTGCTGCTTTAACGGACAGCAGTGTTACTATGGGAGAGCAGGTAAGCTCTCTCAGTCTTATTCTGTTGATAAACAGATTCTCAGGATTAACCTTCTCTTGTACCTTTGTTCCAGTGACTGTCCAGTGTATTAGAGATGGTCAGTTTGTGGTAGTGGTGTCAAGAGATCTTACTCTGCCTCGACTGAGTCTGGATTCAGTGCGTCTACAGGGTGGAAACGACCCATCTTGCGGTCCTGTGGAGTCCACACCTTCTTTTGCTATATACCAGTTCCCTGTGACCGCATGTGGCACGAGCATGACGGTGAGCAGCTGCTTCTGGTGTTATTCTGCTTTGCTTATGATGGACTGGATGCTAACACTGTTCCAATTCACAGGAGGATAGTGGATATGTGGTGTATGAGAACAGCATGACCTCCTCATATGAAGTAGGGATTGGACCGTTTGGTGCCATCACAAGGGACAGTCATTTTGAGTAAGTGATCTATGATTTGGAGTGAATTTTAATCCCTGATAAATGCTACAAGCTCACCGTCTGTTGTCCAGGCTTCTCTTCCAGTGTAGGTACTCTGGCACGTCTGTTGAAGCTCTGGTTGTGGAGGTCAACTCTGTTCCTCCACCTCCACCAGTAGCTGCTCCTGGACCTCTCAGGGTGGAGCTCAGATTGGCCAATGGCCAATGTGTCACCAAAGGCTGTGCTGAAGGTAAGGTCTTGTCCTGTGTCTTCCTAAAGCCTTTCAAACTTGACTCTGGTTAAACCCCAGTGTTCATCCTCAGGGGATGAGGCCTACACATCCTACTACAGTGACGCTGATTATCCTGTCACAAAAGTCCTGCGAGAGCCTGTGTATGTTGAGGTGCGCATTATGGAGAGGACTGACCCCAACATTTTCCTGATGCTGGGACATTGTTGGGCGACTTCAACCCCCAGTCCACTCAGTCTCCCCCAGTGGGACCTTCTGGTTGATGGGTGAGTGTAATGCCAGTCTTCATCCAGTTAGTCTGCTGGGAGACACTCTCTAACCTCTTTCCCTTGCAGATGCCCTTACCAGGATGACCGTTATCTGACCACACTGGTTGCAGTGACTGGATCATCTGGTCTTCAGTTCCCAACCCACTACAAGCGCTTCGTTGTGAAGATGTTCACATTTGTAGATCCAGACTCACTGGTGGCTCTGCAGGAAACCGTATGCTCTCTAGCTCTTCCTGAACCCTTAATATTACACTTAATTCTTAAATGGGTTCTATGGCTTAACTCTTTTCCCCTCTGTCAGATCTTCATCCACTGCAGTACAGAGGTGTGTCATCCCTCTTCTGGCTCCTGTGAGCAAAGCTGCACCAGGAAGAGTGAGTACTTGCTGTAACTTAACTTGATGAAATGAGTTTCTGAAATGCCCCTCATGCTCTTGCCAACTTCTCCTGCAGGAAGAGATACTCATGCCAAGACCATCTCGAGTGGACAGACAGTGGTTTCTAGTGGAGAAGTTACTCTGGTCATGTGAATTCAGTGATTTTAATAAACTGCCTGTAACTTCAAGATTCTTGTTTCTCTGGCTCTTGTTAGCGGAGTCTCAAACACTGTTTATAGTTTGGTTTAAAGGGACGCTCTACTAAACTGATGCTCCGTTTGCTTTAAGGCCTCACATTCTCACCAACAAAGTGACATCTTGCTAAAGCTGAGCATCTACAAAACTTAATTTTAACAACTGCTTGTTAAGCTCCAATGGCAGACCTAGGACCCACCACTCAAATCGTCAAAATGCCTTATGAAATTAAAGGCTATGACAGTTTTCCAACTGTGCTATATGGATTTCTCTGGCCAGTGTTCACACCATTCCTGCTTCCTGGCTGGTGTGCAGTGATGGTCAGTCATGACCAATGTTCCCTCTAAGCCGTGCACTTCCGAGCAGAAGAAATAATGGGCCATGCACATGCGAAAGCCATTAGACTGAATTCTAGTAAAAGAAATGCGACACTCGGGCAAACCGCTAGCAAGTTGATCTCACTATGGAGTTAGTTTTAGAGGTTTACAGGTTTCATAGTATGATGTGCGCCAAATGAGTAGTTGTAGAAACGGAGTACTTCAATGGCTTAAATCGAGAACCAACGCAATGACATGTGAAATAAACGTCATGTATTAAAGAGTGGCTTGATTTAAGTGCTGGAAATAGCGGATGATGGGCACAGAACAGTAACACAACTCAGACATTTACAGTCTCACACACCGGTGTATTATGCAAACTGTACTTCATAGAGATGTTTAGAAGGCCTATTCATGTTCACTTTAAAACAATAAAAAAAACACCTACTTAGCTTGCAGTTGTCAGTTTAACTGCTTCAGTTTGTTTTGACATGTTAGGCCTATAGGTTATTATAAACCTAATAACTGACCCCAAACTTTTAAATTAAGGAGCACCTTAAAAAAAACACAACAAATTCCTCGTGTGTTTGCACACACCTGGCGAATAAAGCTGATTCTGATAACAATGAAGGATGCATTAAAACATTGGATTGAGAATATATCTATCAATATCCAGCATAATTTAACCTATAAAAATGTAAAAAGAAAAATTAGCAAACATATAACATTTATTGTTAGATTTAAACCCTCCACTAAATGTTTATTAATAATGTAATAATTTAACTAATAATAATAATAAAAAAAATTGCATAGTATTTTCTTTCAGTAGGCTATTATAAACAAGTCTCATTTAATAAATGAATAAATGTCTTTACAATCTTAATAATTTTCAAAAAAGTTTTTAAATATATTTTTCATGGTAAAAATGTTTATTTTTAAGAATCATAACAGTCAAGCAGTTGAGATCTGTACAGTATATCTCTTAATATGCGCATGTCACAATAAGTACTGCGATGACCTGCACATCTTAAAGACACCTTAGTTTTATTGCATGGCATCTGTCATACACCGATCGGTCTGCACACACAAACAAAGCCAAATCCTAGATCAGGGGTCACCAAACTTGTTCTTGGTGGGCCAGTGTCCTGCAGAGTTTAGCTGCAAAGTTTCAGAAGTTGAGTGCTTTTGAAAGTGAAATCAAGTTCTTTTAATTGTATAGTGCATTTCATTCCCCACTGTTAAAGTGTCAATACTATTCAACCTGTGTAGTACAAAGGATAAGGCCAAGGCTGAATCGGGAGTGCATGCTGCCATATTAGTTCTTCCATCAATAATTATATGACAGAAATGGTAAAGTTAGTAAGATTTTCTGAATTCAGCTTAAGTTTGTGTCTATATCCATGTTCAAAACAAGAAAGAAGACTTGCATTTTGAGAACCAATGATATATGAACTCCCACTTGTGCAAGTCTGGGGAATCATTACAGTTAATGAAGAAGGAGGAGCTATCATTAATTAGCTGAAATCTGTAGAGTACAAAAAGACCAAAGGGCAGCCTCTCCACTTTGTGACTAGCTATTGAACAATGGCTGGTAGTTTGTGTGTGGCTCAGATATTGGCAGTTTGTGTGTTTTGTCATGCTGTTCCTCAGTGGAGTGATCTGCCCCAGAATCCTGAAGCCCTGATGTTCCAGCAAACTGACGAGCGGTTTCAGAAGCCAGTTCAACAGCAAACTGACGAGCGGTTTCAGAAGCCAGTTCAACAGCAAACTGACGAGCGGTTTCAGAAGCCAGTTCAACAGCAAACTGACGAGCGGTTTCAGAAGCCAGTTCAGCAGCAAACTGACGAGCGGTTTCAGAAGCCAGTTCAGCAGCAAACTGACGAGCGGTTTCAGAAGCCAGTTCAGCAGCAAACTGACGAGCGGTTTCAGAAGCCAGTTCAGCAGCAAACTGACGAGCGGTTTCAGAAGCCAGTTCAGCAGCAAACTGACGAGCGGTTTCAGAAGCCAGTTCAGCAGCAAACTGACGAGCGGTTTCAGAAGCCAGTTCAACAGCAAACTGACCAGCGGTTTCAGAAGCTAGTTCAACAGCATACTGACCAGCGGTTTCAGAAGCTAGTTCAAGAAACTGACGAGCGGTTTCAGAAGCCAGATCAACAGCAAACTGACCAGCGGTTTCAGAAGCTAGTTCAACTAACTGACCAGCGGTTTCAGAAGCCAGATCAACAGCATACTGACGAGCGGTTTCAGAAGCTAGTTCAACTAACTGACCAGCGGTTTCAGAAGCCAGTTCAACAGCATACTGACGAGCGGTTTCAGAAGCTAGTTCAACAAACTGACCAGCGGTTTCAGAAGCCAGTTCAACAGCATACTGACGAGCGGTTTCAGAAGCTAGTTCAACTAACTGACCAGCGGTTTCAGAAGCCAGTTCAACAGCATACTGACGAGCGGTTTCAGAAGCTAGTTCAACTAACTGACCAGCGGTTTCAGAAGCCAGTTCAACAAACTGACGAGCGGTTTCAGAAGCTAGTTCAACTAACTGACCAGCGGTTTCAGAAGCCAGTTCAACAGCATACTGACGAGCGGTTTCAGAAGCTAGTTCAACTAACTGACCAGCGGTTTCAGAAGCCAGTTCAACAGCATACTGATGAGCGGTTTCAGAAGCTAGTTCAACTAACTGACCAGCGGTTTCAGAAGCCAGTTCAACAGCATACTGACGAGCGGTTTCAGAAGCTAGTTCAACAAACTGACCAGCGGTTTCAGAAGCCAGTTCAACAGCATACTGACGAGCGGTTTCAGAAGCTAGTTCAACTAACTGACCAGCGGTTTCAGAAGCCAGTTCAACAAACTGACGAGCGGTTTCAGAAGCTAGTTCAACTAACTGACCAGCGGTTTCAGAAGCCAGTTCAACAGCATACTGACGAGCGGTTTCAGAAGCTAGTTCAACTAACTGACCAGCGGTTTCAGAAGCCAGTTCAACAGCATACTGACGAGCGGTTTCGTAAGCTAGTTCAACTAACTGACCAGCGGTTTCAGAAGCCAGTTCAACAGCATACTGACCGGCGGTTTCAGAAGCTAGTTCAACAAACTGACCAGCGGTTTCAGAAGCCAGTTCAACAGCATACTGACCGGCGGTTTCAGAAGCTAGTTCAACAAACTGACCAGCGGTTTCAGAAGCCAGTTCAACAGCAAACTGAGCCCCTTGATAAATGTGCTGTAGCTGATTATGAGCAGATCCAATGTGGACAACCTGGGATCAGTGGTGCTGAGTGTGAAGCTATCAACTGCTGCTTTAACGGACAGCAGTGTTACTATGGGAGAGCAGGTAAGCTCTCTCAGTCTTATTCTGTTGATAAACAGATTCTCAGGATTAACCTTCTCTTGTACCTTTGTTCCAGTGACTGTCCAGTGTATTAGAGATGGTCAGTTTGTGGTAGTGGTGTCAAGAGATCTTACTCTGCCTCGACTGAGTCTGGATTCAGTGCGTCTACAGGGTGGAAACGACCCATCTTGCGGTCCTGTGGAGTCCACACCTTCTTTTGCTATATACCAGTTCCCTGTGACCGCATGTGGCACGAGCATGACGGTGAGCAGCTGCTTCTGGTGTTATTCTGCTTTGCTTATGATGGACTGGATGCTAACACTGTTCCAATTCACAGGAGGATAGTGGATATGTGGTGTATGAGAACAGCATGACCTCCTCATATGAAGTAGGGATTGGACCGTTTGGTGCCATCACAAGGGACAGTCATTTTGAGTAAGTGATCTATGATTTGGAGTGAATTTTAATCCCTGATAAATGCTACAAGCTCACCGTCTGTTGTCCAGGCTTCTCTTCCAGTGTAGGTACTCTGGCACGTCTGTTGAAGCTCTGGTTGTGGAGGTCAACTCTGTTCCTCCACCTCCACCAGTAGCTGCTCCTGGACCTCTCAGGGTGGAGCTCAGATTGGCCAATGGCCAATGTGTCACCAAAGGCTGTGCTGAAGGTAAGGTCTTGTCCTGTGTCTTCCTAAAGCCTTTCAAACTTGACTCTGGTTAAACCCCAGTGTTCATCCTCAGGGGATGAGGCCTACACATCCTACTACAGTGACGCTGATTATCCTGTCACAAAAGTCCTGCGAGAGCCTGTGTATGTTGAGGTGCGCATTATGGAGAGGACTGACCCCAACATTTTCCTGATGCTGGGACATTGTTGGGCGACTTCAACCCCCAGTCCACTCAGTCTCCCCCAGTGGGACCTTCTGGTTGATGGGTGAGTGTAATGCCAGTCTTCATCCAGTTAGTCTGCTGGGAGACACTCTCTAACCTCTTTCCCTTGCAGATGCCCTTACCAGGATGACCGTTATCTGACCACACTGGTTGCAGTGACTGGATCATCTGGTCTTCAGTTCCCAACCCACTACAAGCGCTTCGTTGTGAAGATGTTCACATTTGTAGATCCAGACTCACTGGTGGCTCTGCAGGAAACCGTATGCTCTCTAGCTCTTCCTGAACCCTTAATATTACACTTAATTCTTAAATGGGTTCTATGGCTTAACTCTTTTCCCCTCTGTCAGATCTTCATCCACTGCAGTACAGAGGTGTGTCATCCCTCTTCTGGCTCCTGTGAGCAAAGCTGCACCAGGAAGAGTGAGTACTTGCTGTAACTTAACTTGATGAAATGAGTTTCTGAAATGCCCCTCATGCTCTTGCCAACTTCTCCTGCAGGAAGAGATACTCATGCCAAGACCATCTCGAGTGGACAGACAGTGGTTTCTAGTGGAGAAGTTACTCTGGTCATGTGAATTCAGTGATTTTAATAAACTGCCTGTAACTTCAAGATTCTTGTTTCTCTGGCTCTTGTTAGCGGAGTCTCAAACACTGTTTATAGTTTGGTTTAAAGGGACGCTCTACTAAACTGATGCTCCGTTTGCTTTAAGGCCTCACATTCTCACCAACAAAGTGACATCTTGCTAAAGCTGAGCATCTACAAAACTTAATTTTAACAACTGCTTGTTAAGCTCCAATGGCAGACCTAGGACCCACCACTCAAATCGTCAAAATGCCTTATGAAATTAAAGGCTATGACAGTTTTCCAACTGTGCTATATGGATTTCTCTGGCCAGTGTTCACACCATTCCTGCTTCCTGGCTGGTGTGCAGTGATGGTCAGTCATGACCAATGTTCCCTCTAAGCCGTGCACTTCCGAGCAGAAGAAATAATGGGCCATGCACATGCGAAAGCCATTAGACTGAATTCTAGTAAAAGAAATGCGACACTCGGGCAAACCGCTAGCAAGTTGATCTCACTATGGAGTTAGTTTTAGAGGTTTACAGGTTTCATAGTATGATGTGCGCCAAATGAGTAGTTGTAGAAACGGAGTACTTCAATGGCTTAAATCGAGAACCAACGCAATGACATGTGAAATAAACGTCATGTATTAAAGAGTGGCTTGATTTAAGTGCTGGAAATAGCGGATGATGGGCACAGAACAGTAACACAACTCAGACATTTACAGTCTCACACACCGGTGTATTATGCAAACTGTACTTCATAGAGATGTTTAGAAGGCCTATTCATGTTCACTTTAAAACAATAAAAAAAACACCTACTTAGCTTGCAGTTGTCAGTTTAACTGCTTCAGTTTGTTTTGACATGTTAGGCCTATAGGTTATTATAAACCTAATAACTGACCCCAAACTTTTAAATTAAACAAATTCCTCGTGTGTTTGCACACACCTGGCGAATAAAGCTGATTCTGATAACAATGAAGGATGCATTAAAACATTGGATTGAGAATATATCTATCAATATCCAGCATAATTTAACCTATAAAAATGTAAAAAGAAAAATTAGCAAACATATAACATTTATTGTTAGATTTAAACCCTCCACTAAATGTTTATTAATAATGTAATTTAACTAATAATAATAATAAAAAAAATTGCATAGTATTTTCTTTCAGTAGGCTATTATAAACAAGTCTCATTTAATAAATGAATAAATGTCTTTACAATCTTAATAATTTTCAAAAAAGTTTTTAAATATATTTTTCATGGTAAAAATGTTTATTTTTAAGAATCATAACAGTCAAGCAGTTGAGATCTGTACAGTATATCTCTTAATATGCGCATGTCACAATAAGTACTGCGATGACCTGCACATCTTAAAGACACCTTAGTTTTATTGCATGGCATCTGTCATACACCGATCGGTCTGCACACACAAACAAAGCCAAATCCTAGATCAGGGGTCACCAAACTTGTTCTTGGTGGGCCAGTGTCCTGCAGAGTTTAGCTGCAAAGTTTCAGAAGTTGAGTGCTTTTGAAAGTGAAATCAAGTTCTTTTAATTGTATAGTGCATTTCATTCCCCACTGTTAAAGTGTCAATACTATTCAACCTGTGTAGTACAAAGGATAAGGCCAAGGCTGAATCGGGAGTGCATGCTGCCATATTAGTTCTTCCATCAATAATTATATGACAGAAATGGTAAAGTTAGTAAGATTTTCTGAATTCAGCTTAAGTTTGTGTCTATATCCATGTTCAAAACAAGAAAGAAGACTTGCATTTTGAGAACCAATGATATATGAACTCCCACTTGTGCAAGTCTGGGGAATCATTACAGTTAATGAAGAAGGAGGAGCTATCATTAATTAGCTGAAATCTGTAGAGTACAAAAAGACCAAAGGGCAGCCTCTCCACTTTGTGACTAGCTATTGAACAATGGCTGGTAGTTTGTGTGTGGTTCAGATATTGGCAGTTTGTGTGTTTTGTCATGCTGTTCCTCAGTGGAGTGATCTGCCCCAGAATCCTGAAGCCCTGATGTTCCAGCAAACTGACGAGCGGTTTCAGAAGCCAGTTCAACAGCAAACTGACGAGCGGTTTCAGAAGCCAGTTCAACAGCAAA
Organism: Acrossocheilus fasciatus; assembly: GCA_036784905.1. Taxonomy (NCBI): domain Eukaryota; kingdom Metazoa; phylum Chordata; class Actinopteri; order Cypriniformes; family Cyprinidae; genus Acrossocheilus; species Acrossocheilus fasciatus. Next base: position 11,500,332 of record CM071948.1, read on the forward strand.
CTGACGAGCGGTTTCAGAAGCCAGTTCAACAGCAAACTGACGAGCGGTTTCAGAAGCCAGTTCAGCAGCAAACTGACGAGCGGTTTCAGAAGCTAGTTCAACAAACTGACGAGCGGTTTCAGAAGCCAGTTCAACAGCAAACTGACCAGCGGTTTCAGAAGCTAGTTCAACAAACTGACCAGCAGTTTCAGAAGCCAGTTCAACAGCATACTGACCAGCGGTTTCAGAAGCTAGTTCAAGAAACTGACGAGCGGTTTCAGAAGCCAGATCAACAGCAAACTGACCAGCGGTTTCAGAAGCTAGTTCAACTAACTGACCAGCGGTTTCAGAAGCCAGTTCAACAGCATACTGACGAGCGGTTTCAGAAGCTAGTTCAACAAACTGACCAGCGGTTTCAGAAGCCAGTTCAACAGCATACTGACGAGCGGTTTCAGAAGCTAGTTCAACTAACTGACCAGCGGTTTCAGAAGCCAGTTCAACAGCATACTGACGAGCGGTTTCAGAAGCTAGTTCAACTAACTGACCAGCGGTTTCAGAAGCCAGTTCAACAAACTGACGAGCGGTTTCAGAAGCCAGTTCAACAGCATACTGACGAGCGGTTTCAGAAGCTAGTTCAACTAACTGACCAGCGGTTTCAGAAGCCAGTTCAACAGCATACTGATGAGCGGTTTCAGAAGCTAGTTCAACTAACTGACCAGCGGTTTCAGAAGCCAGTTCAACAGCATACTGACGAGCGGTTTCAGAAGCTAGTTCAACAAACTGACCAGCGGTTTCAGAAGCCAGTTCAACAGCATACTGACGAGCGGTTTCAGAAGCTAGTTCAACTAACTGACCAGCGGTTTCAGAAGCCAGTTCAACAAACTGACGAGCGGTTTCAGAAGCTAGTTCAACTAACTGACCAGCGGTTTCAGAAGCCAGTTCAACAGCATACTGACGAGCGGTTTCAGAAGCTAGTTCAACTAACTGACCAGCGGTTTCAGAAGCCAGTTCAACAGCATACTGACGAGCGGTTTCGTAAGCTAGTTCAACTAACTGACCAGCGGTTTCAGAAGCCAGTTCAACAGCATACTGACCGGCGGTTTCAGAAGCTAGTTCAACAAACTGACCAGCGGTTTCAGAAGCCAGTTCAACAGCATACTGACCGGCGGTTTCAGAAGCTAGTTCAACAAACTGACCAGCGGTTTCAGAAGCCAGTTCAACAGCATACTGACGAGCGGTTTCAGAAGCTAGTTCAACAAACTGACCAGCGGTTTCAGAAGCCAGTTCAACAGCATACTGACGAGCGGTTTCAGAAGCTAGTTCAACAAACTGACCAGCGGTTTCAGAAGCCAGTTCAACAGCAAACCGAGCCCCTTGATAAATGTGCTGTAGCTGATTATGAGCAGATCCAATGTGGACAACCTGGGATCAGTGGTGCTGAGTGTGAAGCTATCAACTGCTGCTTTAACGGACAACAGTGTTACTATGGGAGAGCAGGTAAGCTCTCTCAGTCTTATTCTGTTGATAAACAGATTCTCAGGATTAACCTTCTCTTGTACCTTTGTTCCAGTGACTGTCCAGTGTATTAGAGATGGTCAGTTTGTGGTAGTGGTGTCAAGAGATCTTACTCTGCCTCGACTGAGTCTGGATTCAGTGCGTCTACAGGGTGGAAACGACCCATCTTGCGGTCCTGTGGAGTCCACACCTTCTTTTGCTATATACCAGTTCCCTGTGACCGCATGTGGCACGAGCATGACGGTGAGCAGCTGCTTCTGGTGTTATTCTGCTTTGCTTATGATGGACTGGATGCTAACACTGTTCCAATTCACAGGAGGATAGTGGATATGTGGTGTATGAGAACAGCATGACCTCCTCATATGAAGTAGGGATTGGACCGTTTGGTGCCATCACAAGGGACAGTCATTTTGAGTAAGTGATCTATGATTTGGAGTGAATTTTAATCCCTGATAAATGCTACAAGCTCACCGTCTGTTGTCCAGGCTTCTCTTCCAGTGTAGGTACTCTGGCACGTCTGTTGAAGCTCTGGTTGTGGAGGTCAACTCTGTTCCTCCACCTCCACCAGTAGCTGCTCCTGGACCTCTCAGGGTGGAGCTCAGATTGGCCAATGGCCAATGTGTCACCAAAGGCTGTGCTGAAGGTAAGGTCTTGTCCTGTGTCTTCCTAAAGCCTTTCAAACTTGACTCTGGTTAAACCCCAGTGTTCATCCTCAGGGGATGAGGCCTACACATCCTACTACAGTGACGCTGATTATCCTGTCACAAAAGTCCTGCGAGAGCCTGTGTATGTTGAGGTGCGCATTATGGAGAGGACTGACCCCAACATTTTCCTGATGCTGGGACATTGTTGGGCGACTTCAACCCCCAGTCCACTCAGTCTCCCCCAGTGGGACCTTCTGGTTGATGGGTGAGTGTAATGCCAGTCTTCATCCAGTTAGTCTGCTGGGAGACACTCTCTAACCTCTTTCCCTTGCAGATGCCCTTACCAGGATGACCGTTATCTGACCACACTGGTTGCAGTGACTGGATCATCTGGTCTTCAGTTCCCAACCCACTACAAGCGCTTCGTTGTGAAGATGTTCACATTTGTAGATCCAGACTCACTGGTGGCTCTGCAGGAAACCGTATGCTCTCTAGCTCTTCCTGAACCCTTAATATTACACTTAATTCTTAAATGGGTTCTATGGCTTAACTCTTTTCCCCTCTGTCAGATCTTCATCCACTGCAGTACAGAGGTGTGTCATCCCTCTTCTGGCTCCTGTGAGCAAAGCTGCACCAGGAAGAGTGAGTACTTGCTGTAACTTAACTTGATGAAATGAGTTTCTGAAATGCCCCTCATGCTCTTGCCAACTTCTCCTGCAGGAAGAGATACTCATGCCAAGACCATCTCGAGTGGACAGACAGTGGTTTCTAGTGGAGAAGTTACTCTGGTCATGTGAATTCAGTGATTTTAATAAACTGCCTGTAACTTCAAGATTCTTGTTTCTCTGGCTCTTGTTAGCGGAGTCTCAAACACTGTTTATAGTTTGGTTTAAAGGGACGCTCTACTAAACTGATGCTCCGTTTGCTTTAAGGCCTCACATTCTCACCAACAAAGTGACATCTTGCTAAAGCTGAGCATCTACAAAACTTAATTTTAACAACTGCTTGTTAAGCTCCAATGGCAGACCTAGGACCCACCACTCAAATCGTCAAAATGCCTTATGAAATTAAAGGCTATGACAGTTTTCCAACTGTGCTATATGGATTTCTCTGGCCAGTGTTCACACCATTCCTGCTTCCTGGCTGGTGTGCAGTGATGGTCAGTCATGACCAATGTTCCCTCTAAGCCGTGCACTTCCGAGCAGAAGAAATAATGGGCCATGCACATGCGAAAGCCATTAGACTGAATTCTAGTAAAAGAAATGCGACACTCGGGCAAACCGCTAGCAAGTTGATCTCACTATGGAGTTAGTTTTAGAGGTTTACAGGTTTCATAGTATGATGTGCGCCAAATGAGTAGTTGTAGAAACGGAGTACTTCAATGGCTTAAATCGAGAACCAACGCAATGACATGTGAAATAAACGTCATGTATTAAAGAGTGGCTTGATTTAAGTGCTGGAAATAGCGGATGATGGGCACAGAACAGTAACACAACTCAGACATTTACAGTCTCACACACCGGTGTATTATGCAAACTGTACTTCATAGAGATGTTTAGAAGGCCTATTCATGTTCACTTTAAAACAATAAAAAAAACACCTACTTAGCTTGCAGTTGTCAGTTTAACTGCTTCAGTTTGTTTTGACATGTTAGGCCTATAGGTTATTATAAACCTAATAACTGACCCCAAACTTTTAAATTAAGGAGCACCTTAAAAAAAACACAACAAATTCCTCGTGTGTTTGCACACACCTGGCGAATAAAGCTGATTCTGATAACAATGAAGGATGCATTAAAACATTGGATTGAGAATATATCTATCAATATCCAGCATAATTTAACCTATAAAAATGTAAAAGGAAAAATTAGCAAACATATAACATTTATTGTTAGATTTAAACCCTCCACTAAATGTTTATTAATAATGTAATAATTTAACTAATAATAATAATAAAAAAAATTGCATAGTATTTTCTTTCAGTAGGCTATTATAAACAAGTCTCATTTAATAAATGAATAAATGTCTTTACAATCTTAATTTTCAAAAAAGTTTTTAAATATATTTTTCATGGTAAAAATGTTTATTTTTAAGAATCATAACAGTCAAGCAGTTGAGATCTGTACAGTATATCTCTTAATATGCGCATGTCACAATAAGTACTGCGATGACCTGCACATCTTAAAGACACCTTAGTTTTATTGCATGGCATCTGTCATACACCGATCGGTCTGCACACACAAACAAAGCCAAATCCTAGATCAGGGGTCACCAAACTTGTTCTTGGTGGGCCAGTGTCCTGCAGAGTTTAGCTGCAAAGTTTCAGAAGTTGAGTGCTTTTGAAAGTGAAATCAAGTTCTTTTAATTGTATAGTGCATTTCATTCCCCACTGTTAAAGTGTCAATACTATTCAACCTGTGTAGTACAAAGGATAAGGCCAAGGCTGAATCGGGAGTGCATGCTGCCATATTAGTTCTTCCATCAATAATTATATGACAGAAATGGTAAAGTTAGTAAGATTTTCTGAATTCAGCTTAAGTTTGTGTCTATATCCATGTTCAAAACAAGAAAGAAGACTTGCATTTTGAGAACCAATGATATATGAACTCCCACTTGTGCAAGTCTGGGGAATCATTACAGTTAATGAAGAAGGAGGAGCTATCATTAATTAGCTGAAATCTGTAGAGTACAAAAAGACCAAAGGGCAGCCTCTCCACTTTGTGACTAGCTATTGAACAATGGCTGGTAGTTTGTGTGTGGTTCAGATATTGGCAGTTTGTGTGTTTTGTCATGCTGTTCCTCAGTGGAGTGATCTGCCCCAGAATCCTGAAGCCCTGATGTTCCAGCAAACTGACGAGCGGTTTCAGAAGCCAGTTCAACAGCAAACTGACGAGCGGTTTCAGAAGCCAGTTCAACAGCAAACTGACGAGCGGTTTCAGAAGCCAGTTCAACAGCAAACTGACGAGCGGTTTCAGAAGCCAGTTCAGCAGCAAACTGACGAGCGGTTTCAGAAGCTAGTTCAACAAACTGACGAGCGGTTTCAGAAGCCAGTTCAACAGCAAACTGACCAGCGGTTTCAGAAGCTAGTTCAACAAACTGACCAGCAGTTTCAGAAGCCAGTTCAACAGCATACTGACCAGCGGTTTCAGAAGCTAGTTCAAGAAACTGACGAGCGGTTTCAGAAGCCAGATCAACAGCAAACTGACCAGCGGTTTCAGAAGCTAGTTCAACTAACTGACCAGCGGTTTCAGAAGCCAGTTCAACAGCATACTGACGAGCGGTTTCAGAAGCTAGTTCAACAAACTGACCAGCGGTTTCAGAAGCCAGTTCAACAGCATACTGACGAGCGGTTTCAGAAGCTAGTTCAACTAACTGACCAGCGGTTTCAGAAGCCAGTTCAACAGCATACTGACGAGCGGTTTCAGAAGCTAGTTCAACTAACTGACCAGCGGTTTCAGAAGCCAGTTCAACAAACTGACGAGCGGTTTCAGAAGCCAGTTCAACAGCATACTGACGAGCGGTTTCAGAAGCTAGTTCAACTAACTGACCAGCGGTTTCAGAAGCCAGTTCAACAGCATACTGATGAGCGGTTTCAGAAGCTAGTTCAACTAACTGACCAGCGGTTTCAGAAGCCAGTTCAACAGCATACTGACGAGCGGTTTCAGAAGCTAGTTCAACAAACTGACCAGCGGTTTCAGAAGCCAGTTCAACAGCATACTGACGAGCGGTTTCAGAAGCTAGTTCAACTAACTGACCAGCGGTTTCAGAAGCCAGTTCAACAAACTGACGAGCGGTTTCAGAAGCTAGTTCAACTAACTGACCAGCGGTTTCAGAAGCCAGTTCAACAGCATACTGACGAGCGGTTTCAGAAGCTAGTTCAACTAACTGACCAGCGGTTTCAGAAGCCAGTTCAACAGCATACTGACGAGCGGTTTCAGAAGCTAGTTCAACTAACTGACCAGCGGTTTCAGAAGCCAGTTCAACAGCATACTGACGAGCGGTTTCGTAAGCTAGTTCAACTAACTGACCAGCGGTTTCAGAAGCCAGTTCAACAGCATACTGACCGGCGGTTTCAGAAGCTAGTTCAACAAACTGACCAGCGGTTTCAGAAGCCAGTTCAACAGCATACTGACCGGCGGTTTCAGAAGCTAGTTCAACAAACTGACCAGCGGTTTCAGAAGCCAGTTCAACAGCATACTGACGAGCGGTTTCAGAAGCTAGTTCAACAAACTGACCAGCGGTTTCAGAAGCCAGTTCAACAGCATACTGACGAGCGGTTTCAGAAGCTAGTTCAACAAACTGACCAGCGGTTTCAGAAGCCAGTTCAACAGCAAACCGAGCCCCTTGATAAATGTGCTGTAGCTGATTATGAGCAGATCCAATGTGGACAACCTGGGATCAGTGGTGCTGAGTGTGAAGCTATCAACTGCTGCTTTAACGGACAGCAGTGTTACTATGGGAGAGCAGGTAAGCTCTCTCAGTCTTATTCTGTTGATAAACAGATTCTCAGGATTAACCTTCTCTTGTACCTTTGTTCCAGTGACTGTCCAGTGTATTAGAGATGGTCAGTTTGTGGTAGTGGTGTCAAGAGATCTTACTCTGCCTCGACTGAGTCTGGATTCAGTGCGTCTACAGGGTGGAAACGACCCATCTTGCGGTCCTGTGGAGTCCACACCTTCTTTTGCTATATACCAGTTCCCTGTGACCGCATGTGGCACGAGCATGACGGTGAGCAGCTGCTTCTGGTGTTATTCTGCTTTGCTTATGATGGACTGGATGCTAACACTGTTCCAATTCACAGGAGGATAGTGGATATGTGGTGTATGAGAACAGCATGACCTCCTCATATGAAGTAGGGATTGGACCGTTTGGTGCCATCACAAGGGACAGTCATTTTGAGTAAGTGATCTATGATTTGGAGTGAATTTTAATCCCTGATAAATGCTACAAGCTCACCGTCTGTTGTCCAGGCTTCTCTTCCAGTGTAGGTACTCTGGCACGTCTGTTGAAGCTCTGGTTGTGGAGGTCAACTCTGTTCCTCCACCTCCACCAGTAGCTGCTCCTGGACCTCTCAGGGTGGAGCTCAGATTGGCCAATGGCCAATGTGTCACCAAAGGCTGTGCTGAAGGTAAGGTCTTGTCCTGTGTCTTCCTAAAGCCTTTCAAACTTGACTCTGGTTAAACCCCAGTGTTCATCCTCAGGGGATGAGGCCTACACATCCTACTACAGTGACGCTGATTATCCTGTCACAAAAGTCCTGCGAGAGCCTGTGTATGTTGAGGTGCGCATTATGGAGAGGACTGACCCCAACATTTTCCTGATGCTGGGACATTGTTGGGCGACTTCAACCCCCAGTCCACTCAGTCTCCCCCAGTGGGACCTTCTGGTTGATGGGTGAGTGTAATGCCAGTCTTCATCCAGTTAGTCTGCTGGGAGACACTCTCTAACCTCTTTCCCTTGCAGATGCCCTTACCAGGATGACCGTTATCTGACCACACTGGTTGCAGTGACTGGATCATCTGGTCTTCAGTTCCCAACCCACTACAAGCGCTTCGTTGTGAAGATGTTCACATTTGTAGATCCAGACTCACTGGTGGCTCTGCAGGAAACCGTATGCTCTCTAGCTCTTCCTGAACCCTTAATATTACACTTAATTCTTAAATGGGTTCTATGGCTTAACTCTTTTCCCCTCTGTCAGATCTTCATCCACTGCAGTACAGAGGTGTGTCATCCCTCTTCTGGCTCCTGTGAGCAAAGCTGCACCAGGAAGAGTGAGTACTTGCTGTAACTTAACTTGATGAAATGAGTTTCTGAAATGCCCCTCATGCTCTTGCCAACTTCTCCTGCAGGAAGAGATACTCATGCCAAGACCATCTCGAGTGGACAGACAGTGGTTTCTAGTGGAGAAGTTACTCTGGTCATGTGAATTCAGTGATTTTAATAAACTGCCTGTAACTTCAAGATTCTTGTTTCTCTGGCTCTTGTTAGCGGAGTCTCAAACACTGTTTATAGTTTGGTTTAAAGGGACGCTCTACTAAACTGATGCTCCGTTTGCTTTAAGGCCTCACATTCTCACCAACAAAGTGACATCTTGCTAAAGCTGAGCATCTACAAAACTTAATTTTAACAACTGCTTGTTAAGCTCCAATGGCAGACCTAGGACCCACCACTCAAATCGTCAAAATGCCTTATGAAATTAAAGGCTATGACAGTTTTCCAACTGTGCTATATGGATTTCTCTGGCCAGTGTTCACACCATTCCTGCTTCCTGGCTGGTGTGCAGTGATGGTCAGTCATGACCAATGTTCCCTCTAAGCCGTGCACTTCCGAGCAGAAGAAATAATGGGCCATGCACATGCGAAAGCCATTAGACTGAATTCTAGTAAAAGAAATGCGACACTCGGGCAAACCGCTAGCAAGTTGATCTCACTATGGAGTTAGTTTTAGAGGTTTACAGGTTTCATAGTATGATGTGCGCCAAATGAGTAGTTGTAGAAACGGAGTACTTCAATGGCTTAAATCGAGAACCAACGCAATGACATGTGAAATAAACGTCATGTATTAAAGAGTGGCTTGATTTAAGTGCTGGAAATAGCGGATGATGGGCACAGAACAGTAACACAACTCAGACATTTACAGTCTCACACACCGGTGTATTATGCAAACTGTACTTCATAGAGATGTTTAGAAGGCCTATTCATGTTCACTTTAAAACAATAAAAAAAACACCTACTTAGCTTGCAGTTGTCAGTTTAACTGCTTCAGTTTGTTTTGACATGTTAGGCCTATAGGTTATTATAAACCTAATAACTGACCCCAAACTTTTAAATTAAGGAGCACCTTAAAAAAAACACAACAAATTCCTCGTGTGTTTGCACACACCTGGCGAATAAAGCTGATTCTGATAACAATGAAGGATGCATTAAAACATTGGATTGAGAATATATCTATCAATATCCAGCATAATTTAACCTATAAAAATGTAAAAAGAAAAATTAGCAAACATATAACATTTATTGTTAGATTTAAACCCTCCACTAAATGTTTATTAATAATGTAATAATTTAACTAATAATAATAATAAAAAAAATTGCATAGTATTTTCTTTCAGTAGGCTATTATAAACAAGTCTCATTTAATAAATGAATAAATGTCTTTACAATCTTAATAATTTTCAAAAAAGTTTTTAAATATATTTTTCATGGTAAAAATGTTTATTTTTAAGAATCATAACAGTCAAGCAGTTGAGATCTGTACAGTATATCTCTTAATATGCGCATGTCACAATAAGTACTGCGATGACCTGCACATCTTAAAGACACCTTAGTTTTATTGCATGGCATCTGTCATACACCGATCGGTCTGCACACACAAACAAAGCCAAATCCTAGATCAGGGGTCACCAAACTTGTTCTTGGTGGGCCAGTGTCCTGCAGAGTTTAGCTGCAAAGTTTCAGAAGTTGAGTGCTTTTGAAAGTGAAATCAAGTTCTTTTAATTGTATAGTGCATTTCATTCCCCACTGTTAAAGTGTCAATACTATTCAACCTGTGTAGTACAAAGGATAAGGCCAAGGCTGAATCGGGAGTGCATGCTGCCATATTAGTTCTTCCATCAATAATTATATGACAGAAATGGTAAAGTTAGTAAGATTTTCTGAATTCAGCTTAAGTTTGTGTCTATATCCATGTTCAAAACAAGAAAGAAGACTTGCATTTTGAGAACCAATGATATATGAACTCCCACTTGTGCAAGTCTGGGGAATCATTACAGTTAATGAAGAAGGAGGAGCTATCATTAATTAGCTGAAATCTGTAGAGTACAAAAAGACCAAAGGGCAGCCTCTCCACTTTGTGACTAGCTATTGAACAATGGCTGGTAGTTTGTGTGTGGCTCAGATATTGGCAGTTTGTGTGTTTTGTCATGCTGTTCCTCAGTGGAGTGATCTGCCCCAGAATCCTGAAGCCCTGATGTTCCAGCAAACTGACGAGCGGTTTCAGAAGCCAGTTCAACAGCAAACTGACGAGCGGTTTCAGAAGCCAGTTCAACAGCAAACTGACGAGCGGTTTCAGAAGCCAGTTCAACAGCAAACTGACGAGCGGTTTCAGAAGCCAGTTCAGCAGCAAACTGACGAGCGGTTTCAGAAGCCAGTTCAGCAGCAAACTGACGAGCGGTTTCAGAAGCCAGTTCAGCAGCAAACTGACGAGCGGTTTCAGAAGCCAGTTCAGCAGCAAACTGACGAGCGGTTTCAGAAGCCAGTTCAGCAGCAAACTGACGAGCGGTTTCAGAAGCCAGTTCAACAGCAAACTGACCAGCGGTTTCAGAAGCTAGTTCAACAAACTGACCAGCAGTTTCAGAAGCCAGTTCAACAGCATACTGACCAGCGGTTTCAGAAGCTAGTTCAAGAAACTGACGAGCGGTTTCAGAAGCCAGATCAACAGCAAACTGACCAGCGGTTTCAGAAGCTAGTTCAACTAACTGACCAGCGGTTTCAGAAGCCAGATCAACAGCATACTGACGAGCGGTTTCAGAAGCTAGTTCAACTAACTGACCAGCGGTTTCAGAAGCCAGTTCAACAGCATACTGACGAGCGGTTTCAGAAGCTAGTTCAACAAACTGACCAGCGGTTTCAGAAGCCAGTTCAACAGCATACTGACGAGCGGTTTCAGAAGCTAGTTCAACTAACTGACCAGCGGTTTCAGAAGCCAGTTCAACAGCATACTGACGAGCGGTTTCAGAAGCTAGTTCAACTAACTGACCAGCGGTTTCAGAAGCCAGTTCAACAAACTGACGAGCGGTTTCAGAAGCTAGTTCAACTAACTGACCAGCGGTTTCAGAAGCCAGTTCAACAGCATACTGACGAGCGGTTTCAGAAGCTAGTTCAACTAACTGACCAGCGGTTTCAGAAGCCAGTTCAACAGCATACTGATGAGCGGTTTCAGAAGCTAGTTCAACTAACTGACCAGCGGTTTCAGAAGCCAGTTCAACAGCATACTGACGAGCGGTTTCAGAAGCTAGTTCAACAAACTGACCAGCGGTTTCAGAAGCCAGTTCAACAGCATACTGACGAGCGGTTTCAGAAGCTAGTTCAACTAACTGACCAGCGGTTTCAGAAGCCAGTTCAACAAACTGACGAGCGGTTTCAGAAGCTAGTTCAACTAACTGACCAGCGGTTTCAGAAGCCAGTTCAACAGCATACTGACGAGCGGTTTCAGAAGCTAGTTCAACTAACTGACCAGCGGTTTCAGAAGCCAGTTCAACAGCATACTGACGAGCGGTTTCGTAAGCTAGTTCAACTAACTGACCAGCGGTTTCAGAAGCCAGTTCAACAGCATACTGACCGGCGGTTTCAGAAGCTAGTTCAACAAACTGACCAGCGGTTTCAGAAGCCAGTTCAACAGCATACTGACCGGCGGTTTCAGAAGCTAGTTCAACAAACTGACCAGCGGTTTCAGAAGCCAGTTCAACAGCAAACTGAGCCCCTTGATAAATGTGCTGTAGCTGATTATGAGCAGATCCAATGTGGACAACCTGGGATCAGTGGTGCTGAGTGTGAAGCTATCAACTGCTGCTTTAACGGACAGCAGTGTTACTATGGGAGAGCAGGTAAGCTCTCTCAGTCTTATTCTGTTGATAAACAGATTCTCAGGATTAACCTTCTCTTGTACCTTTGTTCCAGTGACTGTCCAGTGTATTAGAGATGGTCAGTTTGTGGTAGTGGTGTCAAGAGATCTTACTCTGCCTCGACTGAGTCTGGATTCAGTGCGTCTACAGGGTGGAAACGACCCATCTTGCGGTCCTGTGGAGTCCACACCTTCTTTTGCTATATACCAGTTCCCTGTGACCGCATGTGGCACGAGCATGACGGTGAGCAGCTGCTTCTGGTGTTATTCTGCTTTGCTTATGATGGACTGGATGCTAACACTGTTCCAATTCACAGGAGGATAGTGGATATGTGGTGTATGAGAACAGCATGACCTCCTCATATGAAGTAGGGATTGGACCGTTTGGTGCCATCACAAGGGACAGTCATTTTGAGTAAGTGATCTATGATTTGGAGTGAATTTTAATCCCTGATAAATGCTACAAGCTCACCGTCTGTTGTCCAGGCTTCTCTTCCAGTGTAGGTACTCTGGCACGTCTGTTGAAGCTCTGGTTGTGGAGGTCAACTCTGTTCCTCCACCTCCACCAGTAGCTGCTCCTGGACCTCTCAGGGTGGAGCTCAGATTGGCCAATGGCCAATGTGTCACCAAAGGCTGTGCTGAAGGTAAGGTCTTGTCCTGTGTCTTCCTAAAGCCTTTCAAACTTGACTCTGGTTAAACCCCAGTGTTCATCCTCAGGGGATGAGGCCTACACATCCTACTACAGTGACGCTGATTATCCTGTCACAAAAGTCCTGCGAGAGCCTGTGTATGTTGAGGTGCGCATTATGGAGAGGACTGACCCCAACATTTTCCTGATGCTGGGACATTGTTGGGCGACTTCAACCCCCAGTCCACTCAGTCTCCCCCAGTGGGACCTTCTGGTTGATGGGTGAGTGTAATGCCAGTCTTCATCCAGTTAGTCTGCTGGGAGACACTCTCTAACCTCTTTCCCTTGCAGATGCCCTTACCAGGATGACCGTTATCTGACCACACTGGTTGCAGTGACTGGATCATCTGGTCTTCAGTTCCCAACCCACTACAAGCGCTTCGTTGTGAAGATGTTCACATTTGTAGATCCAGACTCACTGGTGGCTCTGCAGGAAACCGTATGCTCTCTAGCTCTTCCTGAACCCTTAATATTACACTTAATTCTTAAATGGGTTCTATGGCTTAACTCTTTTCCCCTCTGTCAGATCTTCATCCACTGCAGTACAGAGGTGTGTCATCCCTCTTCTGGCTCCTGTGAGCAAAGCTGCACCAGGAAGAGTGAGTACTTGCTGTAACTTAACTTGATGAAATGAGTTTCTGAAATGCCCCTCATGCTCTTGCCAACTTCTCCTGCAGGAAGAGATACTCATGCCAAGACCATCTCGAGTGGACAGACAGTGGTTTCTAGTGGAGAAGTTACTCTGGTCATGTGAATTCAGTGATTTTAATAAACTGCCTGTAACTTCAAGATTCTTGTTTCTCTGGCTCTTGTTAGCGGAGTCTCAAACACTGTTTATAGTTTGGTTTAAAGGGACGCTCTACTAAACTGATGCTCCGTTTGCTTTAAGGCCTCACATTCTCACCAACAAAGTGACATCTTGCTAAAGCTGAGCATCTACAAAACTTAATTTTAACAACTGCTTGTTAAGCTCCAATGGCAGACCTAGGACCCACCACTCAAATCGTCAAAATGCCTTATGAAATTAAAGGCTATGACAGTTTTCCAACTGTGCTATATGGATTTCTCTGGCCAGTGTTCACACCATTCCTGCTTCCTGGCTGGTGTGCAGTGATGGTCAGTCATGACCAATGTTCCCTCTAAGCCGTGCACTTCCGAGCAGAAGAAATAATGGGCCATGCACATGCGAAAGCCATTAGACTGAATTCTAGTAAAAGAAATGCGACACTCGGGCAAACCGCTAGCAAGTTGATCTCACTATGGAGTTAGTTTTAGAGGTTTACAGGTTTCATAGTATGATGTGCGCCAAATGAGTAGTTGTAGAAACGGAGTACTTCAATGGCTTAAATCGAGAACCAACGCAATGACATGTGAAATAAACGTCATGTATTAAAGAGTGGCTTGATTTAAGTGCTGGAAATAGCGGATGATGGGCACAGAACAGTAACACAACTCAGACATTTACAGTCTCACACACCGGTGTATTATGCAAACTGTACTTCATAGAGATGTTTAGAAGGCCTATTCATGTTCACTTTAAAACAATAAAAAAAAACACCTACTTAGCTTGCAGTTGTCAGTTTAACTGCTTCAGTTTGTTTTGACATGTTAGGCCTATAGGTTATTATAAACCTAATAACTGACCCCAAACTTTTAAATAGTAAATTTCTATTTTGAATAGAATCCTGAAAAAAAAAAACACAGGTCCCAAAAAATATTAAGCAGCACAACTGTTTCCAACAGTGATTTATAGATCAGCATATTAGAATGATTTCTGAAGGATCATGTGACACTGGAGTAATAATGCTGAAAATTCAGCTTTACTTTACACTTTAAAGCATTTTAAAACTGAAAACCTATTTTAAATTGTGTAGGGGAATTTACAGTAAAGACCTTCGGACCAGGTGTGTTGAATGAAGACCAGAAGTCAAGAGATTTGATCAAAAATGAAGAATTTACTGAAGATAGTTTGCAGTTTCATCAGAAGTCAGCTTCATGACTCGCAATCGAGTTCTAGACACCAACAGTTATACTCTAACAGAGGTCATTAATTATGTCAATACATAGGTAAGCAAGATTCTGGTTGGTAGATAAACTAAGACAATCTCCACACATGGACGTAAAACTCGAAGCATATCTTCTAGTGATTATTTTGGTGACAACTGATCAGAGGTCAGACGTAATAGGTCCCTCCAGAGACGTATATCTGTTAGCCTGGACATCAGGGTGACGGAAAATGATGATTTCCTCCTAGAGCTCTCTCTCTGCATCAAAGATAGGCATTCACACACACATACACAGAGAACACTTATCTGTACTTCAAGGTTGCCGGGCTCTGCCCTGAATCTTATCAAATATGGTTAACTACATGCACACAATGAGATCAGCTTCTTAGAGAGTAAAAAGGCAGACTAAAGCCATATTCAACTTATTTTCTAACATCCATAAATGTAACTTTGATAAATAATTATTCAAGAAATATTATAATTAACATTATTATGAGGGCCATTGTAGATCTGCAATCCATTCCTTCAACTGTAATTCACTATTTTTGTAAAAAAAATAGTCAGTATTTTTTATCAAATAGATACTGATGAGCATAAGGAACTTCTTTAAAGAACTTTACTGATTCCAGACTTTTGAACGACATTGTATTTTTCTCAGGTAACCTAAAATGTACATTTAGTTACATCAAGGGTCAAATCAAATATAAATGGCAAATTAAAGTTAAAAGTTACACACGTTTTTGTGTGCGCGCTGTACAGGTCTGGAATAAAGAATATTCTCCGCCCAATAAAGAAAAGTTTTGCTCAGCAAGAAAAAAAATTAGAGGGAACATTGGTCATGACCCAAGCCCCTTTTGAGAAACCGCTTCACTTTGGCCATACTGTTGAAGCTATTTGAAAGCTCTCTCCAGCAGTACAACTCCTTTCAATTTGAATGAAAAACTCTTTAAGGGTTTAAGGTTTTTCTAAAGCATTTAAAAAGAAAATTGGGTCCCACTTTATATTAGGTGGCCTTAACTACTGTGTACTTACATTTAAATTAATAATTTAGTACAATGCACTTATTGTGTACATAGATGTTTTTACATTGTACTTACATTTTTAAAAATACCTATATGTAGTTACATCTGTAATTAATTTCTGTAATTACATTTATAATTACACTGTTGACCCATCCCTTACACCTTAACCCACCCTTAAACCTACCCATACCACTTAACCTGTCCCTAACCTCACCTGTATCCCACCTCAAGTGTTTTGCAATGCAATATGAACACAATAAGTACATTGTACTTATTTTTTGATGCAAGTACATAGTAGTTAAAGCCACCTAATATAAAGTGTGACCGAAAATTGGGTATAAGTGCTGCACTATATTTGGGTTAAAGCAAAATTCGATGATGATACTTGTCCCAGTAATGCATTTTCTAGAGTAGACTGGTAATACCACGCGCTATGTGAAAATATATATATATACAGGTGCATCTCAATAAATTAGAATGTCGTGGAAAAGTTCATTTATTTCAGTAATTCAACTCAAATTGTGAAACTCGTGTATTAAATAAATTCAATGCACACAGACCAAAGTAGTTTAAGTCTTTGGTTCTTTTAATTGTGATGATTTTGGCTCACATTTAACAAAAACTCACCAATTCACAAATTCACAAATCTGGAATGACATTCCAATCAGCTAATCAACTCAAAACACCTGCAAAGGTTTCCTGAGCCTTCAAAATGGTCTCTCAGTTTGGTTCACTAGGCTACACAATCATGGGGAAGACTGCTGATCTGACAGTTGTCCAGAAGACAATCATTGACACCCTTTACAAGGAGGGTAAGCCACAAACATTCATTGCCAAAGAAGCTGGCTGTTCACAGAGTGCTGTATCCAAGCATGTTGACAGAAGGTTGAGAGGAAGGAAAAAGTGTGGAAGAAAAAGATGCACAACCAACCGAGAGAACCGCAGCCTTATGAGGATTGTCAAGAAAAAATCGATTCAAGAATTTGGGTGAACTTCACAAGGAACGGACTGAGGCTGGGGTCAAGGCATCAAGAGCCTCCACACACAGACGTGTCGAGGAATTTGGCTACAGTTGTCGTATTCCTCTTGTTAAGCCACTCCTGAACCACAGACAACGTCAGAGGCGTCTTACCTGGGCTAAGGAGAAGAAGAACTGGACTGTTGCCCAGTGGTCCAAAGTCCTCTTTTCAGATGAGAGCAAGTTTTGTATTTCATTTGGAAACCAAGGTCCTAGAGTCTGGAGGAAGGGTGGAGAAGCTCATAGCCCAAGTTGCTTGAAGTCCAGTGTTAAGTTTCCACAGTCTGTGATGATTTGGGGTGCAATGTCATCTGCTGGTGTTGGTCCATTGTGTTTTTTGAAAACCAAAGTCACTGCACCCGTTTACCAAGAAATTTTGGAGCACCTCATGCTTCCTTCTGCTGACCAGCTTTTTAAAGATGCTGATTTCATTTTCCAAAACCAAAAGTTGGTTAAATGACCGTGATGTTGGTGTGCTTGACTGGCCAGCAAACTCACCAGACCTGAAGCCCATAGAGAATCTATGGGGTTTTGTCAAGAGGAAAATGAGAAACAAGAGACCAAAAAATGCAGATGAGCTGAAGGCCACTGTCAAAGAAACCTGGGCTTCCATACCACCTCAGCAGTGCCACAAACTGATCACCTCCATGCCACGCTGAATTGAGGCAGTAATTAAAGCAAAAGGAGCCCCTACCAAGTATTGAGTACATATACAGTAAATGAACATACTTTCCAGAAGGCTAACAATTCACTAAAAATGCTTTTTATTATTATTATTGGTCTTTTGAAGTATTCTAATTTGTTGACATAGTGAATTGGTGGGTTTTTGTTAAATGTGAGCCAAAATCATCACAATTAAAAGAGCCAAAGACTTAAACTACTTCAGTCTGTGTGCACTGAATTTATTTAATACACGAGTTTCATAATTTGACTTGAATTACTGATATAGATGAACTTTTCCATGACATTCTAATTTATTGAGATGCACCTGTATATCTTCTTATTAGGCTAATAATAATAATAATGCACAATTATTAATGTTATGCTGGTTGACAACTGCTTACACACATTTTCAAAACTTTGCCTCTTTTTTTGAAAACTTTAGACACAAATGCTCATATCTCTTATGAAGCACTGCTTTCAAAATATCACAAACACATCTCAAAAGTAAACATTTGCAAATACATTTGCCATAATATTACTTCCTGTTAGATGTATGTGTTACATGGAGAATTGTGTGTTGTGTTTTGCAAAAAGTGTTTTCTGAAGTTGAAAACTGAGTCAAAAGCCAAGAAACTATGGTTTTGCAGATTTTGTGTGTTTTTCTGGTGTTTGTGAGTCAGGTTTCAGAAATTGTGTTACAAGTAAAGATTTTGTGTATAAGCAGTTGGGGGAAAAAAAGAAAAAGAAAAACCTGTAATATCAACTAATAAAATTATTCACTCAGCAACATTATGTCAGCACCAGCGAAATTGATCATAAACACCACAACAAACGGAACGGTCATTTTTGGGCATTTTTTAAACGTTTTAAAACACGAGCAGAAAGTTTATCCACGGTGTGCGGAGCTAAAAAGATGACATTCAATGCGGAGGATCACTATCGGTCGGCTTTTAAAGAACGACTCTCATCGTAAGTGTTAAATTACACCACAAACCGTGTTTTCGTTAGAAGCGTTAATGTATCGTCGTTATGGCCAGTGACTTCAGAGTTTCTGCGAAGTCGTCGAAATGTAGCTCTTTGTTTGTGCGAGCGGAGATGGTTCAGAGTGAACTGCATGTATTCAGAGACTGTTGAATTTTTCAGAGGTATAAAAGATTTAGAGAAGGATTCGGCGAATATGAGGACAAGCGCGATGCTACTTGCGGAGGCGCGCGAGGAGAACGAGATAGTGAACAGAGCACTGGAAGATCAGGAAAAGGTGCTTGTATGAAAGAAAGAAAGAAAGAAAGAAAGAAAGAAAGAAAGAAAGAAAGAAAGAAAGGAAAATAGCTGTTCCACTTTAAACGAGTGTAGTGTTTTTGTGCTGTTGTCAGGAGTTGCAGATAAGGCGGGAGCGTTTGAGAGAAAGAGCGGAAAATGTGAAAAAAGAAGAGGAGAAACTCAGGCAGTACAAACTGGATACTGCTAAAGAGCTGCAAGTAAGACAACATTCTGAAACAAATTCATGGATAATGAGTAAATTGACTTAAATATCATTGGTAACCTCTTTTTTTGTCTTTCTCTCCCTTAAGGAAAATGAGGCCAGACGGTTACGTGCCATACAAAAGAGAAAGGAAGAGGAAGCTAAAATCAAAGAGAAAGAAGAGAACATTAAGAAACTAATGACACAGTATGAAGCCCTGCTGGCACAAAAAGAGCAACTGGACCAACTACTGGCCGAACTCCACCAGGAGAGCACTGCAAAGATGCATGGAAAGGTATCATAGCCTACTTTTAGTCTACTAGCCTATTTCTGTGTCTGGAAAGGAGAAAAATACTGAAACTACTCAGAGAAACTGTCAGGCTGTTTTCCTGGACTCACCTGCCTCATTTGACTGAAGAGTGAAGCTTTGGGCGTTAGATCAGTCTTATTCTGTTTTAATTTTCAGTTTTCTGAAAGATGGGGTAATGAGAAAATATCATAAAGATACTGAGTCATGTTTTAATGCTTAAAGACAAAATGCATGAATTTGTAGATGTATTACACAGGTTCCAGCTGTTTTAAAATCTAAAATAGTAATGCTACACTTTTTCTTTTGTTTCCTCCTTTTTAATGACATTTGAGTTTGAGAACACCGGTCGACACCGTGACTGTCATGGAGCGCAGTCCATCAGAAAGGAAATTCTAGAAAGACAAGCTAATGAGAAAAAGGCAGAGCACAAAAAGCTGGAACTGATGAAGAACATAAAGGAACAGCAAACTCGTCTCCTGCACTACACCAAACAACTGCACCAGCAACAGACAGAGCTCGACAACATACGCTCAGAAACACACAAATGGGTAAAAACACACACACATATTTAGAGGCTTACAGAGGGTAATGTGCTAAAGACACACAGACGTCACTGTGGCCCCCTCTGTCTTCTGTACAGTTCTGTCTTTCAGGATCACAGACTATTCATGTCTTCCACAGGAACTGAAACGGGAGGAATTGCGTTCTACTGCAGAAAGAGAGGAGCTCCAGCACGCTCAGATAAAGGTCAGGATTCGTTCAATTTATCAAATAATCGCACCTTACTGGAGAGAGGCTGTGGATATTGAGGACCCCTTCAAGCAGCTGCAACTGGTGAATAATGAGAAATACTTCAGCAGTATTTGTTGTTGATATTGTGTTTAAAATGAAATACAGAAAAGTTATTAAATGTTATCTCACAGCAATGATAAAATGCAACTGATGGTGAAGAACTTTTTTTTTCCCCTCCAGATTCGGAAACATTTTCAGCTTGTGAGAGCTATTACTGAAGATCGAAATGTTATGACAACGCCGTCAGGTGGAACTAAAGAGGACGACAGGCAGCAGAGATTAAGATCCAAGCTCTGAAGATGAATGCAAAAACAGCCAAATGTGCCTAAGCTAAATATAAGTCATCATCTGACCACCCTTTTGACAGTATTGTGCACTGTGATGGGAAGGACAGCAGGGATACTGTACTGAGATTAATTTGTTATTAATGTATTGATTTTTATTGAAAATATAACATTTTTTGTCATAATTTTTGTTATAAAGGATTGACGAATTAAAACTGTTACTGGTTTGAGAAGTGCATAATACATACATACATATATTAAAATATAATAAATTATTTAAATAATAATACAAATAAATAATGAAAAAAACATTTGCATCATAATTTCTTTCAGCATGAATTAAAAAAATCACATGGTGTAATGTATAAGGTAATAATACTTTCCTCACCTTGAATAAATGTCTGTTCAATCTTAGGCTAATCATTTTCAATCAAAAATAAAATAAAATAAATTTTCATGGTAAAAATGTTCATTTTTAAGAACCATAACAGTCAAGCAGTTGAGATTTGTATATCGCTTAATATGCTCATGTCACAATAAGTACTGCAATGACCTGCACATCTTAAAGACACCTATATGTTTAATTTAGCGTTTTATACAGAGTGTTTAAAAAGTGTTTAAAATGTTTAACAGGAACTTAATTGTGAGATTAATTGTGTAATTACTTTACAAACATACATATAATAAAACATTTAATAATCAAGCCTGTAGAAAATCCAAAGGTGATTCATTTATTAACAAGATACACTGAATTAAATAATAGCCAGATAAATAAATGAGAACAGGTTGAGAACTATAAACATTTTAAAAAGCAAATTTTGGATTATCTGTTTGGAGATTAAAGCTTTGTGAAGATAAAACAAAGATATCTAACTTCTTGGCTCTGCTCAGCAGCTAATGTGAGTGTAGCGTTGTGTTTATCTGCACTAGAGGGCGCAGTGAGCAGCAGGTTGAGCAGCAGCGCTGAGACTCTCGGCTCTCGCCGGGTTCAGTGGCGGAGCCTGTAATCCAAGCTACTGGGAGGCTGAGGCTGGCGGATCGCTTGAGCTCAGGGCTTCTGGGCTGCAGTGGATTATGTCGATCGGGTTTCCGCGCTAATTTCGGTATCGATATGGTGCTCCTGGGGGAGCTCGGGACCACCAGGTCGTCTAAGGAGGGGTGAACCGGCCCAGGTCGGAGACGGAGCAGGTCAAAGCCCCCGTGCCGATCAGTAGTGGGATCGCACCTGAGAATAGACACTGCAGCGCAGCCTGAACAATACAGAGAGACCCAGACTTTTCTTAAATAACTTACGTTTTAATGCATCGTTCATTACAAAAATTTGTTTTTGACAAAAATGTTAATTTAATAAAAAAAATTATCCTCAGGCAGTCGATGCCAGTAGCCTCATGGGCATCGTGCAGACATATATGGCCTCATTTATAAAGCGTACGAACGCACAGATTTGATCTTAGAGTGTGCGTACGCTTAAATCCACGCCAACGCTCATATTTATAAAAACGGTCTTTGACGAGGAAAAGTGCTTAGCGTCACGTCAGGGTCCGAGCAGTCGTACGCACTTTTCATTGTCGGAGTAGGCTAATGCAGATTTTTTCAAATGTAAGCTGTTCTTGCAGGTCGCTGTTCTAAATTATGATGATTGGTGATATTTTATATGTTAATGATATTAATTAGGAGTCGTTTACAAGGCAGAGAGCTGAAACCATTCAGTTGCGCGCAAGTTGAAGATCATTTGCAATTCATAGATTCCACATCTGAAAGAGGCGCGTACGCTCGTTTTCTGTTCGTATACGTTCATTCTATGAATCGCACGTATGCATTTCTGAGAAACGATCGTAAGATCAAATTTAGGACGGTTTCTGCGCAACATTTTATATATGAGGCCCATAGTCTTTAGCAGACATAAGTGCTTTGCGGAATCAGATCATTCAGAATCAATTATGCAAACCTCAAAAATGAGGAAAATCCAAAAGCAGCTGTATGGAGTTTTTAAAACTGATCAAAATAATTTGCCTGTTCATAATTTTTTAAGACTGACGTTTTTTTGTTTGTTATTTGGGCCTTTCTTTTGATATGACGGTTAAGTATTGACAGGAAATGAAGTGGGAGAGAGAATAGGACAGGATCGGGAAAAGTCCCCAATCTGGGACTCGAACTCAGGACGCCCGAAGCACAACGCGTTATATGTCTGCACGATGCCCATGAGACTACTGGCGCTGACTACCTGAGAATATGTTTTATTAAAAATAATAGTTTTGTCATAACAATTTTTTGTAATGAAGGATGCATTAAAAAGTAAGTTATTTAAGAAAAGTCTGGGTCTCTCTGTATCGCTCAGGCTGCGATGCAGTGTCTATTCTCAGGCGCGATCCCACTACTGATCGGCACGGGGGCTTTGACCTGCTCCGTCTCCGACCTGGGCCGGTTCACCCCTCCTTAGACGACCTGGTGGTCCCGAGCTCCCCCAGGAGCACCATATCGATACCGAACTTAGCGCGGACACCCGATCGACATAGTCCACTGCAGCCCAGAAGCCCTGAGCTCAAGCGATCCGCCAGCCTCAGCCTCCCAGTAGCTTGGATTACAGGCTCCGCCACTGAACCCGGCGAGAGCCGAGAGTCTCAGCGCTGCTGCTCAACCTGCTGCTTACTGCGCCCTCTAGTGCAGATAAACACAACACTACACTCACATTAGCTGCTGAGTCAGTTTTTATTAAATATCTTTGTTATATTTTCACAAGTAGTTTTAAAATATTTGAACATAATTTTAATCGACTCAAATCACAAATAACTTTTCTCACCACACCTAACAGACTGCATAAGAACCACTCGTCTTTTTCTGATTCTGATTTTACTCTCTAAAAAAGATCTGTAGTAGGGCACATTGTACAGTATTAATATGACTGTATTCATTTTCTGTGTTGATCTTTTTACATGTGTTTCACCTGATTTTTACTGTCATTGACCAGCAGATGGCGCTATAGTTAAGGCCACAAAACAAAGTAACTCCGCTCAGCACTCACACCTCTTCAGCATTTTGGTCTTTCGCCTTTATTTTAAGCTTTTCTGTCGTTGACAGTAGACTGCATTTCCGTTTATATTTAGATAGTATCTACATTTCACTGTCATCTCTTAGGAAGGTCATTTTTGCACCTCTTTAGCTGAAAGCGGCCCTGCCGATGGACTCTTTGTAATATCAGCCTGCAGGGTTTTATCATAAATCCAGGAGATTATGTTTAAGACTCCCAGGCACCTTCCATGTGTCTGTCTTTCACTGTGTGTGAGTGTGTTTTCCGCTGTCTGATTACCACAGACTCAAACTCTAATCTAAGAGAGTGAGTCTGTGGTAGGCAATTTACTCTGTTTCCGATTCTCTCACTCTCATTGTCTTGCCCATTTCTTATTATTTCTGTCAGATGTTCATTTCTTAATCTATATTAATGACAAGTTCACATTTAATAGCATGCACACCTGTCTCTTCCCCTCCCACCCCAAGACAGCTGAGAGGACACACACCCTATATCCTGGTGGGACTGAGAAGGTTAGGTGTGTGTGTGTGTGTGTGTGTGTGTGTGTGTGTGTGTGTGTGTGTGTGTGTGTGTGTGTGTGTGTGTGTGTGTGTGTGTGTGTGTGTGTGTGTGTGTGTGTGTGTGTGTGTGTGTGATATGTACTGTAGATAGGAGATCTGTCTCAAACCTTTTCAATCTAAATGCCTCCATCACCACCACAGCACCCTGTCAATCAAAACCCACAGGCTGAGCCCCACGATGGAAAGAGACGGTCATGTCAAAGGGCAAATTTTGCTGTTGTATTACTGAAATAAAATATTTGAAAAGCCAAAGTTCATTATCAAGCTATTTGTGTTGGATGGCATTTTGAACTAGCCAGATAAAAGATATGTGTGTCTTTGTGGTTTTGTGAAGCTACTTAGGGGGCAAAATAGTGTTTCATTCAAACAAGTAATTTACTATATAGTAATAAAGTCATTTTAAGCAATTGTATTATTTTATTAAACAAAATAGTAAAGTTTTGTTATTAGGGTTTGGTGTGTTAGTCTTTAGTAATAAAATGTCCTCACAAATGTAGCTAAACGTGTCAGAAGCTTTGTGTGTGTGTGTGTATGTGTGTGTGTGTGCGAAAGAGTTCAACCACAAAGCTCTCGCTGCCCACATTATTTTCCCTTTGACTTTATAAAAAAAGAGACACTTTTCCTCAGTGTCTCTCATTCTCTCTTCTTTCTCTCTCTGTTTCTCTGCGTTCCATTCATAGTTCAGTGAGGAAGAATGAGGAGTGAATCTGTGCCATTCATTTCTGGTGAGTGTGACTGCAGCCCTCCAACACACACACACACACACACACACACACACACACACACACACACACACACACACACACACACACACACACACACACACACACACACACACACACATACATTCTTGTTTTTCTAGCACAGTGGGGATTTTCTACTGACTTCAGTTGTTTTTATACTGAGCTCAGGATGTTTTCTATATCTTAACCCTCACAGAATGCTTACTGTGTTTTGAAAATTTCATAAAAATGTAATTTAATATTTTTAGTATCTTAGTATCAGAAAGCCATTTTCTTCTTGGAAGCCTTTGGCTGCTTCTCCCAATGTAGTTGATTTGTCCTTGTTGGGACATTAAATTAAAGAATATTCCGGGTTCAATACAAGCTCAATCAATGGCATATTGTTTATTACCTCAAAAAATGTTTTATTTTTCAAAAAGTGCCTCACTATAAAACATTATGTCATAAAATTCGCCTGTATTTAACATGGAATATTTCTTTAAGGCCTCAGTGTTGGCAAACCTGAGGTGCGCACACATACTGGGCATGCTAAAACCTGTTACTAAACTAAAAAAAGCACCTGACACTGATGGTGGATTTTACTTGCCACAGAATCAGTTTCGCTGTCTGACAATAGAAAAACCCCACTGACCTACATGCTGCGCACACACATTCAACAAAATCCACAGTCACACAAGCCCATTTGGCCTGTCCGTCTCTCTCTCACTAATGAAGAAGCTTCACGCTGTGTGTGTGTGTGTGTGTGTGTGTGTGTGTGTGTGTGTGTGTGTGTAGTCCTGCAGTTGCTGCCGTCATTCAGGCAGAAAAGTGTGTGTGTATGTGAGAAAAGGGGGTGAGGAAGGGAGCGCAGGCGTCATGCTCCATAAAGCCGCTGTGATAGTTTGAGCGTACTATTGCTTCCGACACACACTTCCAGCCGGACAGACATTCACATACTCCAGTACCGCCGTATCCCACTTGCTGCTGTGGATTTGGTATTGAGAGAGAGGACAGCATGCTAGCTGCCGAGGCCTCCAGGGGTGAGTTACTCCAATCTGTCACAGCCAAAATGTGCTTTGAGCAAGGTATCCTGAGTGTCCGAATTTGATCTGCTGTAATGGGAAAAGGTCAAAGTTTATACATTAATAATTGTGTTTATGGCATTTGAGCAGGTTAAAAAGTTAAAACCAGAGTCACACATAGTCAAATTCAAATTTAATATCAAATTTAAGGCTAAATGTTTTTATGCTCAAAGTATCATAGGATAGGACACGATAGGATAGGATAGGATAGGATAGGATAGGATAGGATAGGATAGGATAGGATAGGATAGGATAGGATATGGTACAGGATAGGATATACCTGTAAAATACAACAGGACAGGACAGGATAGGATGGGATAGGTAGGAGGGGATATAGGTTATGATAGATTAGGATAGCATATGGTATGATAGGATAAGATAGTATAGGATATACAAGTATAGGATACAACAGGACAGGATAGGATAGGATATAGGCTATGATAGGTTTGGATAGGATATGGTATGATAGGATAGTATATACCTGTAGGATACAACAGGATAAAATGGGAAGGGATGGGATATAAGCAGAGCTGGGTAGATTACTTAAAAATTGTAATCCGTTACTGATTCCAGATTACATGACAAAAATTGTAGTCAGTAACATAATCCGTTACATTACACATTTTAGGTAATATAATCAGATTACTTTTAGATTACTTTTGATTTAACTTGTTTACAGCATTGATTTAAATAGCATTATCTTGTACCATAACGATATAAAAAATGTAAAGAGTAAGAAAACTTGTTCCATTCAGTGTAATTAACAACATAAAGTGCATTAAACATTATATTACATCAAGGTTTCCCAAACTAGGGTTCGTAAAAGAACTGCAGGGGGGTTGTGAGTTTAAAGAAAACCTGACAATTGATTAAATCACAAAATATTAAAATGAAAATAAATAATTTTAAAACAAACTCCCCTTCGAGGAAAGTCTCTTCACTTGGAGGCCATATTTGCAACGTCCCGGGCAGCTCGTACAAGACCGATCTTAATGAATGGGGGAATCATGAAATCTCAAAAACTGCTCGCTGAACTCACAATTAAATTACATATGTCAAATCAGCAACAAAAATCTGAAATTAATTGCCCCATGAATGTTGTTTCTTATGCTCAAATAGTGTTAAAAAGCTTATTTTTAAGGCTAGACCAGCCAACGCTCATGCGGAGTAATAACGTGTTTATGACTGCTCATGTGCATCAGCTGGTCTAGTCAGGTTTCTATGAGAAATTTGGCTCTTTCTTTTAGAAGGTGGGACTATTCCTCAATATTGTGCGTTGCAGTTTCTCCTATTCATAAGTATAGGAGTGAACCGTCTTTGTATTTCTATAGTCTTTGTTTTTAAATACAGCACTTACTAAAAAAGATGAAATATTTTTATTTACCTGCATGCCATGTGATCATTACTCAACATCAAAGAAACCGTGGACATGCAAATGTGATACTTAATTATTAAAATAATATTTATTTTAAAATCTCAGGGATACTTAAAGCAAATATATTTGGTGAATAAGGTTTAGATGAAAAAAAGTTTTGGAATGCTTGCATTACATGTAACTAAGAAATAATGTGAATATGTGCATTTTGTTAATTATAATTAATAATACATGGTTAAAAAACCTACAGAGTAATAATTTAAATAAAAATTAATGTGTTCCTCAGTAGTTGATGCAATGTTGAAACCCTTCTTAAACCTGAAATTATTTTTGCAAATCCAGTGTTCAAATGCTGTCGCCACCTGACTAATTATGACTGATCTTTGTGTGAATGTCCACAAAACTGGGCTATATATACATATATAATACGTATATAATCGGTAGGCTATTTTAGAAAGGAGATGAAAAAGAGAAATTAGGGAGAATCAATGAATTATGAATACGTTATTGCTATTGTTTGAATACTATGTAATCATGTAATCCATAAAAAGTAACTGTAGTCTGATCACGAGTATTTTAAAATGTAACTTACTCTAATCACAAGTACTTAATTTTTGGAATTTCTGCTATCATATCTTATTCTACTGTATTCCATCCTATCCTTTTCCAATTCTATCCTGTTCTGTCCCATTTTATCCTTATCTTATCCTATATCAGTCCTATCCTTATCTTACATTAAAGTTCGATTCCAAAAGCCATTGTTCTAAATGAAAGTGATCAATTAAATCCTTTTACAAATGGCCTGTTAGTGAAGGGTATGACGGTCACTGGTCATGAATTTTGCCATTAATGATCATGTGATCCTGAGTGGCACATTCTTGCTCTTTATTTTGAAAGGTGAGGTATTTTTTAATAAATTAGTAAATAAATACAAATAAACATATACATTTGATAAAGATATAATTAATATAAATTACATAAAATATAAATATAATGAAATGCAAATATAAAACAATACACTCTGTCGCAAACAAGACCCTTCTGTGTGAGTAGAGCATAGCGATGCTCACTTTTGAATTAGGCAGATCTTTCTTGCAATCTTTGGAAATTTAAGTCATTTCAATTGTAGAAATTAGATTAAATTTAGGCGACAGTGGTTAAATATATTGCTTCTCAAACTACTCTCCTAAGAAAAAGTCCCCAGTAATCTCACAAACGTGTCCAGAGTTTCAGAAGGCTTCTCAACAATGTCTCAAAACTGTGCCAAGATGCCAAGGAATATTAGAAGAAACTATGCTGACGCTATGAAATGTAGTCAAATCTACGAAAGAGCAACACCTGAGCTACAATATTTCCACGCTGACCTTGAATTATGATTGTAAAAATGAAAACAATTGAATCTATTGTTACACTAACAATAAAATCTATTATGAGGCCTCCTCCACTCGTTCACACTGGTGATCGGATTTACGATCGGATGTTAATCATTACATTTGCTCATTCTTTTGAATTATGAAAACAATGTCCTGTGCTCATTTTATAGAACTTGACCAGTTAAACATTGACATTGTTTTATCTATATATGTCTGTGCTTTCTGTGGTCTCAGACAAAGATTGAGTCACGGCTCTTCACAGCCAGGCGTGGCTCACACTCTCTCTCTCTCACACACACACACACACACACACACACACACACACACACACACACACACACACACACACACACACACACACATGCACACCTGTTTTCAGCCATATAGAGAGGAATGTGTCACATGCAACCACACTCAGCAAATATTAATATTACTCAAGGCCATGGGGATTCCCACAGGCTTTGTTGAATAATCAGACCGTTCCCTGTGGATATTCGGCAATACATACGGCAAAGTCAAAAGGTCATCCAGTTTATCAGAATAAACTGCAGAAGATATTAACTGAATTGATTCCCAACAGATGTGCTAGTGAAAGCCATATATTTTAAAAGTATTTAGGGGTGGTTTTCCCAAGTAATCTCTATTATGATTTTGTTTGATATCTATAGTAATGTGCTGATAAAGCATGATTCATCTCAGCGTCATGGCCTGAGTTTAACCTCTATGTTTGCTGAAGTCATGTTTTCAATCTAATTACATTTCACTGAAGAGTGTGGAGACAAATTCTGCATCTCAGTGTATCAACTAAACAATAAAAGAAAAGATGTTTATGTGTTGTTTACACTGACAGCTATTTGCAGAAGAAATGCGACCAGAAATCATTCATTTTCAGAGGTGGCGACATGAGTGACAGGTGATATTTTATGTGCAAATGTGACGTTATGGGTGACTGCCAATGGCAATTTAAACAGTGAAGCACTTGTGATGCCTGGCAAGATAGTCAAACAGGAATGCCTAGTTGTAACCAACAGTATAGTGACCTGGGGGCCTCCAGTGATTATTCAGTGTCAGTCAGGGTGTGATTTATAGGTCTATATATAGGAATATATTAATGTAGGCCTATATATTATAGGAATATATAGGCCTACATTTCAACAGCATTATTAAATGTTTCATAACGGTTAAGTTGCTAGTTAATCAAAACTACGGTATATCACAAAAAAGTAGTATTTTGTTTAAAAATGCTGTTACGATCAGCGGTTATAGCTAACTGTGTGCACCGCAAAATATCAGTGTCACATGAGAAAAAACTCGACGGATCGCATTCCAAAATACTACCAGAAATAACAAGTCAAGTACAGTACAAGTCACCAAATAATTCAGGCAATGCTGTGAACGCTCCTTTACAAATGGTCTATTAGCCTACAGTAAACTATAGCCACATTCATTATTTAAATAGTCCCAGGGTGATTTTTTTTTTTTTTTTTTTTTATATGTAGGAAGTCATTTCCCCTGAAGTTCACACAGAAGTCCAATTGACAAGGTGCATTAACTAACCTATGACCTTGACTAATATCTGACAACCAGAGATTATCTAAATACATTTCACCTTCATTTTAAACAAGATAAGAGATTAAAACCTTGTGCTTGTGGCCTGTTTGATTTCACGTTATATCTAATGAAATGGCAAAGACATTTTATATTCCAATTCGATACCCATTTCCCAGATTTCGAGGTAATATAGTTAGTCTCACTCTCAATGTCGCAACTCTATACCACATAAAACCATGTTTGCAGAAGTGAGAAAGACATCTGAGTAGAAAACGCCACACTGCCATAGAAAAGCATCACATCGACACGTCTGTGATGTATTAAACAAACTTGATCATGTCTAGACTACGAAAAAGGTAACTTCGTCAGAATTATATCGCTTAATAAAATATTGAAATGACCACTAGTGAATAAATGCTCTAGTGATTCATGTATTTCTTACTCATAAACGTGATGTCAAATGCGTTACAGAGGCTGTTGTGTTGTGACACATGTATCTGTGTGAGATATGTGCCCTTGTGAGCGAGTGACTTACCTGTTGTGTTCTCACTTGCACGGAAGTGCATATAAAGGTAGGGCAGGTAAGCGCACGCGCTGAGTCTGTCTGTCCAGGTGAGCTCAGACCTGCTCGCGCTTACATGCTCGCATCCCGCGTTTGCTTGCTTGAGAATATGAACTTTATTTTTTCTCCTGTGATCAGAAACCGTGAGGACTAATGGGGATTGTTTCACTCTACATTGTCCTTCACTTCTGGCTCGGCACTGTCGGAGGTAAGACTGAAGAAATTTTCATCAATCACACAAATACAGAACATACGTGCAGTTTCGTTCCTCATTCAGCTTTTAATTCCGGCTTTTAAACGATCAATCATTTAAAGCAATATGAAGGCAAAAATTTACAAGTTTTTTATTTTTAGTTTTTAAATATTTAAAAATTTAGTTAAATATTTTAATTAAACTATATTTGTTTTGAAAATTAAATCATTTTGAACATCTGCATCAGTATGACAAAACCTATTTAGATTATGCAAATATGTCATTTTAAATCTAAGGCGATAGTTTCTCTTATTTACATTTACATTTTTTTTTTTTTTTTTAAATATTACGCTTCATCTCATGTGTTTTCACATGTGTTTTTTTTACATAGAGTAAAATTCTTGTTAGTGACGCATGATTGTGTAATTACTCATTATGTGAGGGTAGTAATCACCTTCAAATGTTACATGCAGATCTTGAAACTTGGTACATTAAACACAAAGAAACAAACTCATCCTGACATCACAAGACAACAAGTTAGGCCTACTAAACATGACAAGAAAATTAACATTAAAAATAATACATATAAAAATGCTACTATTCATACCCCAGTGCATGCTGGGCAGACAGCATTTGGGACTGAACCACAAACCCATTTTCTTTTTCTAGTGTAAGCATTTTTGCACTCACAAATGCGTCAGTCCATCTCATCTGCTGTTTATTGGTTTCGCCTAAAAACACCTAGGCATAAATTGTTGTAATAGAACAGAACCTGTGCAAGTGATGAAAACCAACAACCTGATTTAAGATTCATTTTTAGTGTAAATTTAGTTTACTTGCTGCTTAGACTACTTTTTGGCAGAGAGCAAAAATACCAGCTGACTCTCTATGGTTATGATGTTGCGTGAGAAACTTTGCTGCATTGAGAAAAGCAAACCGCATCCACAAACCACGCTGTGCTGTGTTGTGTCTAGGGACGTGTTCTCAATTTAACGCTCTCTCCTGTGACGAGTGTCTGCAGCTGGGGCCACAGTGCGCCTGGTGCACACTACAGGTAACAACTGCTTTTGCTTTCAAAATGTTTCAGAATGCAGTGAACAAACTCTTCTTGAAGGGATAGTTCACTCCAAAAAAGGAAGTGTTATACTAGTACAGTACAATATACCGTAGCAACAATGGTAGTAAATGATTCTTCACATCCTCTTTTTAATTGAAAAATAGCCATTAGGAAGGCGCTATAGGGCACATACACTAAATATATTTTTAAGGGCTTTTGTCTTATTGTCAGTTGGCTTATTTTGCATAATTGTTGACATTAGTGTTTTTTTTTTTCTTTGACATATTTGTTTTAACGTTTTGTGAAAAGCTGCTATATGTTGCACCACCTGTGTGAAGCCAAAGACAAATTTCCATTATAATGGATAACCCTAGAGAAAAAAA
Organism: Acrossocheilus fasciatus; assembly: GCA_036784905.1. Lineage (NCBI taxonomy): Eukaryota > Metazoa > Chordata > Actinopteri > Cypriniformes > Cyprinidae > Acrossocheilus > Acrossocheilus fasciatus. Next base: position 11,532,221 of record CM071948.1, read on the forward strand.
TATGCTAAGATGTATTTGAAACATTAATTTCATATTTGTATACATATTTATGTGCTTAATAAAAATACCCTGCAGTTGTACTTTTAGTATACTAAACTGCTAAAGTCCAACTAAAGTATATTTGATTGTGCTAAAGCGGAACTATTGCAGGTATACTTCAGGTACACTTTAAATATCTTGCATTCAAAGACCGATATTATACAGAGATCATACAATAGTGATATTAAAACACATTTTAGGCATAATATTAAGAAATGTGCATTGTGCAATAAAAAAGTACTCCAAATAAAGTTTAATTATAATTTTATATCAGTAAGTCTTAAGTGATATATCAATAAATAAGTTAATGGTTTTGATTGTAAATAAATTGTGGCATAGGATTTTTTTTTTTTTGGGGGGGGGGGGGGTACGCTTGGTACGTACCATTTTTTACCCTGTAATTTCTAGTAAATTTCACAACGTGATATTTGGAAGCAAAAAGGCTAAAAAACTATATTCATGTACAACATACTCCAATAATATTTGTTTTATTACCTTACTAATTTAGAAAAAATATTTACATTGTGAAGAGTCAAATCACAATAATATAATATAATATATATATATATTATCTGTTTATAATATATCTATAAATTTTAGTTTAACTGTCTTAGTTAATTATGTCGTTATGCAACAAAAAAATTGGTAAGGTGTTACCAAAAATAATTAAAATGATTGTTTATCCAGAATTTCACTGACTTCTTCTCTATCGACGAGAGATGCGACACACCCGAGGCTCTTCTTCAGAAGGGATGCTCCGGCGAATTTGTGGAGTTCCCCATCACGAACGTCAAAATACTGAAGGATCAAGGCTTAGGAAAGAGCACCGGCCACACTAACGTTTCGTACATCGCACCACAGAAGATGCGCCTCCAGCTTAGACCAGGTAAAAAAATGGGTGACACAGATTTGAAAATCAAAGAAATGTCTCTCTACCCACAGCTGCTCCTCTTCTCAGGTGAGGTACTTCCCCTGACGGTAAGATTAAAAAGATTTAGTCATTCAGAGACAGAAAACCAACTACAAACAAACTACACAATGTCTACTGGTGCCGAAGATCACTGTGACCTAGAAAACATTTGTACCACACTGGAATCTCAGAATGTAAACTTGTGCCATTTTGAGCTTTGTTTGTCATTTTTCTTCCACAGGAAGTCAGCTGACCTTTCAGATTCAAGTGCAGCAACCGGAGGACCATCCGGTGGACATTTATTACTTGATGGACCTGTCAGCGTCTATGTATGATGATCTGAATATGATCAAAGACTTGGGTTCGACGCTCTCAAAAGAGATGGCTAAGCTTACCAGCAAATTCAGACTAGGATTCGGTTCCTTTGTGGAGAAACCAGTTCTGCCTTTTATCAAGATAACACGCGAAGAGTTGGCCAATCCCTGCAGGTGATTCCCATAATACACCAGCTTAGCCAGATCTGAGGGGTCTGCCAGAATAAACCCAAGAAGTAAGATGAATAGGACATCAATGGGGGAAAGTGTGATTTAATTTCAACCGATCATGTTTATGACCACTGAGTTACGTCACAAGACATCATCGTCCATTTAGAAGTGAGTGATGAACCTTTTCAGACAATAGAAACCCATTTTTAATCACGTTTCTCTTTTGCAGGAGTGTTGATTTTGAATGTCTCCCCACATTTGGATACCGACACCTTCTGCCGTTAACAAGCAGTACTGACAAGTTCAATGAGATCATCTCAAAGCAGCAGGTATCAGCGAACATCGACTTGCCAGAGTGCGGTTTTGACGCCATCATGCAGGCAGCGGTGTGTGGGGTGAGTCGGTTTCCCTTCAAATGCTTCGCTTTTATGAAGAGAACACAATTTTTTTTTCAACTTCTGGCAATGTCACTGTCAACTCAGGACAAGATTGGCTGGCGGAACGATTCCATGAAGCTGTTGGTGTTCGTGAGCGATGCAGATTCTCATTTTGGGATGGATAGTAAAATGTCTGGCATCGTTGTCCCCAATGATGGAGAGTGTCACTTGGACGACAATAATGAGTATTCCATGACTGCCCATCTGGTAAGGTGAAGTCTGCAGCTTCAATTCCTGAGGAATCAGGAAATTTGGATCACTTAAAGGAATATTCCAGGTTACAATGTCTAGAAATTAACCTCTATAGTCATTTTCCATTTGAAACAAATAAGGCTGGGAGGGACAGATGTAGTTTTTGGAAACACATATTTTCAGTATTTCATCGGCTGAATGATCGACACCAAGAATAGTAAAGTTGAACATATATCACATAAGGCCTTGTTTTCATTTGGATCAAATTATGGTGTTGAGCTGACGAAGGTGGCATTGATGGCACCAGAAATTTTTTTTTTTTGATGCTTCGGTTCCTAAAAGCAAAAGGAAAAGTGATATATTTACAAGTATGCGTTTACATCAGTGTAAATTTTGGTAGTTGACATAAAATAATTTTGGGACGTTATTACTGTATTATTACTGTAAATGCTTTCACAAAAATATGCACTTCATTTTCTAATTATATATATATATATATATATATATATATACAGTCATGGCCAAAAATATTGGCACCCTTGGTGAATATGATCAAAGAAGGCTGTGAAAATTAATCTGCATTGTTAATCCTTTTGATCTTTTATTTAAAACATTCATAAAAATCTAAGCTTTCATTGGATAATAAGAATTTAAAATGGGGGAAATATCATTATGAAATAAATGTTTTTCTCTAATACACATTGGCCACAATTAACGGCACTCTTTTATTCAATTCTTTTTGAAACCTCCATTTTCCAGTTTAATAGCTCTAAATGTACTCCTATAATGCCTGATGAGATTAGAGACACCTGACGAGAGATCAGAGACCATTCCTTCATCCAGAATCACTCCAGACCCTTTAGATTCCCAGCTCCATGTTGGTGCTTCTTCTCTTCAGTTCACTCATTTCCTACTGGGTTCAGGTCAGAGGACTGGAATGGCCAGCAGAAGCTTAGTTTTGTGCTCAGTGACCCATTGTACGGTCGGAAGATCTGAACATGTCCCATTATAAGATTTCTAACAGAGTCAGTCACTTATTGTTTTTTTTATCTGTTGGTGTTTGATAGAATCAGTGATGTCATGTGTCTAAACAAGATGTCCAGGACCTCCAGCAGAAATATAGGCCCACAACATAAAAAATAAAACAGTATATTTCATTGTACACATGGGGTACTTTTTATCCCTGTGTTCACCAAACACAGTGTTTTCTCATTGTGATGGATGATTAAGGGAATTTGGACTTTTTTGGCCATGACTATATATATATATATATATATATATATATATATATATATATATATATATATATATATATATATATATATATATATATATATATTATATGTATGTATATATGTATGTATATATGTGTACTACTATGTACTTACATCAAAAAATAAATAAGTACAATGTACTTATTGTGTTCATACTGTATTGCAAAACACTATTGCTGCTATTGAGGTGGGATACGGGTAAGGTTAGGGACAGGTTAAGTGGTATGGGTAGGTTTAAGAGTGGGTTAAGGTGTAAGTGATGGGTCAACAGTGTAATTATAAATGTAATTACAGATGTAATTACATATAGATATTTTTTTTAAAATATATAAGTAAAATGTAAAAACATGTATGTACACAATAAGTGCATTGTACCAAATGATTAATTTAAATGTAAGTACATAGTAGTTAAGGCCACCTAATATAAAGTGGGACCATAATTTTAATTTTTTTGACACTCAAATGAAAATGAAGTGTATATTTTAGTGAAAGCATTTACAGTAATAATTCTAGTATTATTGTCAGATGATGTCAATGTAACTTAAGTTGCATTTAACCTGGAATATTCCTTAACAATGTATTTATTTTGAGTTCTTGTTTAATTACTATATTTTAAACCTAAATTAATTTAATAATGCTTTTTTTTTTTTTTTTAACAAATGAATGTAGGTATGTCCTGTCTCATGTTGTCTGACTGAGTGTCTTGTTTTTGGTACTTTTCTCATCTGTGTTTAGGAGTACCCAACATTGGGGCAGCTTGTGGACAAACTTGTTGAAAACAATATCCTCCTTATATTCGCTGTGACTGACAATCAGAGGCAGAACTATGAGGTGAGAAAAGAGTAAGGGATTTTCTCTCTCATGTTTATTCATTTTAGGCCACAGTGAGGCAAACAAAAAGGCATGTGTTTTTCTGCGTGTGTGGAACCTGAGAGGACCTGAAGGAAGATATATCAGTGTGTGAATAGACTGCATGAATCACTAGTGTATTCAGTTCTCTTTACAACATGTTCAAACACAGTCTTTATCACATCACCCAGACCGACCTCTCATGACACAAATATTTTATGTTTTCTGAGTTCTCCTTTTCTTTCGTCTTCCCTCCCTTTCTCCATATCGCTCTCCCACATCTCAAATTCTGTGGCTGCTCTCCAGGAGTTTGCAGTTGATATTTAACCACCTTCTTCTGCCTTTCTGATAGAATTATGCGAGTCTGATTCCGGGTGCTACTGTGGGGGTGTTGGCATCTGATTCAAGGAACATTCTGGAGCTCATCATGACCTCATATAAGGTACAGTTAGTCTTCACAAGACTCAGTGTATCAAGGGTAATGTGAGAGTGTTCCTGGACGGTTCATGGAAATAATGGCCCTATTACGCCAACATTCACACATTTGATGATCATGCATGTGTTTTTTATGCTTTGCAAACTTTAGTGTTTGGATTTCTGTGGTCTTTTGAATGTTTTGCAAATTTGGCTGATTTAAGGAAATGTTATTTTGCAGGCTGACATAGATGAGGTTTCTTAAAATTGTGACTGATTTAGTGATTAGTTCAAATGGGTTGAGCTTTTGAATTCTATCTGTAAAATTCGTAGCGACAGTTGCAAATGAAAAATAAATAACACATTTTTTTGTTGTAAATATATTTTTGAAAGAAACCAGAAAAATATAATAAATGAAGAATAAAAATATGATAGATAGAATTATATTTTTATTTTTCATGTATTATATTTGTTTGTTAATCATTGAGGAAACACAAAAAAGCAGAAAACAAATTATTTATAAGTTGCCTAAATTCCTTAGTAAAAAAGTAATGTATTTAAAATACATTTATTTCATACTAAGTGTAGTTCAAATCTATTAACATATTTATTTACTGACATATCGCTCGAGACTTATTGATATAAAAATTATAATTAAACTTTATTTGGAGCACTGCTTGTGCACAATGCACTTTTCTTAATATTAAGCTTAATGTGTTTTAATGTCACCATTTTTGAATAATATTGGTCTTTAAATGCAAGATATTTAAAGTGTACCTGAAGTTCACTTGCAGTAGTTCCACTTTAGCACAATCAGATATACTTAAGTTGGACATCAGCACTATACTTCCACCCAATTAAAGTGCATTAAGTACAAAATTAGTTTTTCCGGTTTAGAAGATTTTTACAGTATATTAGTATACTAAAAGTACAATTGCAGGGTATTTTATTAAGTGTATAAATATGTAAATATATTTGTAGTATACTTAGCATGAAATAAATGTGTTTCAAATACATTTTAGTCTATTTATATGCATCTTATCTGTTCAGTGTTTCCCTTCTCTTTAACCCCCTCTGCTCATGAGAATCGCCGTGTTCACAGAGCGTGTCTGCACTCGTTCTATGGCTGTTGTTTGATCTCTTCATCTCCGTTCTCCATCCCCCATTCTCTCTTACCTCTGCCTGCTCTCTAATTTTCATCACACCCCTCCAGAAACGACCTGAGCGCTGCACATCCCACCCTACCTGACACAGCTCCACTATGGAGGTGTATCATTGAAGTGTCTGACAAACCTCAGTAAATAAGCTAGAATAGACTATTTGATTTGAAATTGACAGTCTAACGTCGCTCTGGGCATTTTGGCACCTGGCGGCGTGCTCGTATTGCATTGCATATATATGATATAGTTATTTTTGCATTAACATGAATGACAGACAGCAAGAATATTAGAATGCTGTCACTTTAAGAGCTGCCGGATCCAATATACTGTTAAACATGCTTTCTTTGTCAGCTGCTTGCTTTCACTTAAGACCTAAATTACTGTGTTTACAAGAATGCTTGCAAAGACAGGCATTTTGTCACATACAAGAAGGATTATTTAACCATTAAGGCCTATAAAGCAGCAAATCGTTCAATACTCCTGCTCTATGAGCACTGTCTTGACAGCTCTCAGAAACAGCGCATGCTTATAGCGAAATGAGTTCTCTTTTGCTTCTAATTTTGTTTTAGAAAATGATCAGCCTCTTCACTGGGGTCCTGATCACCCTGTCGAGGTGTATTTTGTGGTAATGACTGGCTCGAAGGAAAGTTTTTACATTAAAACGTTACAAAAATGATCCTCTTCACACATTAACGGACTGTTTGTGTCTGTTGTTTGATTGACAGGAACTGAGGTCAGAGATCGATCTGGAGGTGCTGGGCAACACTGAGGATCTGCAGCTTTCCTTCACAGCGCTCTGTCAGGACGGGACCATTATCACCGGACATAAAAACTGCTCCAATGTCAAAGCTGGTGATGTGGTCAGTTCTTCATTCAAACTTTCCTTACAGTAATGCCTCCCTAGTAGTTTAAAAGACGACTGAAAAAAAAAAAGAACAATGCCTGTCATGTGTCGTACATCTGTTTGATGAAATAACAAACATGTCACATCATGTATGATTTATAATGCAATAATTGTAATATTGATATAGCTTGTTGCTCTCATTGTGCTGACATGAGAGCATTTAAACAAGTGTTTAAATAAATCAAACTTCTTGACAGTTACAAACAAACAAACCTCCTCAAACAAGTTGAACACGTTTTGAAAATATTTGCGCAATATGTTGCGAAATATGTCCTGTGAAAATGACTTCGTACACAGTTTTTTTTATCTTTTCTCACTCAGGTATCTTTTAATGTTACGATCGAGTTAAAAGGCTGTCTTGCCGGTCCACGGCGGTTTTCTTTGCGGCCGGTGGGTTTCCAAGATGCCCTGGAGATCGAACTGGAGTCTCAGTGTGTGTGTGACTGTCATCAAACCCTCGAAGCGAACAGCACCTACTGCAGCCGAGGGCGTGGGGCGCTGGAGTGTGGCGCCTGCATGTGCGATCCAGGTTTCGTGGGGCCGAAGTGTGAGTGCACAGAGGGCCAAGAACAAATCAGCAACTGCAGGTGAGAACAAGCGTGATGGAGAGTTTCCTGCGAGGCACGCAGACATACTTTAATGTAAGATTATGTGTGTGGCAGGGCGCATGAAGGTGCGGAGATGTGCAGCGGCCTGGGCGAGTGTTTCTGTGGACAGTGTGTGTGCCACCCGTCCAGTTTCGGACGTGTGTATGGGCCGTACTGCGAGTGCGACGACTTTTCCTGCCTCAGGTTCAGAGGAGAGCTTTGTGGAGGTCAGTACCCAGTGTAACCCTTTGAGTGGAGGGAAAGAAAGCGCTAACACAGTGGGAAGGATATTTGATCTGTGGAATGTTAATGAAAGAATAACATGCTGATAATTGCCAAAACAGTTGCTGTACCCGGGAGGACACGGGCGGAAGGGTTTAATGCAGGGCGTCTCATGTTTATATATATATA